>CM017804.1:17027086-17440849 GCA_008086715.1 Sitobion miscanthi
TTAAATTTGATAAATTTTGTCAAAATTCGAACTTCAATGCTTATAAAATAAATTCTGCCTATATATTTTTAATATTTTTCCACTACTATTGTAACAATATATCAGAAGCCCTTGTATTAAATTTTCACGCATTTTGGCCCAACAGTTAAAATTTGATTGATTTTTTACGCACACATTAGTAGTTACTAGTACTTAGTAACATAAATTATATACTATAATCATAAAGCAATGGTAGTAGTTAATCTATTATAAATTAATAATAATTCAAATTTAATTACATTTTTTTAGTTAATCTTTTATTTTATTATTTAATCTACCTATTGAATTCTATTTGCAATTATTTATAAGTCAAATTTATTCCCTCGGTGATTTCCGTGATTTTTAATATTGGTTAGGTACATATTAAACTATTCATTTTTATCGCACCTGAGGTGATTGTAATGAATGTTATTTGGATGATAAAAGTTGCTAAGAGCGACGCGCGATGGTTTGTTTGTCCCTCATTTACGTTACAGAAACGTTGGTCTTGCCATATCTAATGACGTATTTTCTAACAGAATGTAACACGAACGTATGCTATGATTGTGATGGCCCAACGAGTAGCTACTGCTGCTGCGGGTTGTCGCAACAGCCGCCGAGCCGCCGCTGAAACTGAAGAAAAGTAACGATTAGACCATGAGTCCCTGGTTACTTCAATACTATATTTTTCGTTTTAGTTCGTATGTTTTGTGATCAACCCCACAATTACCCCACAAAGTAAAATAATATTGTTAGTCTGTGAGGGTTAATCATTGGGTTTGACCAGGTTGATCACAAAACATACGAACTAAAACGAAAAATAGAGTACTGGAGTAACCAGGGACTCATGGTCTAATCGATACTTTTCTTCATTTTCAGCGGCGGCTAGGCGGCTGTTGCAACAACTTCACGGACGTGCCTATAGAAATAAACTATGTTGACGCGTATACGCGTCAGCGGCGTTGAAAGTGATATACGCCACGCCGAGCCGCCGCTGAAACTGAAGAAAAGTAACGATTAGACCATGAGTCCCTGGTTACTTCAGTACTATATTTTTCGTTTTAGTTCGTATGTTTTGTGATCAACCCCACAATTACCCCACAAAGTAAAATAATATTGCTAGTCTGTGAGGGTTAATCATTGGGTTTGACCAGGTTGATCACAAAACATACGAACTAAAACGAAAAATAGAGTACTGGAGTAACCAGGGACTCATGGTCTAATCGATACTTTTCTTCAGTTTCAGCGGCGGCTAGGCGGCTGTTGCAACAACTTCACGGACGTGCCTATAGAAATAAACTATGTTGACGCGTATACGCGTCAGCGGCGTTGAAAGTGATATACGCCACGCCGAGCCGCCACTGAAACTGAAGAAAAGTAACGATTAGACCATGAGTCCCTGGTTACTTCAGTACTATGTTTTTCGTTTTAGTTCGTATGTTTTGTGATCAACCCCACAATTACCCCACAAAGTAAAATAATATTGTTAGTCTGTGAGGGTTAATCATGGGGGTTGACCAAGTTGATCACAAAACATACGAACTAAAACGAAAAATAGAGTAGTGAAGTAACCAGGGACTCATGTTCCAAATGCTACTTTTCTTCAGTTTCAGCGGCGGCGGCGGCTCGGCGGCTGTTGCGACGATACGCGGCAGCAGTTGTAGCTACTCGCTCAACGACCATCATGTTCATAGCATACGTTCCTGTTACATTCTGTTAGAAATACGTCATTAGATATGGCAAGACCAACGTTTCTGAAATGTTAACAGTTAACAGTCCTAACTGAGGGACAAACAAACCGTCGCTCGTTGTTTTTAGCAACTCTAATAATCCAAAAAACTTTCATTACGATCACCTTAGGTCCTATAAAAATGAATAATTTAATTTGTAAACCAATGTTGAAAAAAATCAAGGCAGTTTCACTGCACCAAACCGTGATGACAGTCACAAAAAATAAAAATAAAAATAAAAAAGGGAGTAAGTGGATGTCGCTCTGTTGTACAGTAGGTTACAAGTGGGTCACTGTAATGGATGGTGTTAAATTTGAATTCAATGATATAATATCATTGTATAAGAAAAACTGAGCGAAAACAGTCAGTCAGCCTATGATGTTACTAAGTATATTTGATGACATTATTGTGGATAAAGTAATTTTTATATAACCTATTTACGTGTAACCTTGTTTTAAATTTTCAATCCTTAGCTATAAAAGTGGAACATTTTATAAATTTTTAGCTACAAAATCATTATTAAATTTTTAATGTGATACATTTTGTCAAAATTTGAACTTTAAATGTTTATTAAAAAAATTGTGCTTTTATATTTTTAATATTTTTCAACTGCTATTGTAACAACATATCAGGAGCATTGCATTAAATTTTCACGCTATTTTACCCAACAAATAAAATTTTATTGTTATTTATAGAAAAATAAAAATAAAAAAATTGAAAACTGACACTTTCCGTAAACGGCTTAAAAAGAGTCAAAATATTTCAAAATTGTATGGTGTTAAGAAAATGCTAATATAAACATTCAGTGAAATTTTCAAGTATCTACAGTCATTGTTTTTTTAATTACAATAAAATAAGAAAATCGTTACATAAGAAATCAAGTGAATATTAAATGTTATAAAAATATGAATTTCAAACGGTCATAAAAATTTAATTTGATTTTTTTGTAGACATTTTTTTTTAAATAAAAGTAGAAAAACTTATGAGGAATCTTGTATAACATTCTCAAACCTTAGATTTAAAAAGAAAAATTTTTATGAATTATCAACTCAAAATTTTTCAGTATTTTGTCAAGATTTGAACTTTAAATTCTTATAAATAATAACTATTAAAAAGGATTTTTAATATATTTCAAATGTCATTGTGTCAATATAGTAGGAGCCTTGTATTAAATTGTCAACCTTTTTTAACCAACAAATAAAGTTTTATTGACATTCATATAAAAAAAGACTAATAAAATTGAAAACAGAAAATATTCCAAAAGAGTTCAAAATATTTTGAAAAACTTATCGTGTATAGAAAATGCAAATATAACGACCAGTGAAAACTTCATGTATTAAAAGTTACACCAAAAACCAATATTGATTTTGTGGAAAACCGATTTTTCGTAAAAATTCTTGTTTTTCCTTAATTGTTATGTTGTTTTTCCCGGTGCTTTTTAAAACTCCTTAAATTTTAAAATTTAACCTCTCGAATGCACTAACTATATTCATTTTCCCATCGACCAAGATAATGTTGAAGAAAATCAAAACAGTTTTACTGGCTATCCAAACTGTGGACAGACACAAAAAAAAAAAATTAAAATTAAAAAAAAAACACACATCATTGTAAAATCAATACATTCATCGTTTCACTCAGAATCTAAAATTATTAGGTTTATTCGTATATTTAATTGTTTCTATATAATTTCTCATAAGACGATAGAGACTTTTTTTATTTTAATTGTGATTGGGTAGATTAGATTACAATAAAGTTATATCAAATTATTTATTGCGATTATTTTTATATTTTTGTAACACAAATTTCAAGTACCAAAATAATTATTTAGTTTTAGAATATTCACCGTGTGTGTGTTACGTTTTATTGTGAGTTTAGTTTTTGTATTAAATATATCAATATGCGAAAAAAAAAATTGACAAAAGCTTATCGTTTGCGTAATTTTGTAATCAAGTTTGGTATCAATGAAATTGTTTAATTCAAATATGCACTGATCACGTCAGTGGATGTCGAAAGAAGTTTTTCGCAATACAAGAACCTGTTGACAAATAAAAGACATTCTCTGCTATTTGAAATATAATAAAGTAAGAAAATATTTGAGAATAGTTCAATAATTATTTTCAAATATTTTTTTGTTTTATTATGTACAGAATAATAATCAATAAAGAAGAATGAGATCCAAAATTCAAAATAAGATTCCAAATCAATTTTGTATAATAAAATAAGTAAATAAATCTAATTGAAACTAATATAGAGGGATCATATAAAATTATTAAAATTTAATATTTAAAGAAAAAATTTATTTTTTAGTGTTTTAATTTTTTTGGGGGCATATTTAACTGCATATTTTAAATTGTTTGATGCATAAGTGCATGTTTATAATATTTTAGTGAATGAAAGTCCTTGCTTTGTTATAACACTGTAATTTTAAAAATGATGAAAATATCAATTGGAATAAACTATTAGATACTTACATGAATAAAAATAAATGTAATAACAATGATAATATTAGAATAATTATTAAACAATTTAAATCTAAAAGTTACTTATTTTATAATGAAAAAAGGCTAGTGCTAAGGTTTAACAATAATATTAATAATAAATATGATTAAGATTCTAACAGTGAAACGCTATGTGTAATTCGACAAGAATGACGAAAACATTATTTTAGATTTTTTAATTTACTGAGGAATGACCGGAACACATTTTTATTTAATTTTATTTATATAGCAGCATACTTATTTTAAGAACTGAAAAATTGTAATAATTATTACAAACATTAAATAAAAATTAAATAACAATAATTATAAAAAAAAAGCTCGAGTGATTTTTATTGTGAATGTTGTAAATAATTTAAATACTTTTTAAGAATATTTTGTTATCGCACATTTCTAGAATAAATTGTAAACAAACCTTAACATTTGAAAATGTTCTAAATTTTACAACCTTTATCTCGGCATGTGCGAACAAGTGCGTAATATTTTGTAATTTGTATGTCACGTGTAGCTATTACCAAAGTTTACAGTATGTGTTGTTGATGCCAGAAATTTTCCAACAAGTCTTCAAAATAATTGTTATTAACTTTCATTCACTAACATTCTGTGCCAATTTTAATATTGGAAGAGTGCTCCTACGCAAAGCATCAAAACGTATTTATAAATTCAATATATACCTTTTATAATTACATTTTTTAAATCAAACTTTACGGTACGTACATTTTTGTCAGACGTATAAGCTACCTACTTACTCTTCATAAATTGTTTTTAATATTTTATTATACTGGTTAAATGGTATTATGTTCATGGGACTACATTTTTCATATCCTATGTGGGTAATTGTTGGGTGGTACACACACAAAAACAAGTCATCCCCATCTAAATATAATTTTCTATATTGTTAAAATATTTTTTTTAGATTCTGAGCGAAGCGATAAATTTATTGATTGATTTTACAATGATGTGTGTTTTTTTTTTAAATTTTTTTTTTGTGTCTGTCATCACCTTTTAGGACACGTGTATCCGAGTTTTCGGCTTGCGCCTACCACCATCCGTCCGTGCCTTAGCCTGTCCCACAGCCACCACGTTTCAGCCGAGGTAGGCTCCTCAACCTTGAGGGGCGTCGCAGCCAGTACGGCAAGCCGGTCCGACGTGCAACGGGGCTCCCCTCTCACGTGGTACCGACTAGGTTTTTAGTTAACGTCGGTGGGTCAACCCGGTCTGAAACCTCCCACTATTCTGGCTCCCCAGCCGGCTAGTGGTGGGCCTACCTTTAAGGACAGTAAAAGTGCTCGGATTTTCTTCAACAGTAACTTTTCTGATAGGAAAGTGAATCTAGTTGGTACTTTGGGGGGGGGGGGGGATCAAAAGAGTAAGGAAACAAAAAAAAAATTAAAGAAAAACGGGAATTTTTACGCAAAATCTGTTTTCGAGGAAATCGATTTTGGCTTTTAGTGCAACTCTAAAACAAATGACCGTAGGTACATGAAATGTTGACTGAATGTTTATATTATCATTTTCTATACACCATAAAATTTTTCACATATTTTGATTTATTTTGAGCTGTTAACGGACATTTTCAATTTCCATTTTCTTTATTTTTTTTTTATAAATATCAATAAAATTTTATTTGTTGGTTAAAAAAGCTAAATAAAGCTAAAAATAATGTTTGGTAATTTTTGAATTTTTGAAAAAAAATTCGAATCTTATGCTTATAAATAAGAATTTTAATACTTATTTCTGAAAAAAAATAGTATTTAAATATATTGATTTTTCATAGAGATACTAAGGGTGATATTATGGGACTTTTGGGACACTCTGTATAGTTTGGGACATACTACAGTATGTATTGTTAAAACGACATTTGTAAAATATTAAAAATCCAGTCTCAATTTATTTTTATAAGCATTTAATGATCAAATTTGACAAAATACGTAAAAATGTGCGAATTATTTTCAGTTTGAAATTCATAAAAAATATTTTAAAATGTAAGTTAATAATTAAGTTAATATTTTTACATCATTGGATATTCACTGGATTTTCTATTTTTTGTTGTTATTGAAAAACGAATTACTGTAAATACATAAAAATTTCACTAAATGTTTATATTTTCATTTTCTATACACCAAATACTGTTTTGAAAATATTTTAACTCATTTTGAACTGTTAACGGACAATTTTAGATTCTGAGCGAAGCGATGAATGTATTGATTTTACAATGATGTATGTTTTTTTTTGTCTGTCATCACCTTTTAGAACAGTAAAAGTAATTGCATTTTCTTCAACAGTAACTTTTCCGATACTAAAGTGAATCTAGTTGGTACTTTATGGGGTCAAAAGTAAAAATGTCTCAGTAGTTATCAAACACGACGTGAAAAACAAAAGAAAAATTAAGGAAAAACGGGCATTTTTACGCAAAATCTGTTTTCGAGAAAAACGATTTTGGTTTTTGGTGTGACTCTAAAACAAATGAAAGTATATACATGAAATTTTCACTGGTTTTTTATATTTGCATTTTCTATACACGATAAAATTTTCAAAATATTTTGATGTGTTTTGAACTATTTAGGAATATTTACAGTTTCCAATTTTATTAGTATTTATGCTATGGATGTCAATAAAACTTTATTCGTTAGATAAAAAAGCTTGGAAATTTAATACAAGGCGCCTACTATATTTTTACAATAATATTTGAAAAATATTAAAAATCCTTCCTTATAGTTTTTATTTATAAGCATTTAAAGTTCAAATCTTGACAAAATATGGAAAAATCACAAAAATTAGCAAACTATTTTGAGTTGATAATTCATAAAAATTTCTTTTAAATCTAAGGTTTGAAAATGTAATACAAGATTATCCATATGTTTGTCTACCTTTATCAAAATAAAATGTCTACAAGAAAGTCAATTAAATTTTTATGAGCGTTTGAAATTTATATTTTTACAATATTTGTAACGATTTTCTTGTTTTGTTCTAATTAAAAAACGTAAGACTGTAGGTACTTGAAAATTTCACTGAATGTTTATATCAGCATTTTCTATACACGATAAAATTTTGAAAATAATTTGACTTTTTTGGAGCAGTTGAAAAATATTAAAAATTAAATAGGCACAATATTTTTTTATAAGCATTTAAAGTTCAAATGTTGACAAAATTTAATAATTATTTTGTAGTCAAAAATTTATAAAATATTCAACTTTTATAGCTGAGGATTGAAAATTTAAAACAAGGCTCCACGTAAATAGGTTATATATAAATTACTTTTTTCACAATAATATCATCAAATATACTTGATAATATCATCGGCTGACTGACCGTTTTTGCTCAGAATCGTTTTTCTTATACAATGTTATTATATCATTGAATTGAAATTTAACACTATCCATTACAGTGACCCACTTGTACAGCAGAGCGACATCCACTTACCCACTTTTTTTTGTTATAATTCCTGTTATTAATATTATTATCTGCTATCAATATAGCAATCATATTATTATATATACAAAAATAAATTTTCTATTTCTTCAGCATGGCTACATTGGTGTACAATGAAAATGTCAAGTCCCTAGCTATTATAGTTTAGGCTCTACGTTTATCAATCAGTCAGTCCGGGCACGTTCGATTCTATGTATAATTATAGATTGTATAGTTATACATTGTATATATAATAATAATATAATATATACTATGTAGTATGTATAACACCTACGTTTATAGGGGCATAACAATACCAGCAGCGTTAGACATGTATCATTGTTTATTCAAATAATATGACGCATTAAACCAAGGGAGTCGACTGCATAAATATGTTTTATTGTCGACATTGTTGAGTGTTTTTTTAAAAAAAAAAGCGAAAGTACAATAACCAAAAATAACCACCAACTATTTGATCAATAGAAAACCTCCCTCGTCGAGAACTACAACGAAATCTGCGGGGCCCGTAGCCTTGACGACGAACAACCCAGCGGGAGAAAAATCAATAATGAAATATATTTTGCTAAAAATAAACTACTACAAGTGATGAGTAATACATATTGTGCGTAAACAAGACACTTTTCCCACGACCCTCAGGGTCTCACCCTTCGTATCCCAGGATGGATTGTTGTTGGTTTGGTTTGTCACTCTTAAATATTACTATTATTTGAATGATATGAAATCATCACAACGTTTTAAGCTTAAAACTATAAAGCTACAGATTAATCCGAAATTAAATATTATTAAATAGTCTACATAAGTAAGCAATAAAAAATACATATGCAACTGAAAAAATAAATTATATATGTAAATGTTGTCATTTGATTCAACAGTAGGTATAAATTAATTTTTTTTTTTTATTGAACTTAAGCCCGGCGACTAGGGCCATTAGCTGTTGTAGGGGTTATGAACTGTGGTAGGGGTAAGGTTGGTACGGTAGGTTGATTTCACGATTGTTACGGTAGGTAGCAAACTCGTGTATGTATGGCAAGGTTTTTAACTACTATGAACCCGGGTGGTTACCCATCCGGAAGCTAGTAGCTGTGGCCGTTACTTACTCCCAGTCGTATTCCGCGACTGGTAGCAGCCAACGCGCCACGCCAAGCCACAAATTAATTTTAATATAGTGTACCTATGTCTAATGTTCTATTTAGTTGAAGTTTTCTAATAACTTTTGCTGCATACAATTTCTATAGATTTAATATATCCCGGACAGCATTTCTTAACGATAATATTATAATACTATTATAATAACGTTATACTAATATTATTCGTGATCATAATGTTATAATAATATATATATAATATATGTACCAGCACCATTGGTTTTAAAGGCCAGATAATACAGCTTCCATCACATTAAGAACTGCTGAAAAATAATTTCAAAGTCTAAAAGCAGAATGGTTATATTATTCAAATTTCTGGATAAAAAATATTATTCCAATGAACGTATAGTTGTTAAAGACGGTAAAGTACAAATCCATCGTTTGCAGCGGCACGTAATAATTACAGGATTATATTAAATTAAATTGACTTTCTCATATATACATTTTTTTTAATGTTTATTTTTTAACGCAGCTGCACGTTTTTGATTAAGGATTTAATTTTGTCTTTGTTTATTGAGTTGAAAGTATTATGGGCCCCTTATTAGTAATAAAAGCTCAGTGCTTGCCTTAACCACTCGTTTGGAAATATAATCCTGGTGCCATTTGCGCGGGCATTTATTATTTATGACGGACGCGAATGACGGGTATTATAATATTATATTATAGACTTAGTTTTACACATCATATTCATGACGTATTTCGTTCATCATACTTAATTGGACGCACTGATTCCGTAGATTTATTACGAACTTGTAGCCATTATTTTGCCGTTTTTATTATTACACTTTTTGAAATATGATTATCACTGTTTTTCAAAAATATTCGTGATAAATTAAAAAAACGAAGGTATGGAATATGGTCCGATTTTCAATATGGCTAATTAAACACAGGGACGGATCCAGGGTGGGGGCTAGGGTCAAGCCCCCTTCCAAGCCCATATTTCTTAAGACTTGTATATTGTTACAAACAAAATTACAAAAAAAACACATTATTATAAATTATAATATCGAAATTTTTCTGAAAATTATAACTTACCCCCCCCCCCCCCCACCATCATGTCTATGAAGCCATCCCTGACCAGTGACCAAATTCGCAATCTAAAATGTATTTAATTAATCGGTTAATTTTGATACAATTAACGGAATGACATACAAAATCCGAAATTATTATGTCCGAACCGTATTTCAGCCGAAAAATGTGTTATTAGAATTATATTTTACCAGAACCATATTTTAGCTGACACATTTATCAGCCGGCAGTATATTTTAGCCGATAGTATTTTCAGCTTTATCCGACATATATTTTTGCCAACAATATTTTAGACGAATTATTTTCAGCCAAGAGTATTTTAGCAGTTTAATATTTCAACAGATTATATTTTAGCCGACAGCTAAAATATGGTTCGACCAAAATATTTTTCTGTTGAAATACTGTCGGCTAAATTATTTTTGACTAAATTGTTTTCCCCTGAAATACTTTGAGATCAAATACTGTCATCCTAGTTATTATTTTCGGCTAATAAACTTCCGGTTACATTATTTTTGCACTTTTTATAGCCCTTTGTATTGAACATTTTTGTTTACAGTCTCTAAAATTGTGTGTAGTACGAAACTTAAAAGTGTATTATTCTAATTAAATGTATTCTATTTTATGTATAATTGTATACATTTTTTTATATTTTAATGGTGTTTTGCCAAACCACATTTTAATTATTAACACAGTAAACAATATTTTGTGTTGTTACGTCTTATACTCTTATTATAATTATTATTATTCATTTTTATTGAGAGTAGCTATTTTTATTATCATCAGCTTAGTAGTGAACGGTGGTATTCGTATACTAGTGTTTTTCTACAAATAATTTAGATTTGACCGATTTGGGACTATGTGTGTATTACGATAATGTAGATGTTTTAGGGACTGGTTTACACCATAAAAATTCAATGAGCTGCAGGGTGTTGGATACAGTTTGTAGGTCTATAAATGTGCCCCTTAAGCCGGTGACATACATAATATAATTCTGGCTGATTCGATAATTCACGTTTTTGGAATTATTGAAAAAGCCAAAAATAGACAGGTAGCGCCAAACCGAGCGTTTTAACCGTGGACCAACGCAACATGCAGCGTTTTGACCACTATGTGCAGTTAATGGTTATCACAATATTTCCTCGAATATTTTTTCCGTTCAGATATTTTTCTTCTGGATATTACAGATCCGGATATTTTTACTAAGAAACCCAATATTGGTGCAATATTCGATATTAGTACATGAAATTGGTGCTCCGATTCGTTTTAATTTCCTTACTTATTCAATATATTATTTTGAAAAATATTTGTGAGAATGAGACTTCTATATCGGCTGGCAAGACAAATGTATTAAATTGACGGGTTTAATTTTATCATCATAGTGTGTATTATGAATATAGGTAAATATATCTGCCTGGTAAATATACAATAGCTTCCCAAATTCTCTGCAAAATAATTTATTGAATTTCTACGGGAATATCATGTATTTGATTAATGATTAGTATAATATAATACTATTTATGTAACACATTTAGTTAAAAGTAGCTTATTGCCTATATAAAAGGTAGTTACTATTTTTGGTAAGAGTATATTCTCTATAATCCACTAACTTGGATCAAAGTTCAAAATTCTCAAAAATAATATACGCTGCAAGGTTCATTAATCGAAATTTGTATATCAAGATAATATTCACAAAGTTATAATATGTCTCCATATTTAAGTTAAAAACAAAGATTGACATTTAAAATACATATTATAATTTATAAATCATAATTAGTCATATTAAATTCGTAGAATACAGCGACATATTTAAAGACCTGTATTATATTTCTTCTTACAAGACAAAAGCACACACGTATAATATAATTATATTTCACACTGGTAATAGTATTTAATTTTAAGTTATATTTATGAACATTTGTGCAGCACAAAGCCGCCACGCGTTAAGTGTTGGGACACTAATGAGTCTTATATGACGTAGGACGTAGCATCCAATAGAATAATTAAGTTTTCAATTTACAAAACAATAATAATAATAATGTATCACCGGAATTAATTCGATTTACCGTTTTTTAACGTTGAGCGTAACTCACTACCATAATAATATATATAAAATATATAGGTACATAATAATACAGTGTAGTAATAATGCTCGTGTCCCCTGGTTGAAGAAGTGCGTATTATAAGGGTGAGTTACGTATTATAAACCATTGTTACTGCAGACAGCTCGACAAATGGACATCACGTGTATCGGATAAGGCGAGATGCTATTTTTATCATATGCGTCATGTGTGTACCGTTAAATTAGTGTACAATAATATAATATCTGTACAAATATAATGAGTACCTAGGGTACTGTGTGCTGTGTCCCCGCTTTGAAACCTAATATAATAATACACATCATGCGAACATGGTTGTTTTGTTTCTTTTTTGAGTAAATAAAACCCGTACAAGTGTGACGTGCAATTTCGTCCCTTTTGTATCTCGAAATGATTTATATACATGTATATATATATATACGGTATACGGTATTACAGTCTCCCTTGCATACATCAAGCTTCCGTTCGCGACCGATATAAACGGATAAACGATAATAAAATATAATTGGAAGCGTGCACTCTAAAAAAGACGGTTTACCCGCAAAAGCACGATACTTCGGTAGCTACCTGAAATATAAATTGTAATATTTAGCTTTCATTTATCAAAATACAATAACAATTGCTCTGCTTGAAATTATAAATTAAAATATAAGCCAATTGCGACTGCTGATTTTTAATCAACAATCAAATTTATACCTATATCATGTATATAATTATTGTTCCATTCAGAGTGTTTTCCCTTTTTTGTCACAATAGAGGTAGTTTTATATTAATTTCAATGCATTTTATGTGATTCACTGTGACTGGATATTTCATTCTTCAAATATTAACACAAAATAAGAAACTACAGTTAAATGGTCTCAATTTATATATTATTTAAAATCGTTTTTAAAATGATTTATCATTATTATTGATTCATTCTACGACTTCAAGAGTACACATTTGAAAAAGTAAAAATGTTTTAGTAAACCGTTTCCCGAATGTCAGTGATTTCAAATAACAAATAATGTACCAGTACCTGAGGCAAGCAAAGCAAGACAAGTGCCCAACAGCCAAGCCCAATAAATTTTTTATAATTAATATTCTTCGTAAGGAGCCAAGTTTAGTTTAATTCTTCGAAATGCTTGTACTTTTTATACTTTTATATTATTATTAAATTATTCGATTGAAACACGACGTGGTATAACGAAATGAACAGGCGACTGTAAAGCCAAGAAGGGTCGGTAGGTTCGATTAGTTAAGTGCGAGTAGAATCTTTTTTTACTGGTAGAACCTAACCTACTATAAAACGCCATATAAAACCGACCCGTCTAGATGAGTGAAAGATGTCTTACCGTAAACGACAAGTGTGACAGGTGTAGTGACGATATAGCTTTTATTGGAATTAAAGTTACTTTTTTCGGCTCCCAAGAACTTAATGAAATTTATTTTCTCGAGAGTTTTGGTATAGAGTTTTTTTTTCTTTAAAATATAAAGGAGATGAAAACCAGTGGATGCATTCAGGGAAAAGTAACGTAAACTTATTACACATTTTAAAACAGTGATAAATCCTGACGTTCTAAAAGCAATTCAGTGTGAAATTGAATTAAAACCGCGATTTCCACCATATTTTTCCTCAAAAAGTTTCAGTGGATGTCAGTAGTATTTCTATCAGCTTTGAGAAAAAAATCGAAAAATAATGTTCTAAATCAGATTAATTTATAAAGATGCTTTGGGAAACTTGTTAGGTACTCGTTAGTCATTATACACGAAATGACACAGATGAATGATGAATTAAAAAAAACAAAAATAAAAATAAAAAAACCTTCTTGTAAAATTAAATCACTTTTTGCTCGGAGAATCTTGAATAATAACATTAAATTTCAGCCGATGTCAACAATGAGAAAAATCCACAAAAATATAAAATGTAATAATACTAAAATAAGAAAGTCACAACGTAATAAATTAAATTATTATTTTCAAGTAAAAAAAAAATATTGGTAGGCGCATGCGCTGTATAATATAGCCCGATGAATATAATATCTATAAGGTGTATAGCGTATAATAATAGGCTTATAAGCGTATAATAATATGTGGTCGTAGTGCAAAATAGAAAACGGAACAGTTCCGAACGTGCTCACACATGCCACCGACCTGTGGTCGACACTAAATATAATTTTTCTCAGTAATTACTTTTTGTCAACTCTAGCAAAAAACTAGTAGGTAATGCTATAAGAAGAATCCCAAAACATATTCGTTTGTTATGGCATATAGTTATATGAAGATTACTAAAATCAATCATCCCACTTTATTCTTAAAATCCGTATTATTAAGTAATGTTAAAAATTCCTTTAATTTTATTATTTTGAAATCAAACTATAAGGGAAAAACTGATACATTACATTTCAAGTTAACTTCATGATGATTTTACATATATATTTACATTCTTTATCGCAACACTTGTTTTATTGGTAGGATGGAGAAAATATAGTATTTAAGTATTTTTTTGCCAAAAAATTATTTCTTTTAGTATTGAACTTTCATTTAAATTGTCCCTATTTTTTTATAATCAGTTAGGAATTAAAATACATTAACGTAACGTCACAAAATCAAAATCGAAAAATGCCATATCATTATTTATTAGGTTATGAAATTTCTCATAAAAATGTTGAATATTAATTATTACTCATTAATTATTATACTTTCAAATGGATCAAATTGATAAAACGATTTAAAATAATTACATCCAATTCAATATGTCTTACGTTTTTTTTTTAATTTTTAAATTTTAAATTTTTATAAAAACATAATTTATAAGTTATGATTATAATGTTTTGTACGAAAATATAGATTAAATTTGCTAAAAATGTCTGAATTTTGCAAATGAAGCATAAACTTTTTACACAGAAGTAATATTTTAAAAAGAGACCTTATTTTCTAAAAAGAAAACTGTATCAAACATGTTAGTAATATAACAATTGTAGTTTAATATTCTTCTTGTAATAACTATTAGTTGTACCGATGTACCATAAACTTATGATATTATTAAATAACCTTGCATCTACGAACGATGCTTCTTTTTAAAAGGGGGAACGAAGCTCCTCTAATGTTTTTTTTTCTTTTCGTACCCTGACTATTTTTTTTTAACATTGAGGGGGGTATCAGGTGGACGTCACAAACTAATGCCCGAAATAATTATTTTTTAAATATGAATTTGAAATGTTTAATACATATTATCATAATAATTTTAACAAATTTATATAATGTAGACCAGTGTTTCTAAACATTTTTTGTGATGACCTCCTAAATTTAATGTCAAACTCTCAAGCCCCTTCACTCTACCTAACCTAAAATAAAAGGTCTTCGTTGAAGAAAAAGTTGTGAACACTAAGCTAAGTAAGCATTTTTTTACTATCAAAATCGTTAAAAATAGGAAGTTATGTTTTTTAAATATATATTCTAAAAGAAAATCGATATAGTCTAAAGTGAGATAAACTTCTTCGAATTAATGATAAATAACTGACCATTTTATAGGAACCTAGTCGAAAATAATTCAAGTTTTTTTTTCTTAAACGAAAATAGTTGAAGTAAAATAGATATATCCAATTAAATCATAGCCCCGATTTGAGAAGCACTGGTTGAACTACCTAATAACTTGCTATTTTTTTTTTTTATAATTAAGGCTTATTCTTTTTGCCTAGTGCAGAAGTGTACAGATAGGTATGTATAATAAATTAAAATAAATTCTAATAGTAATCGAATACATATTCGGAATACTTTAATACTAATTTATTTGAATACACATTCCGAATAAAAAATAAAAGTATTCTTTACAAGACTGCCTTCAGCGCTTCTATACTATTGTTTTGAACGTAAATAGGTTTTCATTCAATAATCATATAAGTATAACTTATAACACATTTTGTGCCCTTTATATCAACTAGATCAACGGCTTCTCAAAATGAAAAGGTTCTAACGTAATTTATGTAATTGGTCAGGGGAACGTTTTCAAGTTGGACATTGAATAACTTTTTTCACCATAAAATATTAAATCGTGAAAATTTTAAGCAATATCAAGAAAGTTCCTAGGAACACGACTTTACCTGAAATTAGTTTTTCCTCAATTATTGATTGAGTTAATTAAAAAAACCAAAATATTAGTTTTTAAATTAAAAGGTTTTACGAATAGAACTTTTTTGTTCTGAAAATAAAAATTATTTATTTAGTTAGAACTTTTTCATTCTGATTTAAATAATTTTTTCCATGCAGTGATACAAACTTCTAGTGTAAATTATATTAAAAATTATACATTTTTTATTATGCAATATTTTTAGTTTTTAATTTAAGTATTATTATATTATTACATATCCGTATGTGTGGTGGACGGGGGGTCCCCCACCTACCGCAATTTTTTTTGTTTATATGCCTCGACATACCTAGTATAAGTTATAAGTTACAATTGTATAGTCCATTGGCGCAACTGGGGGGGGGGGTTGGAACCGAAATTAAAAATACCGGTATTTTAACCGAAACCTTATCGAAACGCTTTTTTTGATTTTCTTAGGAACCTAAACCAGAACCAGAACCGATAATTGAATTATTTTTTGTTAGTGCTATCATTTTATTTATTCTATTTCTCCTCGAGTCCATGTTGAAAATTTAAGTACAATATTATAATTCACCAATTTAGAACTATTTCATTCTTAATTATTGTTTAGAATGAAAAATTTGTAACTGATATTTGTCGGTTTCGCCCTTATCATTCACGTTTTTATGAGTTAGAACCTTTCCATTCTCTGTATCTCATTGAATAATCAACAGATCGATACGATTTCAAGATTAAATTATACAAAAAAAAAAAAAATATTAAATAATTATGTGCAAAAAAAACTATTTTTCAAGAAAATTGATTTAGAACCTTTTCATTCTGAGACGACGCACTATTAAAGTATACACGTTCCGTCCTGCTGCTTTAATTCTTTATGCACCAAGCATGATGATCCCCATTTTTACGATTAACATGAATTTATTCAGATTCTGATTTTTGGATTTTTTAAATATACTCAAAACATTTCGTACTACTTAAGGAGTGTCCTGTGGTGATTCAAATTTCTGTTTTTAAAATTAGAACCCCAATTTTTTACTGTAAATTATTTAGTGAATAATATTTTTGAAAATGTTCATGTGCCTACCTAATTAAAAATTTGAAAGGATAGTTTCTTAGTTATTAAAATATTTGTTCCAAGGATAATAGTCCTTAAATATGGTTTTACAAAAATATAAAATATACTTAGTATTGGAACTAGTATTTATTAGACTTGGACTATTTTTACAAATAATTAATTTTGATAGATTGATATAAATTATTAACATTTTCAAATTAACATAGAATTCATGTTATAGATTTCATAATGTCTTATAAACTTATTACCATGGGCATTTTAATCCTTAGAACACAATATTAAATAACTCAAAAACTACTCGTACAAATTTCGATACGTTAAGTTTTACAGAAAAGTTATCCACTGAATAATAATTTACAGTTGAATAGGGTGGATTCTCATTTGAATATGAGGATACTTCTGGAATAAATTTGAAATATGGTCCATAAGTATATTTAAGTATTTCAAAAATCAGAACTTTAAACAGTCGTGTTATTGAAAAAAATGAAGGGTGAGCTTGTTTTGTGTTTTACTTTTGTCATATACATATATATACAACCAATATAAGCGAGAACAAAGTTTTTTCACTTGCTGCTAAAAATCGGCCTTATTCGTGTTATTTTGAAAAGATACACGAAACTCTCTAAAACTAAAATATTTGGTTTTCCAAAAAGAACTCATAATATGAATAAATCATCCACTACAGTTACGTCAAGGGAATTGGAAAGCAATATTGCTAAATATTATAATATAATATATACCTATATTATGTCCATATACCTATATACACAACTTGTTTAATTTACTCTTTTGCGATAATATAAGCAGCTGTTAAAGTAAATGTAAACATGGTGTGAACCACCGACAGAAGGTCTCTTGAGAATATAACTGACGTCAAAGTGCTTATCCATCAGAAATTCTCGGAGAAATTGGTATTTCAAACTTGTATGAATAAATAAATAATATTGACAGAGTAGTTTTTAGCTGACGTAAAATATTGTCGAACGAATAATTTTGTAAACGAAGGAAAGAAGCAAACAAATATAATATGATTCATATTATGTAACAGGAACGTATTCCGAGATCGTGTTGGTCGTCGAACCTGTTGTACCTATCGTTGTCTACCACCCCGCCGCCACATCGACGACGACTCTACCCACGGATAATATACTAAAATATATTTATACTTTAGTATATTACTTTTGTACCTGAGTATATTGTTATCCGTCGACTCTAACCATCGACGGAAACAGAACGATTAGCACATGCTACCCTGGTACAGTAAACTCCGATCGCCGGCGTCCACGGTGGTATCGACGGAATCAGGCGGCGGCCCGACTCAGTTTGATACCAACACAAGCCGGAAAAGGCAATATTGTATAACTTATAAGTGCCTGCTTGCACGCGTCACGTAAATGTAGTTGATGCGTGTTGGTGTCGAATAAATTCATAATAATATTATTGAGTCGGCTGTCGATAGCGTTCATCGGAGAACGCAGACGTGAAAAAATAACGGAATGCTCCCGAATAAATTACGCTCGAAATGAATACTAATTATTTTGTTATTTGTTGATTTGTAAGAGTATCAATTGTTTTCTGATTGAATTAATTATTCTTATTCATCCAAAACATTTCTGAATACATATTTTAGTTAGATATTATGGAGTTTATTACCTACGTAAAACAACTTAGAGACTTCTGAGCAGAGGATGTATTGATATGTATTGGTTTTTAAAATAATAGGATTTTTTTTAGTACAGGGCTTGCAAACGTTATATTTGGAAAAAACTATTGAAATTTGTAAATGTAATTATAACGGAATGCGATGATCAAAAATAATTAAATAAAACAAAACATAACGATTAACAAAATATAAATATAATTTATATCATTATTATATTAATAATATTATACATAATTAAACAAAACATAACGCAAAACGTAATTTATAGAATATCATTGAACGAAAAATTTTAATATATATTTATTCCGAAGGTCTATGGGTTTCGTAGAAACATTTATTTCATGCAAACAATCTAAGAATCGATTATATTATGTTCCGTAACCGGGCCATTACCTACCCAAATTAGTTAATATTTTTTAATTCACCGATAAACAATAAACATTAAAGTTGAATAACGTTTTAATTCTAAATAATGATAAACGCAAAAATTGTGTAACGTTCTAATTGTTAATAACATAAAACGGAATGTTTTTTTTCAAATGCAAGGGCTAGCTGTTTGTGTATGAATAAAATTATAATAATATTTAGATTCTGAGCGGAGCGAGAAAAATAATGGTCTAACAATTTTAATGGAGTTTATTTTTATATCCTGTAATCAAAATTTCTACCGGAAGAAGTTTTTAGATTTCAACATATAGTATCTTATATTTTAGAAAATAGGATCAAGATGATTCTTTAAAGAGGTCATCTTTTGATTTTTTTCAATAGTTGTTTAATGACACGAGAAAAACCACCACAAATTACAAAAAAACAGGATTTTAATTTCTAACGCTTTGTTTATCACGATAAAAACGAATAAAAAGTTATAATATTATAATATCAATTTAACTTATAATATATATAATTAGTAATAAGAATTTAAAATATATAGCCTATATTTTAAGTTGGACCAAATAACACGCGGTGTAAAATATTTCATCAAAATCGGTTAAGTGGTTTAGGAGTCCATTGAGGACAAACATTGTGACACGAGATTTATATATATTAAGATGATAATAATAACCACGTTGACTGCCATCTGTAATTCTGAAATTGTATACGTTTTTGTTCACCGGCGTTCATAGCTGATCATTACCAGTTACCACACCATATTATGACGCCTGCGACCGTAAATTAATATGTTTTTATATTAATACATTTTCCCATGATAGCTCTACAATAATGCATTAAAAAGCGCCGTGGCTTAGCGGAAATCATTACAATTTTTTTGATGTAATAAATATATTTTTTTTAAATACAATAGCATATAGAAATTTGAAATAACACTGAAAAATATACTTGGCGTATCGATTTTGTGTGACCTCCAGCGGTCACATGACAGTCAACGTGTTATGTTGGTATCAATCTTAAATTAACTATATATTAAAATTTTTAATTTTAATTTAATACAATAAAAATGTTAATTATTTATTTAAGTTAAATGTAGGAACTAAAATGGGTTAAAAATTACATGATTTAAGGCATTAGTAGTGTCTGCATGCGTAATATCTTAAATTTATAAATCTATATAAATAATTTCGAGATAAGCTTCATTTCGATCATCAATCCTGATATCAACAAATGTTATCGTAAACCCTAAAAATATATATATTGATTTGTTAGACCACCAACTAACGGTGATGGTTCATTCAAATTTAATACACAACAAGACAACTTTTTTGAAGTTTTTTGGGATAGCATAAAAACCAGTGGCGTAATTAGAAATTTGGTTGGGGGGGGGGTATATATTTTTAGCAATCATGAATGGTCATTATCAGTACTTTGATCAAAATGTTAGGAGTAAAAAAAAAGTTTTGGAGGGGATCTATAATTTATTTTTTTTAACTTAAATTTTTAAATTTTCATAATTTATTATTAATTTTAAATGGTATTTATTTCACAGAATCGGTAGTTTTTTGGTTTATCCGTTGAACTGTCATAAATATCTAGCATGAATACTACCTATTATCTAATCTTATCTTATCGTCGGATAACCGATATAATTACCTACACAATGTTAAACGAGTAATGGCGTATACAGTGAGACAGTAGAGACGTATATAATTGCATTAGTACAATAGTACCTATATGACTTCTATTGCGTAAATATGCGGACACTAAAATTTAATAATTTGTGCGGTTTTAATAACAGTATACCATTTTTATAAAATGCTGAAAAGGCAAAGTTAAAGTGCCAAGTTACGTAAGTTTGTTGAAGAATTGTCCAGTGAGGTTTTTAAAACAGATAATAAAATATTATATTGTATATTATTTGTGATCAAGCTGTGCCCGTAACAAAGTGTTTTCAGGTAGTATAGTATTTAAATATAAGCAAGCATGACAAAAATATTAATTTAAAATTTAAACAGTTATTCATCATAAATACATTAGAAAACCAAAACAAACAAGCACATTTTCCCCTTGATTTATGTCAAGCAATGTTAGAATCTGATAAACCTTTATGGGACTATGGAAATTAAATTATCCATTATTTAAAATTTTAAAAATTTAGAATTTTAGATTTTAGAATCGTATTAAGTGTTTAATCTAATTTTATCTAATTTTATCATATTTTATTGGTGTAAGTATTTAGAGTAATTTGAAAAAAATGTATAGAAAATGTGTTTATATAATAATATTTATGTGGTATATTTTAGCATATTTTTAATAAAACAAATGCATATTTCATCATTTTTATTGCATATAAATCCTAGCTCTAATAATAATATTATAGTATACTATCATTGAAGAGGTAGTTTACTAGTGTATTACTAACTAAATGTTCTAAATTCGCCTAAATAAGTTCAATTATTTATAGCAGACTATGTTAACATAAATTATATCTATAGTTCATAGACTTATTTATAAAATTATATCACAACTTTTAGAGCCATTTTTTACACGGAGTATTTTTGTTGGGTTCTAGTTACGTTGATTGTAGAATGACAATATATTACTAAGGAATTAAAAAAATATATCAGTTTTTTTTTGTACCTAACTTGAAAGTAACGTAATTACATTTTTATTTGAAAATAGAGAATTTCTTTACAATTTGATTTGAATAACAAGAAAAGTTAAATTAACTTTATTACATTTATATCTATGTAAATTAATTGCTTTTTAAAAGTAACTTACCCAACACTGTACTCGGTACTCCAGACTACCGACTAAATAATATAGATAGGTAGGTAAATTATTTGATTATTATTCTTAAACTTTTTATGTATATATTATTTTTATACTATTTCATTTTCTAAAATTATTATTTAATTTATTTAGTTACAATATGTATTTTTCTAAATGGAATAATGACGGATTCATTTTTATTTTAGGTTTTTATTTTTTATTTAAGTATATTATGCTATAGTACAATATTATGTTGTCAAAAGATTGAGTATTTTAATGGGTTTTAAAATGTTGAAGAATGGTACTTCAATGTACATAATTTTACTAACAATTCATAGCTATTTTAAAATTTCATTAAAAGAAAACAGTAATTTACAAAATTGGTTTTCTTATAAATATAACGCACTATTATAAAAACCAAGGTTTTGGTAATTTGGGATTTGTATGAATGTATGAATCACATGTAGAACAATATAATAAGTGTATAAATAAAAAAAATAATATTTTTTATAATATTATTATCGATGATAATTATTGTGGTATCTGTAAAAAATATGGTGAGAGAATTTGGTATGACCAGACAGTTATTAATATTTCACCACAGATATTATTATGTGTGCGTGGGAACTTTGTATTTTACTCGTTTGCTATTGATGATAGAGAGATATAATATTTTATATTAATATGTTATGTTGAATGTAAATAATAATATTAATTTTATTTGTGTGTCGATGATATTAATATGTTGGTGAGTACCTATTTGCGACTAATTTTTTTTATAGTCTTTAATTTACGATTTTTAACCACGGGTCGTGGACTGACGGGCGAGTCGGGCGACTATGCGGTTGTCACGAACACGGCATCATCTTATGGGGTCCTGGTATCCAGCCCGCAAGAGAACATTACAATTTGGAGCATTCAGACCGATTTCGACCGGTGTCGGTGACGGCAGTCAGCATGCCAGCGAATGCGTCTTATCGAAAGAGCATGGGGTCCTAGTATATAGAGACTCAATTATAACACTACGGTCACGAAAGAACATTACTGTCACGATCATGCATATAATATTTGTTTATAGAGCATTTATAAAATTATATAATATTGTTAATGTTGATTATTTCATTCATTTATTCATTTTTTTTTTTATTATTTTTACTAATTTATTATACCATTTCTATATTATACTTTAACAATGAGATGCGGAAGTGATTTATTTTATACTTATATTGTATAAAATTTAAACATTTTTTAAATATCAGTTCATTAGTATATCACGTATTTATATCAGAATATTCGTGTTTACTATTTTTATGTATATATCTTTTTTACATATTTTCCGTCCAATTCCATGTAAAAAAACGCTAATTATAAAAAAGTCTCTAAGAGTATTGATATAATTTTGTTGCTAAGTCTACGAACTATTATAGATAAAGTTTATGTTAAAATACTCTGCTAAATAACTTAGCTTGGTGCGACTTAAGTTAAAAATTTAAAAATACTATAACATAATAAGTACTATAGGTAATAATTTATCAGAAATACATTTTAGTAAAATAAATTATTTTTATCAATAAGTAAAATACAGTAAATACCCGTAATTTTTTTTGGTAGGTAGAGTATTATATCCACGATGTAGTGACAAAAACAATTTTAGTCTTGAATACCGCTTTTAACATTTAACAAAATTTATAAAATATATTTATCTATTAGCAAAAACAGAGCATATCACCACTTACGAGACCTGGTATCACTAATGAGTAATGACTAATGAATCACGGATGTTTAAAATATTTAAAATTTGAATTGAATGTGTATTTTAATAGCAAATAGGTACAACATCATCTGTAACTGCTACTTAAGGGCAGAGCGTGATTCATTTCCGGTCGAAAAAATAGCTCCCGACTTCCAATCACTACGACCAGTTAATGTTCTAATATTAATTTTGAAAGCAGATTTGAATTCGTCGCTAAATTATCTATGCTTTGACAATTTTATTTTTCTGATTTTGATTTTTTTTTACTTAGAAATTTACTGACAAAAAGAGTAAAAATAGATCATATTTATAATTTAAATTTAAATACATTGATATAGAATATGAAAAATGTACGTCAGCTATAGCATAGTAAATTTAGAGGAGAATTCAAATCAGCTTTCAAAATTGAAATCGAAACATCCTACTGAGCGTATTGATTGATGTCACACGCAGTATTTTTTGAAAAAAATGTTTTTAATTTATAATTATGAGGTGACATGTGTGCATGCGTGTTGGTAAATTGACAGACGTACACATCCGGGTGGTTACTACGATGCCCCTATACAACGTGATCGATTCTACGAATTACACACACTAATGTTCATTCAATTTCAACACATTCACAAGACCCATATAGTCTGAAATATAAAATGCCTAGTTTTTACTCCTTAAAAGGTCATAGAATGCACTATTAAGACTATTATTTACACACAGACCAAAACATGTTTTAATAAAACGTATAATAATTTTTATTGACGATTTTGTATTTTATGGTGACTGGTGAGTTTACCATAGTTTTGATAGGTTTGATATTTGATATGATTATTAAAAAAAATAAAAATAGGTAACCTATTCATAATAAAAATATTTATTAAATATTTATATTTCGATTATTCTCAAAACCAATACTTTGAATATTCTGCAGACGCAATTAAAGAATATGGAAATGACACAAATTTCGAACCCTGCTTATGAGCGTTTTTAAAGATATTGTCATTTTTATCAACATTTTTGATTGACGCCAAAACAACAAAAACTTAATATTCTATTTATTAATAATACTTACCGGCATAAGCGCAACTAGAGGCCAAACATTGAGGGTGCTAAAATTATGTAGATGAAACAGACCCGTGGGGGCTATGCCCCCACACCCCCGACTACCATACTTCAATTTTATAATTACTATAACCAATCTTAAATGCACTGTTAAAACATAAGCACAGTGTAGATACACTAATATTTAAATATCCAAACAGTAATATACCTCATAAATACATGAAGCATATAAGGGACAAGGGTATTATCTATATTAATATTTAGGTGATACAAACAGATAAATAAACATTTTTTTTTTTTAATAACTGAGGTCAAAATAATTATTCAATTTACATTTTTAGCAGTCACTTGCAAGAGACACATTTTATAATTAAATTTATCTATAATTCAATATAATATGTTTACATAATAAACAATATACATAATATATTATTTCATTCTAATACTATTTTTCTATTACTAGTGGAATACTTTTCTAATATTTCTGAAGAAGTAATTGTATTAACAACATCTCTTTCAATATTTAATATTGCTAAATCTGTAAAACGCTGTTGCTCCATACTTGCCCTTAGCCAGTTTTTTAGACGACGCATTGACGAAAAGCTTCTTTCACATGTAGCAGAACTCACCGGCATTGTAAGAGCCACTTGAAACATTGTATACACGTTTATAAATGTAGGCTTCTTACAAATATCTTTCATAATATCACGATTATAATTGTAAGGTAAGCAGTTCTTTAAAACAAGTATTTCCGATTTCAGCATATTCAAATTGATATTCATAACAACCTTAAATAAAATAAAATAATATATTATTATAATAAATTACATATAAAAATCACTTGCATATAACACACTTTATAATGATTTATGAAGTATTGACTCTTTTCATAGTCCATTTCCATAAAACAATCAATTAAGTAAGTTACCGGTTTTAATAAAAAATATGTTTTTATTTGAGAAAATGACAATTATTGTAGGAGCACAAAACTAGTAGAGGTGTGCATAATTTTTCGTTCGGGTCACATATATTATTATGTTAAAGATGAAAAATATTTTTTTTTAAATGTGACCTAAGGTGATCGTAATGAACGTTATTTGGATGATAAAAGTTGCTAAAAACGACGCGCGACGGTTTGTTTGTCCCTCAGTTACGTTGTAATACAGAAACGTATTTCTAACAGAATGTAACAGGAACGTATGCTATAATCGTGAAGGTCGTTGAGCGAGTAGCTACAACTGCTGCCGCGTATCGTCGCAACAGCCGCCGAGCTGCCGCCGCCGCCGCCGAAACTGAGGAAAAGTAGCATTTGGAACATGAGTCCCTGGTTACTTCAGTACTATATTTTTCGTTTTAGTTCGTATGTTTTGTGATCAACTTGGTCGACCCCAATGATTAACCCTCAGAGACCAACAATATTATTTTACTTTGTGGTTGATTGTGGGGTTGATCACAAAACATACGAACTAAAACGAAAAATATAGTACTGAAGTAACCAGGGACTCATGTTCTAATCGTTACTTTTCTTCAGTTTCAGCGGCGGCTCGGCGTGGCGTATAACACTTTCAACGCCGCTGACGCGTATACGCGTCAACATAGTTTATTTCTATAGGCCGGTGACACGTCCGTGAAGTTGTTGCAACAGCCGCCTAGCCGCCGCTGAAACTGAAGAAAAGTATCGATTAGACCATGAGTCCCTGGTTACTTCATCACTCTATTTTTCGTTTTAGTTCGTATGTTTTGTGATCAACTTGGTCAACCCCAATGATCAACCCTCACAGACCAACAATATTATTATTATTATTATTTTTCAGTTTGATACAAGCCTGTTGCCGACGCGTCACCGTGGCGTCTCTAGCACTTTCAACGCCACTGACGCGTATACGCGTCAACAGAGTTTATTCCAATAGGCAGGTAATATACGCTATAATTAAATCAAATTTTTTTTGATAAAATCTGAAACTAAAACAGGCCATTGACAATGAACTATAAATTTAAAGGTATGGGTGGTTTTAGTTTTTGTTTTTTCCGTTATTTCTGTAATCACGGTCGGCGTTGAACGTACATGCCAATATACTTTAGACGTATCCATATTTTTAATTTCAAACACGCCCAATGATTTAGATTACCATTAACAATCGATCAATTAATAAGAATATATAAATAATATTATGTATATGTGTGATAATATTAGTTTGACAAAAACAACAGTTGATAAGTATAAACCGTACATTTTGGTGTAATATTAAAAAACTATAATGGTGTATAATGCAGAGAAAAGCAAAGTATTGGTTTTACGCAATGATGTGTTTCGATGTCGAAACTCAACATTTTAACTGCAAATGCTTATAACTTATAATAAAACCGTAGTAGAAACCTGAATATAATACATTTTTAAGCTTTTTGTCCCATCAAACATTTTTTATCAATATTTATAGAAAAAAAATTATTAAAAAAATATGGTTGATATATGAATACCAATGTAAAACGTCTTTAGTTAAAGAATTATGTAATTCCTTGAAATTCCACTCATTATTTAAAAAATATAAGAAAATATTAACACTGGAATAGGTATAATGTATAATAGAATACAATTTATTTGTCATATAAAGTTCATTCTACATTTTTCAAATTCCAAGCATATTATATATTATTATGAATAAAAATATAACAATAACACGATAAAGTACAATTTTTTAATGATATTTTGTAATGGTAAAAGAATTTATTTGTCATTTTATATTGAATATATTTATTTATTTTATAAAATATTCAATTTCAAATATACAAGTTCCACGTAAATAGGTTATAATATATAAAATATTACTTTATTCACAATAATTTCATCAAATATACTTAGTAATATCATAGGCTGCCTGACCGTCTTCCCTCAGAATCGTTTTTCTTATATATTGCCATTATATCATTGAATTTAAATTTAACACCATCCATTACTTGTAACTTACTGTACAGCAGAGTGACATACACTTTCTCACCTTTTTTATTTTTACTTTTGTGTGTCATTACGGTTTAGGGCAGTAAAACTGTTTCGTGTTTTTATAGTTACATGAAATTTTCAATGAACATTTAGGTAATCATTTAATATTCACCATAAAACATTTAAAATATTTTTACGCTATTTTTGAGCTGTTTACAAACATTATCAATTTTCAATATTTTCAATATTTTTAGGTTTTTTTTTCTATGAATGTCAATAAAATTTTATGTGCTGGGTAAAAAGTTTGAAAATTTAATACAAAGCTCTTAATATATTGTTACAATGATATTTGAAAACTATTACAAATTCATAGTCACTATTTTTTTTTATAAGCATTTAAAGTTCCAATTTTGACAAAAGATGTAAAATTCACGAAAATGTGCAGAATTATTTAGAGTTAAAAATTCCTAATTTTTAGGTATTATCCTAACTTTCCTAAAAATTAAGGGAAAACGGGAATTTTTACGCAAAATCGGTTTTTGACAATGAAATCCGTTTTAATTTTTGGTGTTACTCTAAAACAAATGCATGTATATTCATTGTTTATATTTACATTTTCTATACACGATAATATTTTCAAAATATTTTGATTTGTTCATAATATATGTCTCGGACACTTGTCCTAAATGAAAAATTATGCACACCTGTACTATAATTATGTACTCTTACAATAATTGTCATTATCTCAAATAGTAACATATTTTTTACTAAAACCATTAAGTGTTAATTATTAATAGAATATTAAGTTTTTTGTTGTTATGGCGTCAATCAAAAATGTTGATCATAAATGTTAATGTTTAAAAGCACTCATAATCAAGCTTCGGAACTTAATGCATATGTATATTCTTTAATTGCATCTGCAGTATTGGTTATGATTACTATCGAAATCTATATTTTTTTTATTATGAATCATATCAAATATCAATTCTATCAACAGTATGGTGAACTTACCACAAAATACATAATCATTCGTGTTGTCAATAAAAAGTATTATACATTTTATTAGAACATTTTAATATGTTCTGTGTAAAAATAATAGTTCTTAATTCACTTAAGTATCAGTTAAGCTGATTTTTTACCTATATTGTTTTTTAAATACACATTTTTTATAGGCTGTCACTAATTCAAATATTTTAAACGCCCATGATTCATTAGGCATTAGTGATACCAGGCGCGTCCCGTAAGTGCTGAAATATCTTGTTTTTGCTAATAGATAAATACATTTTATAAAATTTGTTAATTGTGAAAAGCGGTACAATTTTTCTTGTCGCTACTTCATTGGTCTAATACTCTACCTACCAAAAAATATTACGGGTGTTAACTGTATTTTACTTACTGATTAATCATAATTTATTCAACTAAAATTGACTTAATGCATTGCTGTATAATTATTACCTATATGTACTCATTATGCTATGGTATTTTTAAATTTTTAACTTAAGTCGCACTAAGCTAAGTTATTTAGCAGACTATTTTAACATAAACTATATTTATTATATTTCGTAAGCTAAGAAATGATATCACAACTTCCAGACTTTTTTTTTATAATTAGCGTTTTTTACACGGAGTTGGGAGGAAAATATGTACATCGATGTACAAAAAAATTACATACATAAATATTAAACACGAATACACGATTTTGTTATCGACTGATGGACTGATATACGGAATAACAGCACTCAATCATGTTATTAAACTTTATATGTATATAAATATATTAATACATTTTTGAATTATTGATTTTTTTATTTTTCATTCATATAAGTATTATATTTAATAAAAACTATTTTTTATTATCGCCAAAATGGAAGAGAGTAAAAATGTAATTTAGCCGAAACGTCGTTTTCCGAGAATCACGTGTTGGAAGGCTCAACCTCAGGGCTTCCTTCACGCCTCAATACACTTATTGTGTGTACCTATATTGTATATTCTTGGAAAATGTAAATACCTAAAACCTTAGATAATAATAACCTGATGATAGTTAAAACTGCGACTTTTTATTATGACAGTGTGTTATTATACGTAGGAATGTAAGCAATTTAAATTAGAATACTAAAATAAACTGCTCACAGTTCATTTTTTCATCATCCAATATCATTTAGTCATTTAAAAATGTTTCTCTAATCGTATATCTTAGAAAGGATTCAGAGCGAAGTGGTGGGAAGCAAAGCATTCGTTTAAGTGTACAGAACTCAAATATTTATTCAAAGAATGTTTAAATATTATACAGTATAAGTATAATATAACCATAACAATATAATAATATAATCAAATAAACCACTCTCGTATCTTATTTTTAAACTATAGTTTAGCGACGGTGTAATATAATATAATTATAAAAAATATATATAAATAAATCAATGAAATTCTCACCACCATCATGTAATTTTATAAATGCTTATTCAAACATTATAATATGCAACTGTTCGGCACCGGTCATTCGGCATTGCAACAGTTCTTTTGTGGACAGAATTTATACTTGAGGATACCAGGACCCCATGATCTTCCGATTCCGCGCATTCCCCGGCATGCCGACTGCTGTTTGAAACCGACTTGAAACAGCTAGTAATCTTTTTTGCGGCTGGATTATTATACTCGCGTCCCGACATACCAGGACCCCATGCTCTTACGCGATTACGCGCATTTCCCGGCATACCGACTGCCGTTTGATACCGGTAGAAATCGGTTTGCACGCTCGAGAACAGTAGTAATGTTACGGACTACGCGAAGCCGTGACAATAATATTATAATCAATCGATTTCGAATAGGTTGGAGTTATATGATTAGATAATGAAATATTATACAGATTACTTATACTGTTTATAATTATAATGTTCGCGCAAATGCACTTTTTCGTTGAAATTACAGATCGGTTCGTATTATCGGTAGCCGTCTGGCGTATATTGCGTACGCCGTACAATTAGATAGGTAGCTCGTAACTTGTAAGCTTGGTATCAAACGAATACAATTTGTAAGAATGGTTTTGTATTGTTATTGTTACGTATAAATACCATTGTTTACGCCATATAATCGTACTCGCATTATCTGTATTATTATTATTATTATTATTATTTTAATTATTACTATTGTTATTAATATTGTTAAGAAGCTATCCTATCTTATCTTATATTCGTTATTGTTATTCACAACTTTCGGCGATTACACTATTCCGGTTTCTGTCACAGAATACGGCACCTACCTGTTCAAGTCTGTCACAGAACACGGCACCTACCTGTTCAAGTCTGTCACAGAACACGAGACCGGAGCAGTGTTATCGCCGACAACGCACATATAAAAGGCTGTGCAAACGACGAACGAACCACCATTCCTTTACCAGCATTGTAGTAAGACCCACCCGGGCAGACTTGCGCTTTGCTGGTAAACGGACTCTCCCAGCTTTGATGGGACCTCGTCGGACGGTTGTGGTGCGGCCAGTGATTTAATAGTTGGAGAAATTCCGGCATTGGATCGGCCGCCCACAGTCATTGGGGCAATAGTTGGAGGTATTCCGGCATTGTTCCGACTGTTTACCAGTCCGACTTGACTCCCCCGTGATTCCCCGTCAATGCGTTCGTCGTCACGGCCTTTTACTCGGGCAAAAATGCGTTATTCGGTATTTTTCTATTGTATTTTAAAACCGTGTTTATTGTTACACCTAATCTGTTCTATCAATGTAATTGTCATTAAGACATATTAATAAAATTATCAACTTTGTCATTAAGACATATTAATAAATGTTATACTTGTCATTGTGACATCCTAACCTATTCGTGTTACTGAAACACAATCCTGTATACAAAACAACCATAAATGTGCATAAATGTGTGCAGTAATTAATGCATGTTGTGGGTGGTGTATACTTTGCCCGGGTAATCTCGTACAATGCCCGGCCAATATATGAAAAAATTGAGAATTAAAATGGTCATTCTTACTTTTTCCAAAATTTTCGGGCATTGTACACAGTGCCGAGCATTGCATAACAATGCTCAGGTTTCCTACTTTGCTCGTAACATATATATATATATAAATAAATTATTTAGTACTATACTAATTACACAATACAAACGTGAAATAATTACCTAAACGTGTTGAATTTCGGGTGAATTCGTCACCGTCCATTTTTATAATTACTTTTTTTTTAAAAAAACTTAATTTAAAAAAAAATTTTAATGTCTAGAAAATTAAATTGTTTGTTATGATATGTATATTTATTGACATATTATTAAAAAACAATTAACAACTCATAAGAGAAAAACTAAACATTATTTTGAAATAAAATAATATTTATACATTTATATTTTAAACAGTTATAACTTAGAGATTATAATTAGTCAGTGTGACCATCTAGTTAAGAGTTATGAATCCATGGAATTCAAAATGAATAAACAATTATTTGGAATAAATTTTACTTAATATTTTATTGAAATATTTCAAAGTAAAATATTTAATACTTATAAGTCATAACCCTATAAAGGTAAAACTAATATTTTTTTTAACTGGGATAAAAACACTGACTGCTACACACAAATTGGACATTGACAAACATGTAATTAGTGATCAACTGTGCAGGTTTGTTAAGTATAATATAGATGTACAACATAAAAGTTGTACGATCACAATTGATTACTTGATTATAATAAATAATAGTTTAAAAATATAAGATGTTATATTTTAATATTTGGCCTATTTTTAAAAACATAAAATACGTTCAAGGTCGACATTATACAATTTTGACCGTAGTGGGGGTGAGATCAAGTATATTTGACTGAAAAATATCTACCCGTCATCTAAAATTTCTTAAACAAACTATGTGAAGTACTTTTAAAAATTCCTAGTTTTTCTGTACGATAGGTAAGGTGCCATACAATATTTTAAATTTGATAAATATTAAAAAAAAAATATAACTAAAACATTTGAACAGTTATACACTATATATTATTTTGATACTTGTATATCATACAGCCCTACAGGTTAGACTGTCAGGACTATTATAAGCTCTAAAAAAATAAGTCATATTCATATCAATTAATCAATATTTGTCAATAACACAAAAAATTAAGTAAAAACCTTTTAAGATTTTTTTTAATTTAGCAGTTCATCATATTTAATAAAAATACCTAACATTCTGAAGTATAAATATTGTATATGTAGAGTAGTTACTTTTGAATTTGTATCGTCGAATAGATAACAATATTTAAGAAAATAATATGTAACTCTAAATTAGATTTTTATTTTCCAGCACGGCGTTCTTATGGTACAAACCATTGACGGTAATCACTGCCATAATTTAGTGGTGAGGCTAAATTTTTTACAAGACCGCAGTTGTAACAATGAAAATTGAAATGTAGCCATGTTGTAATTATTTCTAACCTTACTATTATGGATGAAAAATAATTAATATTTTAAGTGATAACACCAATAAAAGTATATCATTATTCATTAATATACATTTTCTTTCTATATCTTTAATACCCAAGTATATCTATGTATATCCCTGTATTTATAAAATATTTTCATCTTCTATTAATTATTTCAATTAATTCAATTTAATTGATAAATCAGGCATCAGCGCCAGCATGAAATTAAGGCAGTCCAATATGATACGTCAAAAAATAGGGCTGCCAATGCACACCCTGCGATACCCCTAATGGCGCCCCTGCATTTACCTCTGTTTGATTTTAAAAGTAATCCAATGGTCGATACCCAGTGATTTCGATTAACCAGTATTATATTATTATATTAATGCAAAAACATGTCTATATTTATAGGAAAATATTATATTGAGTTGGTACCAAGAAATTATTATCAAAATGATAAATTGGTAATCATACAAACTAATAGTTGTCATATATTTATGTTTATATGCATATGTGGACGTGCATGAAAGTGTATACGTATGTAATGTGTTTTATGAAGGAAACGGAAAAGGAACATAATAATATATTAACATATGTGCTTGCGATCGGTTGTTCTTCAAGTTACCTATTTGGGTTGGTCAAAATTTTTGCATCCCTCTATTAACAAACTGAAATTACCCCACTTATTATAATAATAACAATATAGGCCTACCGCCATCGGGAACTTGAGATAGCGATTAGTGGTAGCATACCGACGGATGACGGCACAAAAAAGTTATTATAGGTAATATACAAATCCTTAGCAGTCAGCAGTATTTTGATTTCTAAATCATTAATTTTTTAAACTGTCAAGTGCGTACAACCGAAGCCAGTGGGAAAAAAGAAAACAAGGAGTTATATTTCTCCTTATTTGTTGGTCCCACCATACACACCATACCTCCATTGCCTACAGCCTTGAATACGATTATCTTAAATTCACATAGTTTTACTTATCAATGGATGTAAATATAGCCACTACCGTTAGTTATCATTGCATTTCAAATAGTCATAACTTTAATGTATTTACTCAGCATTTGGTAAAAAATAAAAAGATAACTTTTTTATAATACTATCTAATATGTATAGAAAATGCTTGTAAACCGTGAAAATTTGTCCCTAGCAAATATTAATTGTTATATTTGAAACTAGATTACTTATGTTTTTTTAAAAAGTATACAATTATGAAATCTATACCTACAAACTTAAATGCGAAAAAATAAACAATCAATTGAAATTGCGTCAAAATCTGGTACATTTTATAATTATAACAATAACTCTACACTACTACAACGTAGGTATATCTCCACAGAGTACTATATTGTGTAATAGACAATAGTATTTATATTAATAAACATTTGAGACAGAAAATGCTACTAAATTATGTACATAATCAAATTAAGTGCTCATAAAGGTAGGTAGTGAATAAGCGACGATGGTAATAACGACCCTACCAATACCCAGGTAAAAAATGTAATAAAATATTGGATACAAATCAGATATATTAAATGTGTCCAAATTTCTGACCACTCCAATATTATGATATGTTTTCATTATATTAGCGTTTTTCAACCTTTTTATACCCGTGTGTACTAACCACAAATGTTCAATATATTTTGAATGTAGCGATTGACACGGCCGTCTGCCGCGGCCGTAACTAAAAATCTACTTTCTTTTGCTTATCAAAAAATATATATTCGTATTTATAAGAAGGTATATTTTACTAGTTTAGGAATTTTGTTTTTAAAATTATGCGCTGCATAAGTATAAAACTATGTGTTAACATTTATTTCACTTAATACTGGCTAATACCATATAGGTAGGTCAAACTATATTTAATGTTAATAATCATTTAAATTTTCTTTTGTAAAAATGAGCTTTCCAGTTTCCACTTACCAACAGATGAGAAACGCTGATCCATATATAGTTAAAAATAAAATGTGGATAAACATGATGAAATAAATGCCCCTGTAAGATAAACAGACATGACTTAGTAATACGCAATTTCAGTGTAGGAATTTTAGGTTCGGATCCAAGGTTGTGGTCCTCCCCTCCCCCATCACTAAAAATAAGTTTGTATTAATATATTATGTACCTAATACCTATAATATGTATGACAGACTTTTTGTTGCTTTTACGTATTTGTTCAATGTAGAGAGTTTAGTCGTAAGTAAAAATATATAAACATAATATTCTCTGTTGTCATTATATTTGTCTTAAGTATTTGTTTCTTAGCATGCAAGAATTATGGTTTATTACTAAGAAAATCAAAGTTCCAAACTCTATTATGTAATCCCATAAAAGTTCAAAGATCAACCACTCAAACTTTATAAGTGAAACTAACCAAGCCACGACTTCATGATTTCTTCTTGTTTAATGTGTTTGCTATAAACCATTGAGTGGTTACACATAATGTTGTAAATTATAACAATTTATATTCACAAAACTTTGATACAAACTTTCAAAGTTGCATCCCGTGCTGATGAGCTGCCATTATCCTGGCACCACTTTACCAAAATTGTACTTCACAATGATTATTAAAAGAATATATTATAGAAGATGAAGCTTCATAATAATTATTAAATAATATTAAATAATCCCAACAAATGTATTTTGAACATTTTAATTTATTTTTCAATGTTCGTGGTTCGTGGCACGTCTACAAAGTATCATCTTTAAGAAGTTAAATTCAATTATTAAAAGTTACAACTGTGCACAACAACGTGTCGACGTATTCCCTTAAGGCTCATATATAGTAAGACGTAATTTTTATTTTTGGAATAATGCTAATATTTGCATTAAATTTAGGAATACATATTTAGTACGAGTCATATGTGCAATTAGTGGGGGGACTTAAGGGGTTAAACTCCCCCAGTTTTATCCGTAGTTTTTAATCATAATTTAGTTTAAAATATTAATTATCATGGTTTGTGCCGCTAGTACAATTTTACCCACCCCCTGCATAAGTTGCGCTTATGGTACGAATATTATTCGGATCTACGTAGTTACGTCATGTGCTCATAATAAAACGTACCATCGGGTGTACTAAATGTTAAATATAAAATATATTATTTTCCAAAAATTAAATTAGTATCATCAATTTATTTAGTATATTATGGAAATGTATTTATTTCATCAAACACTGTTACATAATATGTAACCAAATGTTTAAGTAGGTATCAATAGTTTACAGTTAATTATAATCAACAATGGCTAAAACAGTATAATATATTGTATATAATTATTGAATGTTTCTTACAGATATACAGATTATCACATAATATTTTTAATGTTTAGGATTGCTTAATTTTTACATCATATTCTTCGTATGAATTTATGATTTTTTTATACCAATGTGAATATGGCTTCAATTTCAAAATTTCCAAAAATCCATCCATTTATTTTTTATCTAAATGACACCCAAATTTATCAAATACAATAAAACATATAATATACGTAATACGAATCTGTTCAACTGACGACTAACATGATTGGTTTTTTTATTTTTATAGATAAAATAATGCAAGTCTGCTAAAGGATATTTGCCTAATTTGTGTGTTACATTTGACTGATCTATTTATAAGGGACTAAATTATAATATATATGAGTAATGGTCAATGACGTAATAGTGTAATACGATGGGGGTCCAATGACTAAAATCTAATATTCTATTATAATAATACATACTGAAACACAACTAACATTGATGATGGGGTCCATAATTTAAACATTAATGCTCGTTCACGTATGAATAAGTTACATGGACGTGTTTACAGTTTGATGGGTATTGTAAAAAGTAATTTCAATAATTGTACCATATTAACAGTAAAAAAAAAATCCAAACAAAAAAAAACTAACCTTGCAGTTTTTGCCCTTATATGCAACCCTTCGGCGTATATAACTAATATAATTAAATCCCCTTTCAAATTAAAATATATGATTTTTTTTTCCAGCTTGCCATCAAATTATGAAATATATTATTATATATAAATGTAAATTAGAAAAAATGTGGCGTTATTATTAATTACTAAAAAATAAAATAAAACTTAATAAATACTTTTATTTTTCAGGTGTCTTCAAAATTTTTTCGCGTGACATGTTCCAATCCTATCCAATACGGCACCTTCCACAGTTTTCCAAAGAACCTTATTTCACTATCACTAGTATAAAATATATTATACTCTATGTGGAAAAAATATAAATTAATTTTAATTAGGTATAATATAATTTAATTTAATTTAAATGTATGCTCTATTTTAATGTAAGAGGTAAAAAGTTAGTTATGCAATTACACAGTATAGCCACCAAGATACAGATTATTGTGTATTTGTGCCACTTTCTTTCAACTATCACAGTTATCAATTTATTATATTATAATTTTAAAATTTAAATGTAAATATACTTTAAACACACTTATAACTTAAAAGTCATAATTTATGATAATAAAAACACAACCGATACAATGCTGGCTGCAGGATTTGCGATCGCAACCTTTGGGTGAAAAAAACAGAACTTTTCCTGCTTTACCAGAAACAGGACATTAGGATCTAAGTTTTTATGCATCGAATAATTTTTTTTCGCTTTTTGATTACGCACAATAGTCAATAAAATATATTTTTCGAATAATAATCTAGTTAATGTCAACTGCAGTCATAGTCTATTATAAACAGAATAGCTGTAGTAAGTATCTAAAAGAACAATGCTATTATACGATTAACAAGATTGCTACTTTAATATCAGGTATAGAAATTCATAAGTAGTCGACTTTTTAACTTCTCAGCGGTACATAGGTTATATATTAAAAGTTTTAACTGTTATAAGATGTTATTGAAATTTTTTGTTTCCTGATAAAGAAGGAGGGGGTAATCTTTTATAAATGTTAGCATCTCCGGAACCGACAATGATTAAAAATATACACAATATACAACTATCGCTGTATTCAACTTACTACCTACTCGCTTATTATTTTTCATTTTTCCCGAGTGTTTTTAGTATGCTATCCGTTACACAAGTACACGACAGTAAGCTCACTCTATATAACAATGTAGAAAGTAATATAATATTATTATGTATACGGTTCGGCAACAATCGAGTGTTTTTACAGCGATTTCAACCCGCCACAGCTGAGTAAACTTTTAACCACTTTGTATGTGATATTTTTTCACTTAGACAGTTGCTCGTTATTTGTAGGATACATAAAAATAATATCGTAGACTAACAATGTTTATTCTGTGACAATCTCCACCGACGCGTATATACAGTCATCGATGACTCATCATTCTTATCATCGATTTAACGAGTATTTTTATAACATAATACATTTTAGTGATGTGCATGCACTCATCAATTTTCCCAAGCCGAGGATGACCCTCTATGAAATTCTTCAAACAAACCAAATGTGTTTATTCACGTGAACAACTAGCCAAGTATATTTGTGTTTGCTTTCGTGATGAACAATCAGAAAAACCAATAACCGCGGACAATAAAATATACTACAAAACGTATTACGGCCGTTTGTTTTCGAGAATATAGTGTATTATGTTATATAATATCCCTTCAGTCGGACAAAAATGCGACAGCCACGTACTTACTTTATATGGTCATCGCCCCTCTGTAGCTATTGCGAATCGGTGGGGTGAGGGGTAAGGGTAATACAATATTTTTACAGTAATATCCCATCTATATGCCGAGAATCGAAATGATAACATTATGTCAACGGACGTGAATTTATATTTTTTTCCTCCGCATAATACAAAATAAATATTTATCTATCCGCTGATGAAAAATATTATTAAGTTTTATATTTCCGACCGGACGGAAAATCGAACATTTGTACAGTATTCGGCCACACTGCCAACCCCACCACACCCCAACACGTGCCCGAACAAATTGCAAACTCGTTTTATTATTACGACCGGAAGGATTCAATATTAGAGCAGGGTATATTATTATTATTAGTCATACGCACTCGTACAAGATTATACTAGTCCGCCCGGCGGGCTGGGTTAATTTTTCCGTTTTATGGGGTTTTATATTTTACGATTGCCCGGCGGGTTTTCGGCTTTTAATATTTTAACAAATCAATTATTTATAAATGGCTCGGTCGTCCAAATCCACCGCCGCAGGGCCGTCGCTATTTGAGTCCACAAAAATATTGAAAATACGTGTATAAAAATGTATTTATCGTGGTTATCGGGTAGAGTGGAGTTTAGGCCGTTTGGGGTCGTGTATGAAAAATGTTTGTGAACTCTACCACAGTCCGTAGCACGTAATGTTGATCCGTAAAAATTAATTATATTTAGATTCCAACGTAGAGTATAGCCCCAGTAGGTACCTATACTATTATTTGACTACCGTTCTATAGTACTATGTGTTGTTTTTAATATCGGACATGGTGCAACATTCATACAAGAATACCAGTTTTCACATCATTACAGTCAGTGCCCTGTAGTGGTATCACGATAATTGTATACATAACCACAAATATTAAAGTCACGTACCCACTCAAACATGCTATTAAAAAATGACTATGAAAAATTGGTTTTTATACAAATGTATAATACGACCATTAACCAGGACATCAAAGTAACTTTACAGTTACGATTTATTTATCTAATAAAGAATTGACAACTTCTATGTAAATTAATCAAATACAGTGTAAATCTAATATTCAACATATTTGGCATGTTTGAAGCCAAGTGATCCTGAAACAAGAACATTTTTGAAAATCAGAAATAACAGTGTTTAAGTGCTTTTTAAAAAAGTGTATTTATGTAAGTATAAAAATAATTATACGGGCCAGAATCGGCCACACAAGACTGACTCATGAATATTTAATGAATAAAGGGGTCTAATATGTCAATCATGCTGCACCGCAATCACAACCAAACACATCTTCGAAGAATGTAGAATGTACGTAAAGAAAAGAGAGGATCTCAATATAAGTCACCAAATTGGAGCAAGTCTAGGTCCGAATCCAGACAACGATTTTGAATTGCTGATTTCATGAATTATGTTAACTTGTTTTCGAATACAAATATTTGGAAAATTATTATTTTTATAAATTGTATATAAACATGTTATTTTTATGAAGTATATGGACCAACACAACAATAAAAAAGTGAATGTTGCTCTGCTGTACAGTAGGTTACAAGTGGGTTAATGTATAATGGATTGTACAAAACTTGAATTCAATGATCCAATTTGCTAAAAGATAAGGTACCATAATATGTTAAAATCAAAGTAATCATTCTGGTAGACATTTTGTATACCTACAGGATAAAAAAAAATAATAACAAATAAACACCATTGTAAAACCACTAAATTCTGAGCGGAGCGACAGAATCTAAAATGTAATAGTACACGCTGCTTAAAGTAATGATTACATTAATATACTTAATGTTTTTAAATCAATAAATTATACAAAAATGGTACGTATTATTATAGTTATTCTTGTGGTTGGTGGACTGATATGTCATTGCTGTGTACCGTAGGACTCTGCTGAGTATCATATAAGAAAAAGTATCTGTAAGCGAATTCCTAATTTTCCAACGGCACACAGCTTACAGCATTTGACACTGCTTAACGTTAAATGTACTATTTAAAATAATCAGAGGTTCATAACAGTATTTATAAACGTATTTTATTTTAATATTTACCTTATTTATCTTATAATAATTCAAAGAACATTTATATTTTAATTATAGCTTTTTTTCCAAAATGTTGTTCATAAAATGTTTGTATAATTAAAAAGTTAAAAAGATTGAAAAATTTAAATTAAAGTCAGTACCTACTGATTTATATGTTAATATTAATGATAATATATGATACAATAATTAATATTATAATAATTTAAATAAGTAGAAAATTAAATCAATTATTAAATCATATTAAAATATATTTCTGCTACCCGGGAACACCATTAAAAAATATTTAAAACTAACCATGTTGGTACGTTGGTTTCTTTGTTTCTTATGATTTTTTTATTCAACATATGAGTACATAAAATATTACAATTTAAGAACGCTCACAGTCGTAACTCCACTTAAACATTTATATATAATATCGTAAAAATCCAATGTAGTTATAACGTAAAGCTACAAAGTCAAAATGTTCTTATCATTTCTTTTTTTATTGTTTCTATTATTCTGTAAAATATAAATATAATATTCACTAAGCCAACAAGTAACAGCACATAATTGGTTCTGCTGGACGCAATTTTGACATGATATATAATGCAAGACACCGAGACAACATAAGACGTCCTTATTTGCAGTTACACATTTCCACCCAAAGTGTAGGTACTTTTCCTTTTTAGTTTTCACTGATACTCGTTTCTACCAAATAAGTTATTAACCACGTTTTTACCAAAATAGTTACTTTACTATTTTAGCTTGTAATACAGTAATAATGTCTTTAGATGTTATACAGAACGTTTGTTTAAATTTTAAAAGGCTACGTAGATACCCATATAATATTTAAAAATAGTGTATTATGAATCGCATTAAATTATTTTTATATAATTAAATTATAAAAATAATTAAACAATACTAATACTGTGTACTGGACACTGTTACCAAAGTCATAAGTATGTAAAATACAAAATTTTTATCTAAAAACTGCTAAAACGGGATTTTAATTTTTAACGCCTTGTCTATCACCATAGGAACGAATAAAAAATTAAAGTATTATAATATTAATTCAACTTACAGGCTATAATAAATAATAACAATATAAAATATCCAGACTGACAAACCATCCCCGCTCAGAATCGTTTTTCTTATACAAAATACATTGATATCATTGAATTCAAGTTTAATAAAATCCATTATACATTGACCCACTTATATAAACTACTGTACAGCAGAGCGGCATCCACTTACCCGCTTTTTTTCAAATATAACATTAATAATTATTAACTATAAAATATCAAAGTTTCTTAATAGTAAGAAATGAAATAAAATATATAACATGTACATAGTTTGATAGTGAGTTAATGTTATTTTTAATCGTAGCAAATATGCACTTTTTAACCATTTTTTTAATAAGTTTAACAAAAATAATTAAAAAACAAAAATTTGTAATTTATACATAAATAAATTCATGGGGAATAGAGTGGCCGAACTGACTACAGCGTCGGTGCCAATGCGTATCGTCGCTGGTTCGAATCTCAACCACGGGCGGCTCCTCTCTCTGGGCAGGCAACTGTCTAGACTCTAGAGAGTGAGTCCGCCATCCCCCGACCGGGCATGGCAGAAACCTACGGGGGCCCAATTTGAAATTCTGCAAAACCTACAAACACACCTGTTTCAACCCACCGGTTTTTAACCGTTCCTCCCCTCTACAAAACAACAAAAAAACAGCTAATGCCTCAATAAAAAAAAATGTATATAATTACATATATTCCTATGTATTATATACCAGCTTTTAATAGTATATCTGTTTTGGTGGAAACGTGTTACGCCTGCATAAGGGCTAAACTTATTAAGTTTAATCATAATTTATAATACTATTACCGTGTGTTATTATTTCATTTATGGTTATTAGTTAAACATACCGGTAATCTATCATTGAATTTGGCAATAAATTCCTATCATCCAACCATAATTACCTAAGTCATTGCGCTGGAATACCTAAGTCGAGAAATATGTGGTTCATCGTCACTCCATTATGTAGATGAAAAAATATGAATATAAACAATATAATTGTAAATTTTTTTAAATATAAGACTTGCGCATGGTGTTTCATAATAATTCCATATAAAGTATGATTTTTAATTACGTTTTCAAAAACTTATAACTTGACGTACACGTAATCAGAATAATTTACATACTATCGTCATGAAAATATAATTCAGTGGAGTCTAACCGGTGGCATTCACTATTATTTTGATGGGTAGGTAGAAAAAACCCTTACTGGAAGAATAATTATATGCAAATTATATCATTCACGGTTAATATCACTCGTATCCCTTGAAACACATTTCCGTATACCTAATAACGTCGTTAAGTCGCACCAGGGTATACATATAACTTTATACATTAGTTTAGTACTTATTATAATATACAACCGAAAAGAAATTTCAATCGAAAATGATTTGTTAACATTTTATATTTTACCGAAAATGCCGACTACTTTAAATGCAAATTATTTAAAGATCATATTTTTGTTATCATCTGAAAAAAAATACTGATGATATAATAAATTACATTAAAAAAAGTAAATTTATTTTAAAAGATAATAGGTAGTTTTGTTATTTATAATATTATACAAAATAAATAAAAACAATTGTTCAGCTTTTATATTTAAGGAGTATATTCATGAAGATGCAAACTTTATTATTCAAATAAGAATCGCGATTTTTCACTGTATTTAAATTGTTGAATCAGTGATTTTTTATTTTTTTTATTTGTACTCTTCTAAATTGAAATTCAAACGAATGAGCTATTAAATTGGATGTAGATTCCTTTTAAGAATATTAAACCTTTAATACTTATTGGTTTTACATAAAATATAAAAATATAATATATTCATACAATATGTGTACTTAAAATATACATTTTTTCTCCTCTTAATGATATTTTTAACTCAGTAGTTAATTTCACCTATTTCTTTTTTCAATTTTATTAGTATATATTTTTATAAGAATTTTGATTGTATTTACAATTAACTATAAAAATTTTATAGATATTAAAAATATAATTGATAATTATCGTTAGAATAAATAATAAACTAATTTAATGAAAAAAGATTTATAAGCATTAGGTATTAATAAAGTAATAACTAACAAGCAGAGGCAATTTTTTTTCTGTATTCAAGTGAAATGGATAAAGATATTGGTAGATTCAAAGATACAAGTCATTATGTTATATTATAAAATACAATTAATAAAAAATATTTCTCTCTATTGTATATTTGTGTTAAACATTAAGCATCTCTAAGGGATTGGATTTTTCATGCATTAGAGCTACTTATAGTTTATAAGTTGGTGAAAAATAAACATACTTCTAGTATTTGAATCGTAATCCTCTTTTCTATATATTATAAGAAAAGCTTTTTAATTTGTTTGTCTCAATCGCCGTTTAAAATACTTATTAATTTTGAGAAATATAGAAGTATGTTAATTATTCGTCACTTGTCAGCTTATTGGCGTTTATTATTGTTGCGTACACGCGTAAGTTCTACAATATTTTCGAGTGTGTTTACGATGTCTTGTGCATGCATGTACCACATACCTTCGTGTGGTATAGAATATAATATAGTCGCCTCGTGCGTCCGCAGCCGAGTGATAAAGAATCCACATTTCACACTCAACGGTGACAACGAGATTAATAAATCAATAACCTAAATATTGCCCCTTAAACAATAGAATCTATTTGCTATTTTGTTTTTCAGGAAATACACTATAACTATGCTAACTAAGTAACTGAAAAAACAAAATAAATAAAACAGAAAAATTATAATTAAGATTATAAAAAAAAAAAACATCTATGAGATAAAAGTGTGGGTTGATGAGCGGAGCATGGGGCATATTTCCGAGTCATACATTAAAATAATAATAGAAATATTTTAAAAAAGTAGTCGTTTATACAATATTAAATAAGTTAAACTCTTTATTATTGAACGTCAAAAAACTAAATTAGCATTTTAATCAAAATAATTTATCATTATAAATTTTAACACCCCGTTCTCATATTTTGACCAAACTGAGTAAAGTCATCGACGAATTTTATTTGATTCGGTGAACTCTTGGAATTTGTTTACATTATTTCGTATTGTTTGGCATATTATGTTTTATTAATGTGGCTTAATTTTATTTTGTTACTTTGTCGATATCTAATATTCGGTCTTCGATACCGATATTTATTTTCAAATCATTAATAATTAGGAATTATAATTGATATTTGTGGTTTTTTTACATTTTAAGTCGAGTTATTTATTATACAAGATAAGCAAAAATAGGAAAGGATTTAATGTGATCAAATCTTATATTGTGGTGTCATATTATAGGCTGAGCATTAATGCGTTCAATTTTAACGATTTAGTAGTAATTTCTGTAGATTAAATGACATATCGGAAACTATGAAGAGCATAAAAAGTTTAAATGTAAAAACTCAAAAAATTTCCAAAATGTTTGAAAAAAAAAAAACCCAAGAGAATATGAAATTGAAAATCGGTCTTTACAGACTTTATACTAAAATTCAAAAGCAAAGTTGACCAAAGCAATAATTTTCAAAATCGTTCTTTTACTAAAAATATAATTTAATATTATTTTTAGCTTTGTGTAGCTAATATTATATTGTTTTAAGCTTATAATCATAGTTGTTACTTGTTGATGCTGTACCAAGAATAAAAAAAAATTTATTTTGGTTATGTTTAGAAAATGTATTTTTTTTGCAAAAAATTTGAATAGTTAAAATCTAACACTTAAATTGAATTGGAGTTGTGTAGTTCAAAATGAATTTGTTTATTTATATTCAATATTCATATTAAGATAGACAGATATTCGTAGTTATTTTCGGGGGCTGCATTTTACCAATATAATAATTTTAATTAAAATACTAATTAATTAGGTATATTATTTTTTCTTTTTATCAACATTTGATACCACAAAGGTAGTTTTTAAAATTTAAATTTTAATAATATTTAAGGATGAAATAATAAATATTTTATATGGTATGTGTTAGAATGTCATCATTTACATAGGTACAATTTAAGGGTTTAAGGTATAATTTTAGTGCGACAAATATAACCTTTGTATATTACATTCTACATGCTGTACCTACATATATTTTAAGACTCAAGCGTTTATATTGCAAACATTTGTAATAAATAATTTGCTTAATTAGGGGGGTTAGTCTGTTGCAGTCGCTGAATCGACGCTTGATTGAATGTAAATATTGGGGTTGATATTTTGTGTGTAATTTGTGAACATATTCAATGAATATCAAAGTTAAATTCTAAAATTACGAATTAAAGCCACTTGTTTCAGCCTAATTTGTTAACTATTTGATTATGTATTCCATGAAAATTTCCAGGGGACTTATAATACTAGATAATTGGGCAGCTTTATAATCCAACCTTAATTACTGGGTAAACGTGCTACTTAGACGGGTATTATTCAAATACGTATTAAAAATACAACATGTATTATATTATATTGAGTCCAACTAAATATACTTAAGGACATTTTATTTTTCAATAAGTATTGATGATTTTTAGGTGTGGTTTAAAATAGGTTTATTTAAGTAGGTAAATTAATGAATGATATTGTGTAGGTATTTTATATTTTTCCCATTCCTTGGTATTCCTATATAATAAAACAAAATATATATTATTTGAAGTTTTTCATGAAAAATTCCCTTTTACTATATTATTTTAGTTGATAATGTCAACGTTTAATCAATTAACTTCTACGGGGTATGTGTGCTATTAGGAATCAATAAAGGCCAGAATGTTCAACTAAAATGCGGAGCTCTGAACCGTGCACAATCCATCTGGAATGCCCATAAAATTCAGCACACCGTTCAATCAGACTATTATATTATCGTCTCCTACTGATGAGGCTGTGCCGTCGTTTGAGGCATGATATAGGTTCAAAAACGCCAAGCGCATAAGTGAAAGTACAATAATTGAAAATAATAATTATCAGAGTATCGGTCGGCCAGATGAGAAATTTGAGTCCCTAAAGTAATACAATTATTGATGTTCGTAGACTATTATATTTCTACAAAATGTTGCAATGTCTATGTAACGGTTGTACACTTATTATACGAAATACGCGGTGTATAGGTTTAAATGTATTATGTATATCTATTACATACAAAGTCCGGAATTGTACATTTCGCAATATGTACAGTGATTTTTGTACACATTGCGAATTGTACAATGTTGCTGTACAAAGTAACTAGATTGTACAAGTTACATTATACAATTCGCGATGTGTACAATTATCACTGTACAAATTGCAAAATTTAAAAACATATTACATTATAAATTACAATATAATAACTGTTATGTTTAAAAGTATTTTCTTAATAAATATTACATATTAGTATATCATATAAAAATAGATATACCTGATCCTTGCAATTTTTCGTATAAAAAATATTATAATGAAAATTACGATTTTTCGTATAAAAAAATATTATTATAAAACTACATTACATATTACTGTACACTGTACACACTGTAAAGTAAAATACGTGAATCTATAATAAGATATAAAATATCATCTTTTATAGTCTTATGAGTTGTGTTTCCCACGTTATGTGGAATCCAACATATTAGTAAAGGTATAACGTAATAAAAATGATAAAGTTTATCTAAACGACTTTACGATACTGTCGTTCAGAAATATAATTTAAACAGATTTTAGTATGGACTATTGCGTTGAACTCGGAACTACTGCAATATTTCAACTTACATTAGGGTGATTATAGTATTATACAATCGGAAAAAATGAGTGAAGTGTACCTAATGTAGTTTTATAATAATATTTTTTTTATACGAAAAATTTTAATTTTTATAATATATTTTTAAATTTTGTGATTTTTTCAATGATTGAAGTATACTAATATATAAAGACCAGGTATATCTATTTTTATATGATATACTAATATGTAATATTTATTAAGAAAATACTTTTAAAACATAACAGTTATTATATTGTAATTTATAATGTAATATGTTTTTACATTTTGCAATTTGTACAGTGATAATTGTACACATCGCGAATTGTATAATGCAACTTGTACAATCTAGTTACTTTGTACAGCAACATTGTACAATTCGCAATGTGTACAAAAATCACTATACATATTCCGGACTTTGTATGTAACATATCGATTGATAGGCAATAATTAATGATATAATTGGATTTTAAATTGTATAGGTACATTTTATACGCATTTCCTATTGACATTTACACGATAATTGTAAAACAAATTAATTAAAACACAATGCCATGATGATATAATAAACTACCTAGCACAAGTACCGTAATTAACTTTGATTTAATTTGTTTTTTTCTATTTACGAAATTATTTTGAAAAACTTTATTTAGTATGTGGTCAGTGATATATGATCGCTACCCATGCATTTGTGATCTTTTTTTACACAAGTTATGGTAAATTTTTGTTGGATATTTTAATTTTAAAGCGAAATTTATTATGATGTATTAATGTTTCTATGATATAGTGTATTGGTAACTTCGTCCAAAATTGAATTAAAATATCTATAAAAAAAAACCGGTGCTTATATAGTTTTTAAATTTTTTGGTAAAATGAATAATAAACTTTTTTTGGTAAAATGAAAATAAAACTTCTTATGAAAAATTATGTTTAAAATTTTCAATCCTTGGCTATAAAAATTTTTAAAAATATTCAATTTTTAAACTAAAATAATTTGCACATTTTCGTGATTTTAATCTATTTTTTCAAAATTTGAAGTTCAAATGCTTATTGAAAAATCCAATTTATTTTCAATATTTCTTAATTGGCATTTATGAGGTACCTACTTTGAATTACATTTTCAAACTTTTTGACTAAGTAAAAATGTTTTACCATCCTTATAGAAAAAAAAAAAACAAAAATATATTTTAATGTCAAGTGTCCATATACAGTTCAAAAAAATCAAATCATTTTGAAAATCTTATCTTGTTTATAAAATGGTTTTATAAATATTTGATGAAAATATTTATGGTAATTTGTTTTTGAGTTGATTCAAAAAATTAGTAAAAAAAAAATAAAAATCGATTGTGTCAAAAACTCTATCACCCAACATTCACAGAACCGTTGTTGGAACGAATTTCTTCTAATTGAATATCGATAGTCTGTAAATTTTCGTAAATTTTTGGCCTTCACTACTTCACTGCAGACCACATCAAGATATTCTACGTGTGTATTGACAATTGTATTTTATTTATTAATGTAATTCGAAATCATTACGTACAAATGTGGACTTATATAAATATTATAATATTATGATTGTTTTGAAATTATACGAATGGCGTATGAATATAATATATAATATATTTATTATTATTTATATGACTCTACAATATCACTAAAAAAAATCTATTATGTTATATAATGAATTATATATCATAAACTATTATTATTATATTTACTATATAATAACTTATAAGTCAATGGACCTGCATGATGAAGGATGCATTATGACATGATGATGGCATACTGAATACTGATGCATATAGCTTAAAATTAGTCGTAATATTTTGAAAATAAAAAGTGATAATTTAATAAGTTTTTACGGTTAATTACTTTTAAATTACAACATTAAGACTAAGATCATTTGAGAATAAATCATTTTAAAATTATTTTACGTGTAAAAATTCAAAATTAACTGTTAAAGTTTGAACTAAATATTTATGACAAAACATTCCCGATAATTTTTTTAATAACTTATGAGGAAGTTTGTATAAAATTGTTAAGGTTTTTACCGACAAACATTTTAATTTCATCATAAATAAAACTTTAAAAAAAGTCAAATATTTCTAGTCAGCAGAGAAAGACCCCCAAACTATTATTAAATATTTATCGAAGGAATTCTATCTATGAAATATAAATATGAATATTTGGTGAAAAATTCAACCTTCTACAGTAATTTATTTCTGGATTACACCTTAAAAACAATATGTTTTACGTTGAAATTCTTATTTTCTCTTAATTTTCGTTCGTAAAGGTTTATTTTTAAAAATACTTGAAAATTTTTTTTAATTTTCACCCCCAATTTATGTCACCAAAAACCACACACACAAAGTTGAAAATCATACCATTTTTTTTAACTGCTTTAAAAGGTGACGACTGACATAAATAATAATTTATAGACACATCATTGTAAAATCAACACATTCCCTGTACCACTCAGAATCGAAAATACGGGTTTTACGTTGCAAATGCCAAATGGATTCACATATTTTTCTTTAATTTTTTAACTTCTCAAAACTCCACTAATTTATTTTTACATCAAATACCTACTTTGCAAAATATAAGTATCCTAATTCCTAAGTAATCGATACATAGAAAATGTTTAACTTGTGACGCACGGCTATGGACTACCTACTTTATGTTAAAAAAAAACTTTCCCCTCACTAATCAATAATATTTTCTTCGAATTTACTCAGTTACAACTTTTAATTAATTACTTCAAAACAATAAATGTTATATTATTATTATTATTATTATTATTATTATTGTTTATCTTACAGTTGGTATTGGACTTGAAACTAAACAATGGTATTAATTGAATGCAAAACTTTAAAAATTACTAGAGCGTGGATTTAAAAATACTGCAGGCATTATTTAAAACAAACGACAGCTAATTAAAATTTGAAATTAATTACATTTTGTCACTGAATATAAAATGACGGAAAATTAATTTAACCATTTTTTATACATTTTTACTTTTAAAATATGATTAAATTTATTAAAAGTTGATTTATCTTTTCTTATACTTTCGGAACAACGAGTTATTTATTATCTACAACAAAGTATACGACATAATTCTTTATAATGGTTTGTAAAAATACAATCGGTTTTCTGCATAAAAGTTTAAGTACTTAGGTAGGTACATATTTCAATATTTGTAACTTAGGTATACTTTAAGAAGATTAAAATCAATCTTGACCTGTAGACAGTAATGTTTTCATGGTTTTAATTATTCTTATGATATTGAGTCTCAGTGAACTAAAAATAACAGTATAATGATCGGGTTTTTGCACAAGTTACAAGTTATTATTTTAAAAATATTTTTTATTTAACTGTCGAATAATCAAACTCTATGCATTAAATTCGTTGTTTATTTTGCTATTTTTTTTCAACAATATATAGTTGTATATATAAATGGTAGGTAATATAATATATAATATCTAATATTACAGGTTGCCCCGCGAGGATTTACCCATTACGATATCTCCTGAGATAATAAATAAATCACAAATATGTTTTTTTTTTTTTATAAGACTCACAGAGACAGAGACTACACATATTATATTTTTTAATTTAATTACATTTTTTGGTAAAAAAGTTAAAAAAGTTATATTTTTATTTTTTAATTTTGAAACAATTGAAGATAGCCATTTTGTAAATTTTATTGTTGTGAAAATGTTGACTTTTCAATATTTTATTTCTATTAATTTCATGATTTTTAATATTATTTTTAGTTTATAGATAAAACGGCAAATAATCAGTTTTTGTCTGAGCGGCGAGTCCTTCTCTACTGCTAATACGGATATCCTCACGGAACCCCCTGTTTATATGAATGTTTGATATTTAATTTATGCCATAAATTGTTATAAAAAAATATACATAAAACTATTAAACTATATTGTGAGTATACCTATGGGTTATAGTCAGTGCTCGAATTGGGGGGGGACGCGGGTGGACGGAGTCCGCTTTCATTTTTTTCATAGATTTCAGCGTCCCCCTTCATTTAATTAAGCGGGGAACGCAAAAAAACGAGTCCCCCTCTGACCCCTGGGGATGCTTACTTTTGAACGGGTATTTGGATTTTTTTTGTTTCGGTTATTATTACCGCCGCGGTGGTTTCATTGGTTTGTACACTACCACGATTAAAGATATCATGTCTACCTTATCTCTATTATCTGCAAGTGTAATAATTTTGAAGTGATTTCGGTTGTATTGCCGCCGTATACGTGTTTCTACATTCTACTTTTGAGAACTTTTTGTTTAATTTTCACAACGGGTTACTTTACAATTTATTAGCTATGGAACGGTGTTTTTTGAACTAAAACCAGCGTCCGTCCTCAATTTTTTTTCCAATTCGAGCACTGGTTATAGTTATTACTTCAATTGTATACTTGTACATTTTAAATGTTGAAAAATGTGTTCCTATGTAATTAAATTACTCTTTATATTTTATCTTTTATCTACCTATGATTTAAATTTAGAATATAATTTTCATTCAAATTCTTGGTCAAGTTTAAAAAACATTGGTATATTCTGTTCTGAATAACAATACATTAAACAAATTATGATATATTATAATATTAAACATTATAATAGTTTGAGTTTCCTACATATTATATTATATTCAATAATTTGTATCAATAGAAGATCACGTCTAGTAACATTTAAATAAACCTAGTTATTTTAAGGGGCAGATGTCAACTCAGCCCGCGATTACCTCTTTTGTTATAAGCTCGGCCTGGAAATTACAGGTGGTAAAAAGGTCAAATGGATACTCGGACCGATAATTTAAAAAATGATTCTGACGTGCAAGATCCCCGAGTGGCCTAAGTAAATTATATTTGATATATTAAGAAGAATACGTATAAAAGGGAGTTAATTTCTGCACTATCAAAATTGATCGATAAGGTACATGGGATAATAAAAAGGGTAAACAGTAAAGAAGTTCGGGGAAAAAAGTCTGAGGAAAAAAAGTCCGAGAAAAAAATAATTTAAAAATAATATTATTTATTAGGTACGACATATAATTATTAATTATGCATTCATTATTATCATTATTTTAAAATTACTTAAATATTAAATTATTATACTAATAAATTGACACATAAATGTAGAATATATTATATAAATGTAATTACATTGCTTGTAAAAAATTAACAATAAAATATTTCATTATTTATCATTAATATAACTAGGAACATAGAAGTTAATTGTCACATGTAATTTACCATTATCGTTACTACTCTCTACTCCTTTTTCGTAAACAATGTGATATATTTTGTAATGGCAGATCGGCTGGTTCGTTATCTGCAGATCTTTGACATAATATTTGAAGACGGTGTTCCAAAGTATTTTCTTTCCTTTTAGATGTTAGTCCAATATCATTTAATTCTATTTTTGCGATATCGACACTTATTTCTTGTCGCATTTTGTCAAATAGCTTCCATATCGTAGGATGGTTATGCCCCACTACAAGCTTGGATTCTTTAAATCTGTTGATATAAATATATTTTTTACATATTATATAAATTAATTACAAAATGTAAATATATTATAAATATAGGCATTTACTTCTGTTGGTAGTTAATATACCAGGACATTTTTTCGAAGACTTTTGGGAACATTTCCATTTTATGCTTTTTGTTAGCATATGCTGGATTGTATATGCAAATCCACCACAGATAATTTTTTTACCATTTTTTATTATTTTTACACTATCCATTATTATAAAAGTATGTATTACACTATAAACACTGCTATGTCCTATGACACGCGGTTGACTACTAGGTAATGCTATATATCGTAGGTATATTAGATAAGTAGTAATTTTACTTGTTAGTTGTACATGAAAATACCCTTAGACCCTAATCGAGATATCATTGTCCATAAAGTATAAACCTGTCTGTATAGTAAGTAAATTTGAGTATACAGAGCGATGTAAACATATTTTATTTCAAAAAAAATTACTAAGCTTAATAGAACATTTTTGTTTAGTAATTTATTACTAAATTTACTAATTTTATTTTAAATTAATAATTAATTTATATTTAAATAATTTTTTCTCAGACTTTTTTTCCCGTTTATTCGGACTTTTTTTTTGGACTTTTTTTCCTAATATCAATAAAAAGTATGCAAATAGTTAAAATAGAAAAACAATTTTTTTGTTAGTATTAACAATAGATAAGAAAAAATAATAATTTTAAATGTCATCCGATTTTCAAAACACTTAGCATATCAAAATGTATTTAAGGTGATGGAACATTATGGTGTCCTCTGGGTAATGCTAGAAGGTTGTAAATCAAAATTATTTGAAGGTCATATTACTAATTAAATTAGGTCAGGTTTTTATTAATTGGGCTGAGCTTACAATACAATAATTTTTATCTTAAAAATTGGAGCCTAATTTATAATCACCCCTTACCAAGATGTTATAATATGCCGATTTAGGTCATGAAACAATTTTTAAAAAAAAAGAGAGGGAAGGGGAGGCCGATCGTCACGTTATCCATTTTAAGATCTGCAGCCATTAATTATAGAATTGAAAAATGTTTTCACAATAATACGTTTATCAATCTTATGTATGTGTACGGTGTAAATACCTACTTCATAATAAAATGTATTGTTTATACCCTTCGATGAACGATGACAATGATTCGGCACGGCTGGCAGCGTCGTTTTCAATTGATTTGTTACCCAGTGGGATGGCTGCATATCGTATGCCCTTAAAAGTGTATGTAATATAATATTATATTATATTACACGATGTGTATAGTTACCTGTTGATTGTTCGACTGCAGAGACGTGGTATATAACAATTAAGTATATTTGTATTTTGGATCTACCCTCCTTAAAATAGTATATATATATAATAACAACTTTCTTTTTAACAACGGTTCATGTATATTGTATCTTTCAGATTTGTAGGCTTCAAATAATAATTATTAGTCATAGGCACACGTAAAAAAATTATCATGATAAACCACGATGTGATAAAATTAGTTTCACAGAAAATCAGTGGGCAAAGATATTTTTTTTCTTACAATTTATATTCCTGGATGAACGCTGTTTTTACGAGACAACAAAACCGTTGATTCAAAGAGGACTATGTTGTTTTTTTTCTTGTTAGCAGTGGTGACGATAACGCAATCATAAAATAAATATCTATTTAAGATATAAAGGAATTCGTTATAATACGTAGTTGTTATACGTCCGAGTTTTATAGAAATTATTTTTTGTTTTTGTCGAATCAATATCTTCGGGAATCTGAGTATAAAATAATACACTCTGTCCTCTTACATCTGTATAGACTGTAGAGTCCTATACTACAATTAAGTACATAATATTATAGTACCTATCCAGAGTTTAATTTAAATGCATTGAAACTGAATATGTATAGAAACTCGGCCACATTTAATGACATGGTGTTATTATACTGATAACTGATGTAACTATATAACTAGTATAGTAATTTAGTTTTCAAGTTAATTTTCTTATATTAAAATATTGAATTTACTATCATAAAGTTCTGACACGTCTTGAGCACCAATATTTACTAATCGTGTAATAAATTAATAAAGAATAATAAAATATGAAATTACTTGATAAATTATAAAATATTTGTGATAATACATTTTGTAAACCACCTAAAAACCCCCAAACCAATATTAAAAAATAATGTTTGGTAATTTTTGAATTTTTGAAAAAAAATTCGAATCTTATGCTTATCAATCAGAATTTTCATACTTATTCCTGAAAAAAAAACGGTATTTAAATATATTGATTTTTCATAGAGATACTAAGGGTGATAGTATGGGACTTTTGGGACACTCTGTATAGTTTGGGACAAACTACAATATGTATTGTTAAAACGACATTTGTAAAATATTAAAAATCCAGTCTCAATTTATTTTTATAAGCATTTAAAGTTCAAATTTTGACAAAATACGTAAAAATGTTAAAAATGTGCGAATTATTTTCAGTTTGAAATTCATAAAAAATATTTTAAAATATAAGTTAATAATTAAGTTAATATTTTTACATCATTGGATATTTACTGGATTTTCTATTTTTTGTTGTTATTGAAAAATGAATTACTGTAAATACATAAAAATTTCACTAAATTTTTATATTTTCATTTTCTATACACCAAATACTGTTTTGAAAATATTTTAACTCATTTTGAGCTGTTAATGGATAATTTTAGATTCTGAGCGAAGCGATGAATGTATTGATTTTACAATGATGTGTGTGTTTTTTGTCTGTCATCACCTTTTAGAACAGTAAAAGTAATTGCATTTTCTTCAACAGTAACTTTTCCGATACTAAAGTGAATCTAGTTGGTACTTTGTGGGGTCAAAAGTAAAAATGTCTCAGTAGTTATCAAATGCGACGTGAAAAACAAAAGAAAAATTAAGGAAAAACGGGCATTTTTACGCAAAATCTGTTTTCGAGAAAAACGATTTTGGTTTTTGGTACAACTCTAAAATAAAATACCGTTGGTGCATGAAATTTTCACTGGTTGTTTATATTTGCATTTTCTATACACGATAAAATTTTCAAAATATTTTGACTTATTTTGAGCTGTTTACGGACATTTTTAGTTTCCATTTTTTTTAGTTTTTTTTTCTATAAATATCAATACATTTTTATTTGTTGAGTAAAAAAACTTGAAAATCCTTAGTCAAAGTTTTTATTTATAAGCATTTAAAGTTCAAATCTTGACAAAATACGAAAAAATCACGAAAATTAGCAAATTATTTTGAGTTGTGAATTCATAAAAATTTTTCTTTTTAAATCTAAGATTTGAAAATGTAATACAAGATTATCCATAAGTTTGTCTACCTTTATCAAAAAAAAATGTCTACAAGAAAGTCACATTAAATTTTTATGAGCGTTTGAAATTTATATTTTTACATTTGATATTCACTTATATATATCTTATATATAACGATTTTCTTATTTTGTTGTATTTAAAAAACATATGACCTAGATACTTGAAAATTTCACTGAATGTTTGTATTAGCATTTTCTATACACGATAAAGATTTGAAAATAATTTAACTCTTTTTGAGCTGTTTACGGAAAATACGTGAAATTTTAATATAAGGCTCCTGATATATCGTTCTAATAGTAGTTGAAAAATATTAAAAATACATAGGCACAATTTTATTTTATAAGCATTTAAAGTTCAAATTTATAATTTAATAATTATTTTGTAGTTCAAAATTTATGAAATGTTCAATTTTTATATCTAAGTATTGAAAATTGAAAACAAGGCTCCACGTAAATAAGTTATATATAAATTACTTCATTCACAATAATATCATCAAATATACTTGGTAATATCATAGGCTGACTGACCGTTTTCGCTCAGAACCGTTTTTCTTTTACAATGATAGTATATCATTGAATTCAAATTTAACACCATCCATTACAGTAATCCACTTGTAACGTACAATACAGCAGAGTGACTTCCACTTACCCACCTTTTCTTATATTTACTTCCTTAAATGTTAATAAAATTCGTTTTGTTGCGTCTAAAAGCGTGAAAAATTAATACGAGGCTCCTGCTATATTTTTACAATAGTGGTTTAAAAAAATTAAGAAATCATAGGCACAATTTTTTTTATAAGTATTTAGAGTTTGATTTTTGAGAATATTTATCAAATTTTAAATTTTAAAATGATTTTGTAGTTAATAAATTATAAAATTTTCAAATTTTACAGATAAGGATTGAAAATTTAAAGCAAGGTTTCACGTAAGTTGGTTATTCTTTAACCAAAAAATATCAAAAATATAAAAACACATTGTTTTTCAATGTTTATTTATTTCATGTTTAAATTTGGACGAAATTACATATTAAATAACGCAGAATAACGATTTTAGTTATTTTGTTGTAGTTTTGCAATTCAACTTACCGATTACTGTAATAATCATAAGTAATAACTTTATGTACAAACATAATATAAAATATCCACAGTGACAAACAGTTTCCGCTCAGAATCTTTTTTCGTATGCAATATAGGCACATTATACATTTATACGATGACCCACTTGTAACCTACTGTACAGCAGAGCTAAATCCACTTGCCAACCTTTTTTAATTCTTGTTATTAAGGGTTAGGTTAGGGTGTATATTTATGTTTTATAATTATTTACAATTCCTGATGATTATGGCCTAAATTAGTTGTTTTTATGTAATTCTATTATGTGCACTATTGTGATTAGTGGAATTTTATTTAAATTATTTAAGCACACATTATTTTTCAAAATGTATACAACAAGTACTTTTATTTTCTACTTAATGCAGAAAATATTTATTAAATCACCAAAATAATAGATATCATATTTTATAATATAATTGACGAAGTGTTATTTCAAGAGGATGATTCGCAGTTTGGTAGTATAAATACAATCCTCGCTCATACTTCGTATTCGTCAAATATTATATTATTAATGTATGTATAGCTGAAACAACATGTCAGTGGTTTTGAAGGGTTCTACCACACGCATTATGTTTTGATGCATGAATCATACATAAACAATAATAATATATGCAAAATACATCACTCAGCGGTTGAGCTCTTTACAGAGCAATATCAATTCAGTAACGTCAGCAGGTACACTTTTATTATTTTATATAATTTATGCAAATGCGTAGAAACGCAGGCTTAAGCATTTTAGGGGGAGTTGGCCTCACGGTCAGATGACTGATTGGTAGGGACGTACGACTAGTGATTCATTCGAAATTCTAAACCTATGACGTGTTCACTCACCCCTTAATCTCTACGGTTGGGGTCGATCCTCTAAATATTGCCGAATTTAGCGTGGCGTTTCATGTAGGTAAACAATAATATACGTTTCATACCCGGAAAGCATATTTAGCAGTGCAAACAATAAAGCCTGACAACATAAAGATAGATAATGAATCTGCCAGTTTCGACAAATAATAATTAAATTGTTTCATTCATATGACCCAGCAGCAGTGTTCTGACTTATCTAGATGAATTTATCTAGATTACTATTTTTTCATCTTTTATCTTATCTAGATAAATAGTTTCAGGGTAACTTAACGTTCATCTTAGATAATTTTTTTACTAATCTAAATAAATTCATCTAGATACATTTTTTATTGATAAAAATCACGAAATTTTGCAAACGTATTTTAAATATTTATACAGATTCTCAAACCAAGTTTATAGTTTATAAATAATGTAATTATTTTTATTTATATCATTATTATTATTATGTTCCTATAGTGCCAAATAAAATATACCTAAATTTAAAACCCATTTAAAAAGAATTGTATCTTTTTTTATCTAGATAAATATGAGTTAATTTATCTTTTATATCTATCTAGATACATTTAAGTTCCATTATCTGTATCTTTATCGAGATAAAAAAATACTTATCTAATCCGAACACTGCCCAGCAGGCAGTGATCACGTCTTATTGTTTATTATTATGTACTTCTGTTAAACGATAAAAACCTATTTTTTAAAACCTAAATTAATTAAATCTATATTTAATTTTAATTTGTAATTTAAATGTATAAGTTACTTGTTCGATCTTTAGGTATTTCTTGTTTTAACAACGCTATTTTAATTGATGTATGTAGTCATGAAGGTATACAGTATATATTTAATTGGAGATGATGTCAAAACATAATAAGACGACTCAAAATCATAGAATAAGAAACCAGAATTTCAAATTTGGAGTGGCTTGAGTTAAGCTTTATCTCATAGAAACAATAAATGTGTACAAAATATTTAACATATTGTACGAAAAAAAATTTTAATTACAATGTAATTATTATAAAACAAAATAATACAATTTGGTAACAGTAGGTAGGTATACAAAATCAATGACATTTTATCGTAAAAATGTATAGAGGGGAACCAAAACGAAATACTTCTCGCTATTAAGTTTAACTAAATCATAAGTAAAACTAACTTGAAACATAATTGATCTGAAGTGCTGATGTGATTATTTGTTATTCTCTTTATATCACCAATTGCCACAGTTGTTGAGTTAAGTGATAACCACTTGTGTGATTTTATATATTTTTTGGATCTTTGATTTAAGTTGTATTTATTTAAATATTTTTTTTGAATATGTATCTTTTAATCATAAAATATTTAAGTTTTCTGAGCTCAAAGAGCTTTATGAGTTAGCGTTGTTTGTATTATAAACGCGTCTTATTATAAATTCTACATATTGTATCTTACGTATTTATTAATATTAAATTACCAAAATGCTTGGGTATAATTCTGTTAATATGATGGCTTCAACATCTTATGTTCCTACTCTTTTGAAAATACCAACCCTGGAGCACGTGTATTCTGCAATTCTCTTTGATCGAGCATTTTCGTCGCAAAAAAGGGTTGTTTGGCCGGGTGATCCCACACCGTTACCATGGTAACCCTCGCTAGTATAATGTTTGTACGCACAGGGTTTAGCAGCATCCCTCGATGTTATAGGAGCGGTGGTGGTGGAGTATTTCGTTTAAACTTTCACCGTCACGGGCTTTCTATATATAGCTTTAAGTATGAGGGGTGAGCTGGTATTTTGATTGAATTTCTTCACGTAAACCTCTAGAACATTCGGTAGGGGTGCAGAGGTCCTTTCTGAAAACTAAAAGGGCGGCAGTTGGGAGAGACGATAATATATATATAAATATATAATATTATGATATACACCTATATACACTTCATGAACTCTCACTACCGGAAATTTCGAAGGCGTATATAATTTGAATAATGGGGTGGCACCCTCTTTGTAAAATGACTCTACTATTAATATATAATTGTGTTCTCCTTACAAGTCAACTCTTTAATTGGTAATCATATAGTAAATATACCTTTGAATTTAAATAGGTATCTCATGAAACGCTGCTAACGACATATTATGTATTGTATAGCTTACCATATTATTTTCGTCTTAAGAAAACATGTAATTAACAAACATTTTAATAATGCGCAATAACAGTATTTTATCGAAAGTTTCTGAGCGGAAGTTGGATTATTATTATTATTTAATAGTGCCTATAATCTATATAGTATATTTATTTATTTTACTGTTTGTTATTTATTGCATTGTTTCTTTAAGTTGTATTGCCATGTTTCAATAATTATAAAATATTTACTTCTGTAACTAAATTTTTATCGTTCATACCCTTATTTTTTCCACATTGTTGGTCATAATGTTCAAATTTTGGTAGCCACGGTAAATATTGGGGGAGTTTTACACAATTAAAGCGTGATGCGTATATTATTAAGAAAAGTACTATAACTGTATTTAATTTATTATTAATTATAGTTATTTTTATTTCTGATTAACATAATAATATTGATGTATCGTTAATAATTATTATAATTTATTTTATTGTAATTATACTATTTAACATCAAAGTACAATGCATACTTATACTTATTTAATACTTATTTATTATATCTTATACTTCGTATAATATACAGTTTACATTTGGAATTAGCTTTTGGACCTACTTATCTAATTAAACTAATTTTATTAGAAGCTAAATAATGTTGTGCCTTTAGGCTATATGTAATTATTATTTTTTAATTTTAGCCATCGCACTCGGATTGCGACCATAATAAAGAAACCTACAAATAACAATATGATATAGGTATACATTTTAGTATAAGTTGGTAGGTATTTTCATTGTAATTCAAATTTCAGAAGATCAAAAGAAAAATGTGTTGATCAAATCATATGATCTTTAGTAAAATTATATTTAAGTTCTTATATATTATGGATTATGGTCAAAACCATAATTTATTCGTATATAATATAATTAACATTTCTTTTTAAGGCTAAAATATTATTTTCATCTGAAAATAATTATTAAGAACTGTTGATCAGTTTTCGTACGTAAAATACTTCAACCTCGTATCATTTTTAATGATTTTGTTTCTACAAATGAATCTTAAGTTATTTTATTATTATTTCAGATATAGTACTAGAGCTTAATTATGTTAATATATCATAATATTATTATGTCAACAATCACAGTTAATTCTGTTAATATAACTGAAGTTTCTTGAAAAGACATAATCGTTTCTATTATATTACCTACACTCTATAGTCTATAGTAATATAGTAGGCACTGTTATTTAATCAATTTAAATGTCAGTTCTATAGTTTTAATAGTAAATTATAATGTTCTGTATTATAATGTGATCAATTTAATCGGAAAATGCGTGTGTTCCCTACATTATACACAATAACAATATATAATAATATAACGCGTATTGTTACTAACTTCTTTGAAATGTTGCTGCATATTGTACCTATAATAAATAATATTATATGCTTATATATACATTAAGTAGTTACCAACTTGTATTATAATATTAAGATTTACCTACGCTTGTGTTGGATCACAATGCATTCCATCAATGTCGCACAACAAAGTGTCGAACAAACATAATCGAAAATCATTCGTACTTTCGTATATTATAGCGTATACTGTATAGCTGTGGCAATATCCCAATATTGTCCATCACATTGATGTATTATAAATTGTATTATCATACCGTACCATATAACCGGGCTTAACCGTATATATTGGCAATGTGTCAAGCACAACATTATTGATGAGTGTTTTGTCTGTACTTATACCCATACTATACTATTACGTGTTGAACACGAATTTTCGGAACGAAAAGGATGGAAAGGACGAAAGGGACTTACGCACAGCGGTCCAGGATGAGTAGACGGTGGCACGTGGCCACCGCCGACCGCTCGCCAGGCCGCGGCTCGTATAAGTGTGGGGCGGCTTCACGCTTGGTGGGCGGAGATGGTGGGCGTCACGCTCGGGAGCCAATCGTGAGCTTAGTGTATGGCAAAGGGGACGTCTGTGAGCTTTTGCCCGGGTCGCGCGCTTGCGCTCTGCGGTGAAACATCGCCTCTTATTCGCTACAGGCCCGTTTTATTATTATTACTCAGGGGGTGAACATTCCACGCACGCGTATTGAAAGTCATAGGTATTCGTCCTGCAGAGGGTTTGGGGTGGTGGGCGTGCTAGTTGGGGTATGGACCCTACAATTTGTCAAAGGCCGTCGGGCAGAGGTGTGTGGAGGTGTGCGCGGTAATTTGTCGCAGGTGGCCGGCGGGTAGCTCAGAGTGCGTTGGAGGGTGTGGGGGACGTGCAGCGCGCCTTCGGCGGTGGATGCTGGTGGCGAGGGCGGTCTTTTTTTCGGAGTTGCCCGGGCCTGCAGAAATGGTATTTAAAGAGCTCGCTCGCCCGGCTAACATCAGTCCGTCGCCGTCGTTTCTTACTCACTGTAGTTCTCTGCGCTGTTTCTCATCGGCGGCGGCGGCACAACTTTCGACTCCAACACTTACACCTACGATTCAGTACCGGTGGTTAGCCGCCTGGGTGCGTTTGAGTCGCTATCGGGCTCAGCCGACCGCCACTGACGATCAGTTCGAGGAGGACGACGACTACAGCCAAAGGTCGTGGGCAACTTCCGCTGGTCCTAGTGGGCAACTTCCGCTGGTCCTAGTGGGCAACTTCCGCTGATCCCAGTGGGCAACTTCCGCAGGTCCTAGGGCCGCTTCTGTTACGCCGTCTGCCTGCCGTCATCCAGTCGCCTATTGGTAATATTATATTTTTATTTTATATTATATTATAACATGTCTCTTATTGCAATATACTATATATATATCATTAATCTTAAATTAAATTTATAATAATAAAAATAAATATATTTTTTTTTGTACCACTAATATTTTTTTCCTTTATTAAATTTGAATAATACATTATATTTCATTTTTTACTTAGGACTTTTTTCAATTTTTACATATCCAGGGTTTTTTCCATTGTTTGTTCTAATTTCAATATTTATATAGTATATTGCATTTTGACTTTAGGCACCTATAGTATAACACTTAGATTAAGATTAGATATAATATCAGCTAAAAAATAGTATATTTTTTAGTGTAGGTACCTGAAGAATGATATTTTTACTTTTTAGTTGGTAATAAAATTGGTATAACTAATAAAAATTCCTTTGACACGCATTTGTATAAAGCAAAAATAATAGTAGAGAATATGAAATTATTAACTGTATGATATTATGTACCGGTAGTTATATTTAAAAAAAAAATATTACATTTATATATTATAATTGCTTTGATCAAAATATAAAATTTTTTTAGTTACTCCGCTAATTAATTATGAATTCATATATAGATAATTAATTTAAAAAAAAATAAATACATTTTTAATAAATTTATCGGCTGTAAATGTGTAATAAAATAAATAATAAAATAATAAAATAAATATAATTAAATAATAAATTAACTAACTGGGACTTTTCTTAAATTTAAGTTATTTCACTTTTATTCACCTATAATCTATATTATTTCAGCATCTAAAATGCTTCAAATTTATTATCCCACAAATAGTAGGTAATCTAGCTATCACCTAAAATACAATTTCTCACTGTATATTTAATTATATACAATAATATATTAAGTACCTAAATATAATTATACTTATCCTTATATTTTCTCCGCAGTAATTAGGTACATATTTTCGTATACTAAACACAATTTTTGATAATTCTCTACTTAATCAGTTATCTGAAATCTGCGCTTATTTTACTACAAAAAACTATAGTTACCCGAACTTATTAATTTTAATAATAACATATTAATATAACGTCCGTGAGTATTATATGATATAATAAAAATAATTGGTTATAGCAGGACATATAATTTACAGTAAATTGTAATAATTGTGTAATAATGTCTACCTTATTGAAATATAATTACTATAAGCGTTAATAATTATTAAATAATCTGGAATACCTATAGTGTATAATAAATTATCAATGCGTTGTAATATTTTATTATAACATAATTTTATACTATTATGTCGTTACCCATTATCGTGCATCGATCGATGTAATCAAGCGCATTTCTTTGTTTGATTATATTTTAACTGTCGTAATATATAGGTAATATATATAGGAATCTAAAATATATAGGTAGGTACTTAATACTTTCGCTTTTCCTAATGGCAACGGAGGAAGCATGTGCTTTGTATACACAACTGTTGAAACTAATGTTTATATTTACCCGTAGTGGTGCGGTGAGGGTTGGGAGAGAGGGGAGTGCGGGGAATTTATGTCAGAGCAGGCGTTACACAGAACGGAGGGCGTGGAGGTGGAGCTTAGTGTGAAGGGGTGGAAAGTTGGAAGGGATTGACTGAGTGGAGAGTGACTTGAGGCTTGGGTGGGCCGCCACCGTGGGAGTTCACTTCTCGCACCCGACAGACTTACCCCTCCACTCCCACCTTCGCATCATCAAGCCTTTATCTACAATAGCGTATTTTGCGATTACGTTGTACCTAATTTTTACCCAGTTTCGGTATGAATCTCTTCCAGTACAGTCTCGCGATATTACTTCATAATTTCTATACCATGACATAAATATTAAGATATTCAGATATATCACACTCGCATGTGTATAGTCTCCGTCATACAAATATTTAACATAGCAAAAACTGTTTTTCGCTGGACATCTTTACTCTCTTTGTATTTATTGTAGAATTACCAAAATTTCACAACGCATAGGAAAAAATTGTATTCGTTTCTTGGATTTTTTATTTTAAAGTTCGAGAACATTAGGTTTTTTTTTTCATTTAATTATTAAAAATGAAAGCTATAAATAAAAAATGAAAACACATTTCGACACAGATAAAGTTCCACCCTATGCGTTGTGAAATGTTGGTAATCCAACTATAAATACAGAAAGAGTACAGTGTTGTCCCGCGCAAAACAGTTTTTGTTATGTTGTACATCTGTAAGATGGAGACAACACATGCGGGTGCTTAGTCACCTTTAATAGTTTCATATTTTCTATATAATTTGACTGCTGCTATCGTTTGAATTTATAATAATATTAATTCTATAATATTACTATCACAGCCGGTTTACTCTTTATACGACTACAATATGGTGGACTTGGTCAATATCGTGTTCATCTTCATGTCATGTGTTAGCTGTATCTATAACTTCGACTCCTACTGCGACAACGCCTTTGATATTTCAACTAATGGGGTATCAAATGAGGAATCACAAATACCACTTAACCCACTTATGCCATACCTATATTGGTGTTGGGAAAACAGTTTTTTCTCTAAGGTTTTAATGGCGGGGGTGAAGATTTTCGAAATTGTGTTCCTCTTGTACGTTTTTCGAGGGGTTTTGATGGTGATATTCGACGTTTTGGAACAACCACTCCACCAGTTACAACAACAGCAATGACAAGGCTGGTAAACACTTTTAGTCCACCGTCGTCATACAGCTGGTAAAAATATTTATATTTATTATAATAAGTTTTAACATAATTAATATTACTTATACGGACTGTTATGATTACTGAACAGGTTGTAGGCATACATCTATCGTCTATCGTCTATTGAAATTGAAAACATATACATCGACATCACTAAATTATTTATTTTAACACTAAAAAGTTTAAAAAATCGTTTATCTTGATTATGCTTTATCGCGCGTACCTATTATGCTACTGATGAAATTGTCATAGTTTTTTTTCCTCATACTAATATATTTTATTGCTTCATCGTTAACCTATGTTTAATTCTCATGCTACATTTAATTCAAACATTTTAATTTTGAACCTCTTTGTTACAAAAGTGCAATACTGTTATATTAATATATATTTATATATTATATTATAGGCACAATAATTATAGTATTATACTATAGCCTATTGGCATTTATAATTGTTTTACATGCATTATATATTTATAAGCTTGCACGACAAACCAATGTGGATTTTACGATATACATATGTATAATAATATAATTTAAAATATTATTATATCGTCTTTCGTTTATAATTGGTTGTATTATTATTACTAGAGTTACCTTAATCATTCGCACCTACTTATATATAATATAGCTTCTATGAATTATATATAATGGTTATCGACTTTATCGACTAGGTTAGCAGTGTATATAATAAAAGGTTTATGCAATCTGGTGGTGAATTCCGTAATATTAAAATGGTTCAACCATTATAGTTATGACTTTATACGTTGTCTTGAGTTAAAACTTGTATACAACATATTCTTTGCTGTTATCGTAGATAATTTACTTAACGAATAAAATATGTTGATCCTATAAAATCGATCATCTAATTATATGCGTGTGCCTGTTCGTACATATTGCATATTATAATATATATGTAATATTATATAAATCTTACAATGGTTTAATATGTCAGTTGTGTAATAATATTACCTACCTACAAGTCAAATAAAAAACATTTTCTCTTTGGAAGTTTAATACCTTGGTGTATATAAGCGACAGACTTATTATAGTACCTAAATATACCTGTTCTGCCGTGTTCAATAATACTCCCAACCTGATCGATTTCCGCCCTACTCGGTTTCTCGCGATGTATTATTCGGCGAATTTACTGTTTTTGTGGTCGGATCGTGCGTAAGGTCGTCCGTAGACGGTAGAGTGGTGAAAGAAGAAGTGAAGGTCGTAACAGCAGGTTGGGGAGAGGTCCCTGGACAACTGTTGCGTTTTGTCACGACTCTGCTTTATTATAATAGTCGAGGGTGATCGAGGGATCGTGACCGTGTTCGAGGGGGTGAATCGAGATAAATTCGAGAGGATAGTGGGGAGGGGAGTGTCCTACGGCTGAAAACGTCTAAAAACTAGAGGGGCGGGCGTGACCGCTAGAGGGCGTTCGCGGCGAGTCTTCGATATCGATCGAGCACCGGCGCCACAAAGCCACACAGTCGCGCCGTTTCACTTTCATTCGTATTGTCGTCTCTGTCATTCAAGCGCTTTCTGCACGAACGTTCCTCCACCAAGTCCCTTGCTTACTTGTCGCTCACACGTACACGGCACACACCTTGTTCGATTTTTCGCCACCGACGCCACGCATTAACCGGTCCCACCACTGACAGCAGCGCCACGGCCGCACCGAAGCCACTGTATTCACTCAGGTACTGATTCAACGTCACACATTCGTATAGTATATTAATATAGTCGCGTCCACGAGTGCACCGTAGATATTTGCGTAGATCGCTCCAGTTTGATTTATTTTACCGTCTATTCAATTCGTGCTAGTGGTAGGTGTATGGTATAGTTATTGCCAATTGCCAATTGACAGTCGATTAGGAATCAAAGTTATCAATTGTGATATTTTTACCCAAGAACCATGGATCGAACGATCATTATTCATCCATCCGTCTTGACATTGATCTGCTATCACTTTCCATACGCGCTGCCGACCTTAACATTATTTGCATATATCGAACTACAACTCTACCTTAACGACGAATTCTGGAAGCTATTGAGTCAGTCAAATCAGACGAGCACTTTTCCATTGATCAACAGAAGTGTGGCCCAAGATATCCAACTGACGCCAATGATTCGAAACGTTTTGTTAATGATTTCACTGCTAATCACAGTTGCCGTATTGCATGCGGTCTTGTTATGCTTATGGGTCTACGAACTTCATCGCAATGATATATTTGAAACGGATTCAGAATCTGACACTGACGAAGTATTTCATAGTGACAGTTCTCACTCCGAAGATGAAGAAGAATATGACGGGGATGACGAATCTGATTACTTTCTAGCCTTTTTCTTTGATGGCGTATTCAATGTCTTATTCCGTGATGACGATTACAACTACAGTGATGAAGAAGACAGCTACAGTGATGAAGAAGACGGCCATATAAATGAAGACTTCAATCGCCACAGCCACGACGTACTCGGTGTCGGTGTCACTAACCAAAGGTTGGCAAGTTAATGAAAGTAATATTATCTAATCAACTAAAATATACCTATTCATTCAAAAAAATTTTATCAAGAAAATAACAGAAATGTTTATATTATTAAAGTATTAGGTTGTTTTTATTTTTATTTTATATTAATATTTACGTAAAAATCACGAAAAAGAACAATTTCTAATGCATTATCTAACACATCGCACGGGCAGGTATAATCGTTATCACCGAGTTACCTACATATAATGTAGTATTACGTTTGTCAAAACCTTTCGTTTTTTTCTGGTGGATTAGGAAAAAAAATATTCGATGTACTATTATATGTTTATTTTCAATACTAAAGATTTGTATAGGTATACGTTATTAACACTGCTCGTTTCATAACAAAATCTATGTTAATATATGTCGAGAAACGGCTTTTGTTTTTTATTCAAAAACGCGTTTATTGCATAGTCAATAACTTTTGTCATATTATTCTGTCACAAAGGTAGAATAATATGCAAAATCATAAGATTTTTATACTTTATCATGCGTTCGCTTGACTGGTGAAATTATTCCAAAAAATTCAATTTTCATAGTACGAATAAATATTATAATTTCAATAATAACCGTACGCATATTATACGCATAACTGGTGAAATGTCGAAATCCAAACAATAAATAGGCATTGTTATAATAATAGTTATCATAATCACTAAACATTGAATATACAGTCACATAGTTACCGCAGTGGTAATAATTTGTATACGTTAGGTTTTATTGTAAATGAGATGTGTATTTTTGAATAAATATTCTATGATTTAGGTAGGCATGTACATTTGATAATATTTTTAATTGTTCGTAGCAGAGTGTGGTATTATTAACATAAATCAATAACCATTAATCATTATTAATAAAGTATAATTAATAACTATGTGTTATAAATACACTATTAGGACTACACGTGTATGATATTGACTAGTTAATAGAGATTATTGGCAATACGAGGTTTCATAACTGTTATAATAACATTTATTATTTCATAATTGTTCATAACCTTACTCCGGGTACTCAGTCATCAACTTCACGAAGGTATAAATTACCATAAATTATTATGGTAACCTCTCCGCTCGAGTTCCAATTTTGAGATCAATATGATTTAATAATTAATTATTAATTAGGTATATAATATAATATATGCTATATATAGCATTCATAAATTACCTATATAATTACTTTATTTCGTATAGCTATAAATGCACTATATTAATTATCTCTGTGATGTACAAAGAACTTCTTAAATGTCTCAAATTTACCGTTGTTAGTATGTTACCAACCAAAAAAATACCTAGCAAAAACTTTAATTTGAATAAATATATTTTCTTTAAGATAGGTATAACCAACTTGAAAAATATAAACATAAGTACAAAAAATTTAACATTTAATAAAAATAAACTTTTAAATTATACAGCTCAATCCAATTTAAACAATTGTACCTAAAATGAGTAAAAAACGCTTTGAATACCTTTAATAAAGGGAACACAGTAGAAGTCAAGATCATTCTTTTGATATTAAAACCATGTTTTCACAAACGAAGTTGTTAAATAGTTTAATGTGTTGATGCTTAAATCTACAGTTTTCTTCTCATTTTAAAAACTGAATTATCGTAAAAAAACTTCCAATAAAACACAGATAATGTTCTTACCATCAAGTTTTATAATAGGTCGATTCACTCTAATTTATAAGCTAACGGCTTAAAATGTGAATTTCTGAGCGTAAATTTGGTATGTTCCGCGTTTGTAAGACGGAGACAACACGTCATGCGTCATCCTCTTAATCGCTATTCTTAAAAATAATTATCAACACAGCTACTCTATTATTTTCTTTATACTTTATGTCTGTATACACTTAAATACAATAGATACGTCATAGATATAATCATTTAATATATGCAACTAATATAATATATTATGAATCGTATGAATCATAATATATAATATGTTAAACTAAATAATATTGATACAAAATACCTTAAACATTTTAAAGTTGAAATTCAAAAATAAACTCGCATGTATAAAAATATATTATACATAATATTTAATGATTGATGACGATCATCGTCACATACCAAATATAATCTCAACGCTCGTTTTATATTCGTACTCTTAATAATTTGTTTCAATTAAGAAAGCCGGTTAACCACTATTTAAAGAAAACAAACTGATCCGGTTAAGTTGCCATTCATCTTTGGTGTCATTCGTGGTTTTGATAATCGTCAAAACTACTCATCAACCGGGTTAGGTAATCCGTAGTTTCCGTCCCTATTTCAAATTTTATTTGTATGTCTATTAACATATTAATAACTATTTAAAAGTGAACATAATAATAATGGTTTACTCTGATTCGAGTACAGTGCCATAGTATTGCTATAGCCTATATTCTAACGTCGTCGTGACCCAGTTGTTAACATTTCCACTTACATACTACATATTAGGTACTATGAGTATTGTGCGTAGTATAAAATGTATACTACACAATACCCACAAATTTAATGTATAATATATTAATATATACCGATTTTATATTTTCGATTACAATGCAAACAGTGACAATATTTCCGGTCGTCGTCCTCACTATCGGTGACCGATGTTGGCAGCCGTGTTGTTGCTATTGCTTTTTTCTTGAGTATTCAAAAACCGTACCAAAAATGTCACATTCACACGACTCCCGCAAGATAAACATCTCCCTGTATAATAAAGTAAAAAAAGATCCTTTTATGTCGTTTTCTTACGTTTGTATCATTTTTACTTTCCATTGTCGTTCATTTTATTTATCACTTAACAATTTTTACCTGGAACGCAGACCATAATATTATATCTAGTGAATGAAGTGTCTGCCACCAGAACCCAAACGATAATATATCTACAGTAGTTTACAATAGTAATGCGACGTTAAAAATATAAAAAAAACTATATATATATATATATATATATACTTATAAAATAAACCCATAACAAAATGTCCTTTTTACCAATGAAATAAAATACTATAACATATTAGTTCATTCGACCCTACACTCACTGATATGTAAAAATTATAAAAATATAAAAATCCTAACATACCTGTGAACGAAAGTACAATATTAATTTTACACTACACACAATTATTTAAACACAATATAATATGTGTTATTATGAATGATTAATATCATCTTTATATATTATGGAGCGTAATATAATAGAACACTGTTTAGTTAGGTTCGATTAAAAACGCCTACGATGGTGTATAGTATTATCGTTTCATGACCTTTATGTACGGGCGTTGAAATTTAATTTTATTACCGCATTGTGCCACAGTCCAGAGTCCTATTTGTCTAGCTCTAACCAATTATACGTTATCAACATTTATTAATGAATATATACTACAATCATGTCACTCGCGTCATGTAAAGTGTAAACACCTAAAGAAGTATTCTTAAATTTAATTCCTGTTAAAAAAATGTATGGATTTAGAATTGTAATTACAAAAATAAAAAAATTGTTATGACAAACTTAAAGTTTCGTTTCTGGATTTACTCTGAGTTAATTTACAATTAATTAAAAGACTATGTGCACTAATATTAACATCCTATTTAAATGTTTTTAAATTTTAATATACACTGCAGTGTTCAAAATGTCTCAAATGCCATTCTCCACCATAATTAATAAAAATTTGGCTTGGTAATTATATTTAGTTCATTGAAATTAATTTAAACCACACAATTATCATACTTTGAAACAAAACGGTAAATACTCACTTCTATGAATATATTCATATTTATTTTTGATTATTCAAAAATATTTTCTACTATTTCGTTTTACGATTCCTACCTATACACATATAAGTATTCTTTAATCGCTGATACATAAATATTATAACGCCTACCTATACATAATTTATAGATTGTACCTATATCTACATATTTTTAAATGTCTGTTTAGTATGCAAAAAACCTATATCTTTTTAAGCTTATATTATCATATTTATATTGGGGCCTATATTACCTTATATTATCTCAATTCGCTATACTAATTTTCGTTATGTAAATAAATATTAGGTTTAAAATATTCAACAAACGTTATTTCTATATTTTTAAGTATATAATTTTCGTATAATATTACACAGGCAGAATAAATACATTTATTATAAAAAGTCGGCTCTAAAAATTGAATATGAATAAATAGGAATATTAGCACTATCAAATGTATTTGAAAACTCACATAAATGCATAAATAAACTACGTATAAAATAAATTCAAAATTAAAAAAAAAAAAACTAATGTGTCGAATATTAATATAATGCCTTCATTAAGTAGATTACTGTAATAAGTACGTTGTATGTGTTAAATTTGAAATCAATAATGAATTATTGTAGGTATTAGAAAAAGAAACTGAGAAAAGACGGTCTAGTATGATATTTTTAAAGATATAATTTTACTAAAAATATATATTTTGCAATTATTAGTAGGTACCTAATTTATTTTTCTATTAGTACACGGTGAACTAATTTTTGCCAAATTAAATTGCATTAATTATTATAATATCTCTAACTCTTATTAATTATTATTCGTTACCTAAATCAATAAATTACTGTTGAACGGTGTAAATAGATTCGTATCGTATAAATGGCTTAAAATTTACCTAAATGTTTTGAAAAGTTCATTGTGTTTATAAAATAATAATGAAAGTATAGATGCCGTTTTTCATTTACTTATGGATAAGGCTGGGCATTAACAAGTTAAATGTTAAAATTAAGTTAAACATTAAACTGATTTTAATTAAATTAATTAACTCATTACTTTTTTTTCAAATTAACTTAATAAATTACTTTTTTTCAAGATTAACGTGTGAACTTCAAGTTAATTTTATTTCAAAAATTTTTAAATTAAGTTAGTTTTTGTCAGAAAAATAATGTAAATTTTTGAATGAGGTTTTTACTTTGATGCATCATTTTAAATTTCCCCAGTAATTTTCTTGAGCATAAAGAATAATTATCTAATAAATCATATTATGTGTCTGGAATTTTTTATTTTTGCACGAAGTTAAGTTAGTTTTTGCTGGTTTCCTAACTTAACGGGTGAATGATAAAATACCAGTCACTTTCAACTTAACTCTAATATATTAAAATAACTTAACTTAACGAGTTAAAAGTTAAAATTAAGTTAAAACGTTAAATTAAGTTAATTAACTCGTTACTTTAATAAATTACTTTTTTTTTCAAGATTAACATGTTAACTTCAAGTTAATTCTATTTCAAAAGTCTCTAAATTAAGTTAATTTTTGTCAGAAAAATAATGCAAATTTTTGAATGAGGTTTTTACTTTGATGCATCATTTTAAATTTCCCCAGTAATTTTCTTGAGCATAAAGAATAATTATCTAATAAATCATATTATGTGTCTGGAATTTTTTATTTTTGCACGAAGTTAAGTTAGTTTTTTGTTGGTTTCCTAACTTAACGAGTGAATGATAAAATACCAGTCACTTTCAACTTAACTTTATTTTGAATTTGAAATATTAATAAAAAAAGGTTTATTAAGTTTCTGTAAAACGACTTATTATGAACTTTGTAATCAATTTTCAAGCCTTGCCCGTAAAAATTGAAAATGTAATTTTTAACTACAAAATAATTTGCACACTTACGTAATTATTGATGTATTTTCTTGATATTTGCACTTTAATCACATTTTTAGTTATTTTTGATTATTCAAAAATATTTTCTACTATTTCGTTTTACGATTCCTACCTATACACATATAAGTATTCTTTAATCGCTGATACATAAATAATATAACGCCTACCTATACATAATTTATAGATTGTACCTATATCTACATATTTTTAAATGTCTGTTTAGTATGCAAAAAACCTATATCTTTTTAAGCTTATATTATCATATTTATATTGGGGCCTATATTACCTTATATTATCTCAATTCGCTATACTAATTTTCGTTATGTAAATAAATATTATGTTTAAAATATTCAACAAACGTTATTTCTATATTTTTAAGTATATAATTTTCGTATAATATCACATGGGCAGAATAAATACATTTATTATAAAAAGTCGGCTCTAAAAATTGAATATGAATAAATAGGAATATTAGCACTATCAAATGTATTTGAAAACTCACATAAATGCATAAATAAACTACGTATAAAATAAATTCAAAATTTAAAAAAAAAAACGAGAAAAGACGGTCTAGTATGATATTTTTAAAGATATAATTTTACTAAAAATATATATTTTGCAATTATTAGTAGGTACCTAATTTATTTTTCTATTAGTACACGGTGAACTAATTTTTGCCAAATTAAATTGCATTAATTATTATAATATCTCTAACTCTTATTAATTATTATTCGTTACCTAAATCAATAAATTACTGTTGAACGGTGTAAATAGATTCGTATCGTATAAATGGCTTAAAATTTACCTAAATGTTTTGAAAAGTTCATTGTGTTTATAAAATAATAATGAAAGTATAGATGCCGTTTTTCATGTACTTATGGACAAGGCTGGGTATTAACAAGTTAAATGTTAAAATTAAGTTAAACATTAAACTGATTTTAATTAAATTAATTAATTCATTACTTTTTTTTCAAGATTAACGTGTGAACTTCAAGTTAATTTTATTTCAAAAATTTTTAAATTAAGTTAGTTTTTGTCAGAAAAATAATGTAAATTTTTGAATGAGGTTTTTACTTTGATGCATCATTTTAAATTTCCCCAGTAATTTTCTTGAGCATAAAGAATAATTATCTAATAAATCATATTATGTGTCTGGAATTTTTTATTTTTGCACGAAGTTAAGTTAGTTTTTTGCTGTTTTCCTAACTTAACGAGTGAATGATAAAATACCAGTCACTTTCAACTTAACTCTATTATTTTAAAATAACTTAACTTAACGAGTTAAAATTTAAAATTAAGTTAAAACGTTAAATTTAGTTAATTAACTCGTTACTTTAATAAATTACTTTTTTTTTCAAGATTAACATGTTAACTTCAAGTTAATTCTATTTCAAAAGTCTCTAAATTAAGTTAATTTTTGTCAGAAAAATAATGCAAATTTTTGAATGAGGTTTTTACTTTGATGCATCATTTTAAATTTCCCCAGTAATTTTCTTGAGCATAAAGAATAATTATCTAATAAATCATATTATGTGTCTGGAATTTTTTATTTTTGCACGAAGTTAAGTTAGTTTTTTGCTGTTTTCCTAACTTAACGAGTGAATGATAAAATACCAGTCACTTTCAACTTAACTTTATTTTGAATTTGAAATATTTATAAAAAAAGGTTTATTAAGTTTCTGTAAAACGACTTATTATGAACTTTGTAATCAATTTTCAAGCCTCGCCCGTAAAAATTGAAAATTTAATTTTTAACTACAAAATTATTTGCACACTTACGTAATTATTGATGTATTTTCTTGATATTTGCACTTTAATCACATTTAGATTTGAAATAAAATTGTAAATTTATATTTTTGGTATTTTTAAATTGCACTTAAAGGGATTATGTAAAAATATTTTGTTGAGATAAAAGATCATTACATATTTATATAAAGATATCAACACACATGTAAAAAAAAATTCAAAATGTCTAATACTTATTAATTACTACAAATTAATCCAATGTTTAGTCCATGGAGTATGGAAAATAATAATTTAAGTATTTTTCAAGTTTCTACGATTAATATTTTTTGAATTACAACAATATATCTACCCAACAAAAATTGCTGGGAAATCTTTATTTTACGTGTGACTATTTAATTAGGTACGTCATAATATTTTAAATTTCAAATGATCATAAACAATTTATATAATAGCTCAACGTTCATTTTTTTTTTAAATTCCAGTATAAATAACTTATAAGTTTTAGTAACTCTCATTCTACAGTTTCTTGATCTCGTTGTCGTTAGATCCGTCGATCTCGTGGCTTCTAACCACGGATTTTGAGTCAATTTGGGTTTTATATATTTCAATTTAATACAAATTATTAACATGTACAACTTTATAAAATGTGCTAGCGCACCGCGTATTAATAACGTCAGGTTTTGCATACTATTCGGGATACAGATAAAATAATTATTTTCATTTTCAACAATACCTATCATCGCACGATTTTTAAGAAACCTCATATTGCCATAAATCATAATAACATAATAATAATAATTATAAGCGTATAATAATAACATAATATTACGATTCCCATAACGGTCGCGCCATCTATGGAACACCCAAGGCGGTCGAAGACAGCTCGTCGGCGGCACATAACAACGATGATAATAAAATAAAATAAATAGTTTTATTATTATTATTTGTTATCATGAAATGTCGCGTAACTCGTAAGCTGCACCACCCTCGCGCGGCGGCGGCGGCGGCAGCCCGCCCGATCGATATTTAGCCGCCGCCGTTCGTTTACTCGTTTCTGTTATCATATTATTATTATTTACCGTCTAGCGTCTGTTCGGCGGCAGTTGTAGACGACGTGTCTGCTCGACGGTCGTCGGGCGTTATTTAACGTTGTACTTGCAAAAAACACGCGATTTACGTAAGTAATAATTGAGTTATTGTAATGTACGCGTGACCGGTATAGTGATATGTTTGTATGTGCGTCGGAAGATAATATCGATATTATTTGCAAATCACAATATAATAATCTTAATTTCTCATTGGCACACGACACGCGGACACCGTACGATCACAACTATTATAGGTATGTACCCACGCGAACTGTGTGATGGTCGTGAATCATAATAATTTATACTATCATAATGATAATTATTATAGCTTTCACCCGCGACCGTTTTATTTTATAATAATAATTCGTCGCAATAAAATATAATTCTATCGATCGGGGGTGTGTTTGTGTGTACGTATAATATGTGTATGTGTGCGTGCATGCGTAAGTGTGCGACCGGAAGACGGCGGTGAAAATTGAAAGTAAACATCACTCGGCGTACGTTTTCATTCGTCGCCGCAATAATATTATTCGCGTACATATATTTATCTCACAACGATTTTCACCAATTTGATTGCTACCTTTAATACTATTATTCATTCAGTCGGCCGATCGGTATATTCAAAGATATAATATTATTATTATCCGTTTATCGTCTGATACCTGTTCAAAATAATAGATAAATTTATGAATATTGTATATTACTTGTTAGGCCTGTGTAAAAAAACCATTATCTAGTTGGCCTATTATATTTTTGCACTAATATCGTATGATGTATCATGTCACCAAATTGGCAATAAGTATAAAAAATATTATTTTAATCTTATTCCTATACGAGTTTGAATCAGACACTTTGTTCAATATAATAGACAAATTTATGAATATTTTGTATTACTTGTTAGGCCTGTGTAAAAAAACCATATCTAGTTGGCCTATTATATTGTTGCACTATTATCGTATGATGTATCAGGTTACCAAATTGGCAATAAGTATAAATAATGTTATTTTAATCTTATTCCTATACGAGTTTAAGTCAAACCCTTTGTTTCACATATATTTACATATTATTTGAAGGATAGTCGTTACCTATATACAATGTTTTGCGTTGTTATGCTAATTTACATGATTAGGTAACATTTGTTGAATTTGAACAAACTTTAACCACAATTGTTGGAAAGAACGATTATTAATTTTCGTTATCCGATTTCGTTAAAATATGTTTAACTTCAGATGTAAATACAAATTGTTTTTATTTGTTAAGATCTTGTATTTACATTTTTTCATCTATTATATTTGTGTTTTTACTTACTTTGTATCGATACACATTTAAATATTTTTAAGTTTTAGCTATAACATAATAAACTGTATATACGATATTTTAGAAACTATTTAAAATAAATTATTTTAGGCACATTCGTATAAATTGTAATAATTTATACAAATGCGTTAAAAATGACATCGTAAACTACCTTGTTAAGTTTGGATTATTAAAAAAATATGTAAGCAAAAAACATTTACTTGTTATATTATTTCTAAACCCATTTTGAATATAATATGTAAAACATAATACCTAGTACTTAATAATAAAATTATTATTACTATAGGTACCTATAATATGTATAAATAAAAAATAACATATTTGAATAAACTTGATGTAATACTTGCACATTATTTGTATAAAAACATATTTGCACTCTATTTGTTTAAAATAATGGAAATTTGAAATCATATTTGTTTTACGCTGTACATACGATCTTATTCTATTGAAAAAATATTTTTTGGAATTAAAATCTACCATTGGATAAATAGGTATTAAGTTGTTTATTGTGCTAAAATTAAGGAATTGAATATAGTCTGTTAATAGTAAATACAATCCAGTCAAAAAAACTTCAGTAGGCTATTACAATGCGTAGCTATTATACTTGTATATGATACTACTGTAATAACTAATATTATCGACTATCGTATATTCGTATCCATAAACTGGTCTTGTGCATTTCTTATATAGTTTTTTACACTATTATCTAGTATCGAATTTTCAATAGAAATATAATAATTATTGTGCTTATAAATAATTAAATAAAACAATTTACAATATCAATAATTTTTTCTATTAAAATAAAGCGTAATTATTCATTTTGTAGGATTTTTCAAAATAAATCTTTTCTTAAATAAATTTAATCTGAAAAAAATCGATTGTCTACAATCTACAGTTCAGTTTATTTGGAAAAGACGAAAGATAATTCAAATGGTATATCCACATGAATTCCGACACAGATGATAGTAGGTGCGTATCAATAAACATTACATATATTTTACGTAATATTTTCAGTGTTCAATGACGTTATTACATGCACGTTAATAATAATTGTTAATAATATAATATATACTAAATATAAGACTCATTATGTAATGTTATGTCTACATAACCATGATCATTAGATTTAAACTATTAATACCTAAATACAGGACACTGTCAGAATCATTTATATAATCTAACGATTTTCACTATTTTACGCACATGCCATTTGCGTTTTTCAGCACATGACCTATACTATTACTATACTGCACACAAACATAATTTTATAACAATATTATACTTGATTTTTATTTTTATTTTTTAAGCTTAGATTGCTATGTTATTATTTTGTATCATAAATTGTTTTAAGTGTTACAAGTGCTCGTTTTTGAGTAGGTAGCTGTGTTTTTAACAATTATTATTTGGGCTAGGACGTTTATATAATATAAAATACTTAGTAAGTTATGCAATGAAATTACCAATAATTTCCAAACAATCATTGAGTGAAAGTGAAGCATATTTTAATTTTGATAAATTGAGAAAACAGATGTTACTTTTTATGTAGACTTCATCATTTTTTATTTTTAGACACTACCTTAAAATAGATGCATGGAATTTTTAATAGAGAATGTATTACTTTCAACTAAATGCATATAATTTTTATTCGATTTTTAAATTGTGTCACTGATCTGATGACATTTTAAATAATTATCAGAATAATATGACGTGGTATCTTGTGTTTACATGATATTTACACATTCCTTCAAACATTGTATAAAAATGCCACAAAATATAAAATTTTCTTATTTACATGCAGAGTTAAAACAATACAATAAAATATCCATTATGTATTTATTCTGAATCTATCAAGAAATAACTAACTGAATTTGTAAAAGAACGCTTCAAACAAGAAAAACATATACCTTTAATGCATGTAAATCCTATAGCACTATAAAATATTTTATTTTTTTCATCGTTTATCGTGTTTTTTAAATTATTATTTTTATTATTTCAAAGCAAATGAATGAACCTATTATACCGACTTTAGTGGACAACTATTATTACGCATTTGTGGCTTATTTTATATTGCATTATGTTTGCATGGTTTACTGGAACTTCGGCTTGGTCGGAGTATCGACCTCGAAAATATGGATATTAAATAATCAAAACGTTTTTCCGTAAGTATAGATATTACGGCGACGGATACGGCGGCGGCGGCAGTAGCAGCAGTGGTAGCGACAACTCGACGCCACAGCCACCACTATCAAGATCCGGGCACGCGACATCCAGACGCCGCCACATCACTGTTCGGAACGACCAACAACAATATCGTCATTATCCGTAATTTCCAATAACAATACCACCAACAACATCACCACCACAACCAAACCCATCAAAACCAAACCCACCACAACCAAACTCACCACAACCACAATCACCACAACTCCCACAAACCACTATCACTACCACCACCACCACCACCACCACCATCATCACCGACCGACAAGACAACTCAGACATCGTAATGCAGGCGTCCACATCGCCCGCATTCGCCCGTCGGCGGCCGTCCGCTTTGCACGTGGATGGCGTTGGCGGTCAGCGTACCACAGCCACAACCGCTTTTTCGTCCGTTGACCGTCTGCTGGCGGACATCGCGTTCCAGCGGCAGAGGGAACGGCAACGCGTGACCGTGGGCGGTCGGCAGAGCCGACGACGCCGTGAAAACGGCCAACGTCCAGCTGCAACTTCGGCCACGGGTAAATGTCTTACATAATTATATGTATTTTACTAGATCAGTGTTGGGTTTTCCATAATTCATTTACTGGTTAACCGTTTTGGTGGGTTCGGTCACGAAACGTGTTCTGTGTGTTCTCACCTGACGGTGTCATTATAGTTCCCGGATGGGTGACCACCCGGGTTTTTAGTGACAAATCCTTGCCACACATACGCGTGTCCAAACCAACTGCACCCTCCCCCACAGTAACAGGCTAATAACCTGAGGTGTTGAAGCCTTAATTCAGAAAAAAAAAATCATTTTACATAGGTACATGGGGAGTATGAAATACTGTAGTGCCCTCGTCAATTTTAACTTAAAAGCAATCCAACTAAGTTCTCTTTTTTCTTTTTTACATTTGATTATTGGTATCAGGGTGTGTGAGCAGACATACCAAAGTGATAATCCAAACATGCATCGATTATCGTTCGTATAATATTCTAGTTACGAGCTACGGTTGTTTGTATTCTTATATAATATTACATTTATTATACAACTATGTGTTGAGGCCTTAAGGAATATATAAAAAAAATAATAATACAAAATTGCAACATTTATACTTTATACACAGTTTGCCACATTTATTTTTGAGGGCGCCGCCGGTTCACACGTTTTTAACTTATTATTTTCGTTTACGTTCATTTATACGTTTTGTAATGCTCCTCATGTTCATTATTTTAGAAGGAGCAGCGACTAAAACTGGAGTATCATCCACCGGATCTGAGCTCGACGACGAGGCGGCCTCAGCGTACTGGTGGACCGACGTATTCCTCCGATACTTTGTGTTCGACGAGGACTGCACGAGGACCGCCACCACGGCCGACTCAGATGATTTGTTGTTTTTCGTGCGGCGCCGGCGAAATAAGCGCAAGTGCACTAAGCGCCGACTGTCCTCACAACGTCGGCGACGGGTAAGGATGCAATGATGCATATTATACATGTACCTAATATCCATAATCCATTAGGGACGCCTTCAGTGCAATTCCATGGGGGGGGGACATTTTAGTTTTGAATACCTTTTTGCAAAACAAAAACTTAACTTTTATATGCTTATATGAACTATATGTTTGATGTTTGTATTAACGGTTTGTATAATCAATGTACACACAATTAACAAAACTTATAAAATGTATTTATCTATTAGCAAAAATAGAAAATCTTACGACTTATGGGGGTGGTCACCCCCTTCGCCTCCCCCTCAGGGACACCACTGTAATCCATCCATATCTGTTTTATTATTTCGAATTCCAAAGCAAAATTGTGAAGGTTATAGTTTAGAGACCTTAATATTACCACATTAATATTGGCAAAGTTTTAAATGTGTTGGGATTTATTAAGTTCAGTGATAAAAATGTTATCTTAACAGACTATAACAATCACAAATTCCATAATATTCATTAATCAATCTGTCCTTTAGGTACGTTTTTGATACTTTGTTTACTCCATAAATTTAATCTTTGAAGTAGGTAGGTACCAATCTCTTATATCATAGATACAGAATTATTGTCATCAAAAAACGACTTTGTGCTCCGTCCATCTCGTCAACTTGATAACTTTTTTTAGTGCTATACGCCTACGCGACTTTACCACAATATGTATAATAATGGGATCATGGGAACTTGGTGCGATATCGCCGTTTAATAGAGCTCGCCCGCAGTTAGCTATATGATGGTAATATTTTCGATTTTTCTTTACCCACGCACTTTGGCTTGTAGGTCACTTACGACACCCGCGCTTACCGAAAACAACAGCACAACCAACAGCAGCAGCAACAACAGCAGCAAAAGCCGACCATGTTGCCGATCGGCGATCCGGCCGTCCTGTGGCGGCACACAGTGTGCCTGAACGCCATCGTCCATCGGCTGCGGTACACGCTCACGGTGGCCGTGTGTGCGCGTGTACCCAGGAAGGCAGCTGCCTCTGCCTGTTTCAGCGGCTTTGACGGATCACGAGAATTCGTATCAGCCGACGGGCAAGAAGACTGCGAATACGACCTGCAGCTGCTGTCGCGCCACGTACACGTGAGTGTTTATTGTCTCTCGGACTTTATGCGTTGTTCTGACATGGTTCTTATACTTCATAATTTTGTAATTGTTGTATTTTTTTTCGGCATGAGCAGACAGTGTACGCATCGACTAGTGGTCGGCGTATGGACGCGGCGAAGGGACCTAGAGAGCGGCCAGTGTACCCCGCCTTGTGCTGGGCCGTCGACGATTTCGCAGAGGTAAGTACTATATAATATTATGTTATCACCATTGATTATGAATACTTTAGTATTATATATCAATGGTTATCACTTGTTATGTTAAGTAATATTTTGAAGAGTATAATTTTGTCACTGATACCAGATGTCCAGATGTGTATGGTGACGCACAGTTGTAAAGTTTAATATTTTATAACTTGCTCATATTTTCATTTTTAGCATAAATTCAGTACTAGGTAGAATAGTTAGTATATATTTCCTAGTTAACTCGGTCGATATGTTTTTGAGATTTTTATATAAATGTTAGATTTATTTCGTTCAAACGTTTTTAGAAATATGATACTTTATAATAGTATAATAGTCTATTAAAATTTGATTAAATTTGTATCAGAAAAAATATATTTAAAATAATTTGAAATTAAAACACTAATTAATAATTATATTGATCTCATATTTTGTTGGTTGCATTTTTTTCCAATTGCCAAGTAAATTGTACATACTTTTTTAATTGTCACTAACAATATTTAATAATCTCACGCAGGCTTTCCGCACGGTGGTTGTACGTCCTGGACAGACAGTTTGCGCCGAGCTGGTGGCCGCTTGGCCTGGTCCGGAAACCATCGTCGAGGAATACCTCAATAACGACATCGAAGACGGCAACGAAAACGATGAGTACGATTTGGATGGCAGCAATTGCAATTTGTTCGGTCGTAACAAATCCGGTCCCGTCAAAGTACAACAGAATCTAAACAGAGCGGTTCTGTTTACCGGCGCCGTCCCTTACGCTGCGGTGCGCGCAGCATACGAGTGCAAGGTGATTAGATTATGTCTTACCATTACACCCTATTTTTTGGTGTAAAAACGCCTCTACGTAGTTAGATTTTCATTTTTCTTAAAATGTCGTTAAAATTGTCTATAAAACCCCTCAAAAACGCCGGTGAAACATTTTCCCAAGTCTTAAACGTTGGATTTATAGTTTCATATCTCATGCAAAAGGTGTACCTATCTATATTATCATCACATAAGACGTAATGTATGTATTTCAGTATATGAGCCTGAATCTCTGTACGATTCGTTGTCATCAATAAATAATTTACAATACTCGCTGAAAATTCTGAACTTGTTTGATATACTTTTAGATCGATTAAACTTTACTCATTTCGATATGCAAAATTAAAATAAATATAAAAACACGTTTCTATCATTAAATTAAAATTGTTTTCAACACCAGTTTTGCTTACCGATAATTTATGATTTTGATATAATTGTCTTCGAAATTACTATTGAGTTTAATACTCTGTGACGTAACAACACTCGCGTTTGAGACTTAGTGACCATGTCCTGTTTACAGATGAGCTTGTACCGCGACGCAGAACGTCAACGAAGGAAACGACGGCGGCAACAGCAACGGAAACGGGGTGGCAAGAAATCGTCTCTGGGCGCCGCCCTGTCCGCATCGCTGACGGCTCTGTTCGTCAGTGGCAAAGACTCTGCCCCGTCGTCAGACTGCGGAGACAACGATTATTATTACGGTTCTGCCTCTTCCACCAACGCCACCGTCGCCGATGCCGATCGCGTCGAGTACGTGACGGTGCGTGGTTGTCGACCGTGTTGTGACAACGACGACAGCGGCGGTGGCGAATTGTCATCGGACGACGAAAATCACGATGGTGACGACTTGGACTTTGGTGACGTCAGCGTCGGCGATGATGACCCTTACGACTACACGAAGGGCCTGGCCCAGATGGCTGTCACGCTCGGTAAGTACAAACGCTTTTTTTTACAAAAAGCTATCAGCCTGTTACGTCAGTTTTTGTGATTATAATTATCATTGTTATCATTATTGTTATCTTGATTGTTTTTTACGTGAACGACAAAAAATAATAAAACGAGAATTCGTCCGATACTATTTTAACCTAAATTCTAACTTTGTAAAGATAGGATCCATGATAATACCAAATACTATCTAATCTAAATCATTTTTTTTTGTTCTTTCTAACGTGTCATTCATACTATAGACAGAATACCATATGAACACTAAACACTGTCTTTAGATAATATAACTATCGTACAGTTACATTTAAATTATAAGAATAGTTTTATAACAATTTTACTGAAAAATAACGTTGTGTAAAATATGAAATTTTACTCATAACATTATATAGGTACTTTTATTACATATAATATGGCGGATGGTTCATTTTAAATTATTTTTAAAGGGATTCGAATCGGACTGTTTTTTATACTAAAAAGACCGGATTTTATTCCATCATACTAAATCGATCTAAATATGGAATATGGATTTTTAAAACCTGTTTGGATTATTTATCTTAAATGTTTTAGAACCTATGGTCATAGTAGAAAAGGTCATAAAGATTGTGATATTCTCGAGCCCAATTATACCCAATTTCTCACTCCAAATTTTTTTTTATGGCGCTTTTTGGATTTGCAGTATTTTAGATACATTTTTTTTTTGCATGTTATTTAGTAATTTTTCCAGGCTAATTTTTGGCCTCTATTTCCAGGCCTCTATTTATGCATGACATTTTCCAGGTTAATATTATACTAGGTACCATAATGTCATAAAGTATTTTTCAATTTTTCATGTTTTTATCCCAATACATACAATTGTAATATTTTGCACTCACTCTTCAGTGAAAGAAAAACTTCTATATACACATATTAAACAACACATTAAAATTGCAGCACAATACAATGTATAGTATGCTCACGATTGATTTAATCTGGCAAGAAAACTTTGTAGTTTTTATATTATTATTTATATACACTTGGAGAATGCATTTCAGTATTTATTATTATAAATATTATTAAATTTAGTGTCTTAACTAACTCAATAGTACTAAATAATAAAAACTATTTAAATGGGACTCTTACTTCTAACTATAGATAGGTAGGTAGCATGCTGTATTTAATAATTGTTAGGTATCTAAAGTACTATATACAGGTACTTTAAATATTTCAAAATTATACTTGCATCACTATACACGGTGATTTGTTAAAATTACAAACTACACATTTTGTAAAAGGACTTTGCAACAAAAAAAAATATAATGCATATCCCAGCTCTAATTATTATGATTAAACTCAGGTCACGCAACTACATACAACACACATAATATTATTTGCTTGTATTTGTTTATATTATAAATGTACAGTACAAGCCCTTTGTATAAATTATAAAACACACAACATACAATATATATTACTTAAAAATATAATATTTTATAAGTATATAGGTAGGTACGTATAAAATGATGTGATAGACCTGCTGAAATGTAATTTTTATTATTTGTAGGTACCCAAAATATAATTAGATTAATGAATCACTATGTTTCTTTTTCACCATTTATCGTCATTATACCATTCACAACATTTTCATAAATGTTTGGGATAATCGTGGAGCTAATTATTTTCGAGGCCTGTAAAATCACGTTGAAAGATTTAAACTAAATAGATCTAAACTTAGTTCAATATTTGTTTTTTTCATTGTTTGCATAAAAACGATATTTTATAGTTTGTCTTGTAAAGTGGTTTGACCGTTTTTGACATGCCGATGTCTGGACTCGTCCTGCTAATCATGTTATTTCTATTAGGGTCATAGTTATGATTCACACTATGACCATGATTTAAATAACGGGAATGGCGGGGTGTACATGCATCCGGACAGCTGTTCTGGTAGCGAGCTTACCATCTTAAACGCACGCATCGACACCATCGTCCCCCTACCATGTGCATGACTCATGATATAAATTTTAAATTATTTACTGTGGACACTCTTAAAATGTTTGTTAAGGCTTTTCCATTTCAACAAGGGCTTGTAAAAAGTATTTTTGAAATTAAAAACAATAATATAGTGTATTATGTATTACCCTCTGGAACTGCCACACTATAAACTTATATTAGTACTGACTTCCAACCACTATACCCATAAAATTATTCTTGTTGGTTGTATTTTACACGATATTATATCTGGACAGTAAAATTATATTATCGCTGTTAAAGAAGCAATATATTGTCAGTAAAAAAAGCTATTTCGAGATTTGTATTTCAAAAATTGACAGAAAAACATGTGTAATATTTTATTAATAATATCACGTGAAGCTCATTATTTCCAACGATAGGTAATACAAACTTAAAAGTAATTTAATTTTAATCAGTTTGCACATTTTAACATTTTATATGACGTACCTACCTATCGCCACAGTATAAAACACTGTGTAAATCAATGTTTTGATAGAAATATCACGTGTTTCCATATTGAATATAAATAACATCATCTTGTATTGTTTTAATAATATTTTATCCTATACTTACATTTATGTAAAAATTGGCTTTATTGACTTATGAACTATTGTTTATTTACTTAACTATATACCTATGTATAACGGAATCTAGGGGAAAAAAATCCCCAAAGCTCTATCTAACTATTGGATACTGCTGTCAAAAAAAATAATTAATAATAAAAAAAAAATATATATAACTTGAATGATAATTATTATACTATTATAATATTGATAAACATTAATATTATAAGATATTTATTTATAAACAGGTAGATTATACCCTTTAGTAATAACAGTACAGTAAGTAGGATCTCAATTTGACATATATAAAAGTGAAATTAATTACGTTATATAATGTGTTAAATAAGTTAATATTATTAAAACTAATCGTATTCCTGTTTATAAATTAGAGCATCTTAAATGATTTTTTTAACTAAATTATTAATATTTAATATACTACAATATTATCAATTTTATAATAATAATGTATAAATAATAACATTATCTAGACGAGAAAAAGTAATACCACTAAAAATTATTTATATTTAGTGGGATGTAATTTTAACGACTCCAAGTATCAAGTTAGGCAGATTTAACTGTAGAACTAAAGTATCAGTTGGATACTTTTAATAGTCAAACATTTTTAATATTTATTTATTATAATATAATTTTGATGTCTGATCGGAAACAGTATAACTACTTGAATAATCGTACACGAAATCGATCTGTTTATGAAAAGTTAACATGAAGTGGAAACGGTAAATAATATACTGTGTGTCCTCAAAAACACTTATACAGTAATAAAATGTATAAATATTTAAGTAATTTTAAATAAAAAATAAAATTAAAAATACTTATTCTAAAAAAATGAAAAATTTAATGCTCTTCAGAGTACGTTAGTATTGACCTCTTATAAAATTTAAAGACAAGATTATAATCTAGGCAATATCATATAGACTTTTTATTATATTTTAATTTTAAAGCGAATTAGGTATGAGTATTTTAAGATGTACAATTATAAATAAGTATTTGCTTTGGGGATTTTTTCGATGGTGTTTAGGTTCGGGGACGAACGATGACTTTTCGGGACATATCGAAACTTTCAACCGCCACCGGGTTTGTTTTTAAATGGAATAGACTATAGAGTATAAATGTTTCCCCACGAGGTACCAGACCTTGAAAAATGTAACCGTATGTAGATTGTAGGTATATCGAGTTTATTAATATTATTTTAGGATATGTACTATAATGTATTTGGTTAATATTCTATACGAGTTTTACCACTCAAAGTCCCACGTGTATATTTTATAGTAATTTTCACCGCATTGATGTTTAACATCAGAGTAGTAACATCCATAGTAAGGTTTCAAGTACGTGTATATATACTAGGAGCAGTCACTGCTGATAAATCACAATCTATGGAAATAGTGTTCGGGCAAGTCAAAACCTGCAAGACGACACTGTGTTTTGTGATCTGACGGTGGCGCTAGGACGACCAGCCGCTATCAGCGGAGCTATAATCCATAGCCCAAAATCCAAATATGTATACCTTAGTAAGTATCTCTGTGTAATGTATATTGTAGTTGTAGACTTAGTGTTTCGCCAATGCATGTGTATGTAGGTAAAAGCGTCGTAGCGTATTATAGTAGGTAATAGTAAAACAAATACAGAAGTGTCACATGATTTAGAGTTTCCTTTGATTATCGTCGTTACTGCTTCTTCTCATAAAAAATGTAGAATTTTATCTTTAATAACAAAATGTTCTCCCCATACAATATTTTGTCTGTACACAATGTGCACTGTGAACTTCTTCCGCCGCTGCAAATGTTTGACCTAAAAGTTAGTCAAATATTTGATAATGTAGAATAGTCACTATGCTCAAAGCCACGGTGCTATAATTTCATGAAATATTTTTGAATTGGTATTGATAGATTATTAGTTATTTTTTTGTTTTAGTCACAAATACGGTTTTAGCAATTCTTACTCCATATTTTGATTAGAAACATTTATTTTAAAATTATAACAAATTTATTTGGAAATATTTTAGGACATACCTACCTAATATTTATTTTGTGTGATTATTAAAAATATTAATATTATATAAATAAATATTTTACACAAAATTGATTATTTATTGGTATATGTAGGATATAGGTAATATAGGTCATACGATATCATACGATAAATACGATAACCGTCTAGGCACAAATTATGTTCAGCTATCACATTTTCGTTGTGAATATCAATCAATTATTTATAATTCTATACTCCTTTAATCGTTCATTTTTACATAGTTACATTAAAAAAGATTAATAAATTGTATTTTATTTATACATTATACCTTCTACTTCAGCCTCGTCATAACGCATCGTGTTGAATAAACCGAACGCAAACGTTTTGGGTTATATAAGATAATAGTTCCATCAAAAGCTTATTATTACAATAATTATTATGATAGTAATAATAATAATTACATTACATTACTCTTACGAACGGTAGCATTGACACAACATTTCTGCTTATCACGCGGATATTTGTATTAAATTAATTATTTAACAGCACCAATACAGCGAATGGAAACGGCCGTCTCGGGTGTGGATGGTAATTCTGAATACCACGTGCACCACCACCATCATCACCATCACAATCTCTATCACCAACAGTACTGTGGTGGTGGAGAGGACGATTACGGTGACACCAGATACGATCAAGACCCTGATTTTACCGCCAGCTCGTGTTATGACCACGCAAATGATAGTTACACACCAGTGATTGGTTACCAGCAACAGCAGCTCGAGTCCTATACTGGAACGGCCACAGCTTCTGAACCTGGAGACTACTATGATTACGGGTGGGACTATGAAACAGCGGCCAGCAGCGAGCAGCAGACACCTCAGACTCCATCCTATTATTATCAACAGCAACAGCAGCAACAACTTGAACGTCAACGACGTCGGGACGGCAGACCGGTAATACATTTTTCGTTGTTCAATAATACATTAAAACTTTTTAAATGGAATCTATTAGGAGGGAAAAACATATTTCATTTTCAAAAGTTCCGTTATTTGTTAGGATTGAAAATTCAAAATGGTTTATAAATGTATACCAGATTTACTGGGAATATTAAGTATTATCTCTCCATTATAAGGTCATCTTGGCCAAGTAGTTTCAATACGATGATAATAATAAAAATAATAATATCGATACAATATAATTGTTCTTAAGACAGATAGCACTATAAAAACACTTATATTGGTGATATGATTTTGGGACGTGATATATTTCCAAGACAATTTATAAAATCATAACCACATATTATAATTAATAATCTATAAAAGCATGAGCCTATATTATATTATCAATATTGTACAAATATATATTAATTCTTACTTAAGTTCAAGCCTTAACTTGTTTATTTAACCTGCAATGCTATGCGACTGGGCTATACATTTTAAAATAAATCCAATTACTTATTATAGTATAGGTGCCGATTTATTTTAATCATTTTACGAATTCTAAACAATTTTAGTTTTATTTTTCATATTTAAGCGTACATTCATTAACTTATGTGGGTTAGGCTAGCATATTATTTAAAACATTATTTTTGATAAACATTTAAAATATTTAACAACAATTTAGAAATGATAGTTTTTTATTCTCCAAAATTCTTGTGAAGTGAGAATTAAATTAGATAATTTTTTATTAAAAATTTTTATAATACAGATAATTGACATTAGTTACTGATACTGAAATAGTCTTTATTTTTCTACATTTATCTGTTTTAATTATGGAAATAATAGAGACGACTCAGTGACCCATGCTCGACATCTGTTTTCGATCAACTGGATGACGATGACCGCGGTACAGATCAACATCATCAGAACTATCAACAACAATATGAGATCAATAATTATAACAGCATGTATGGAAAGAAAAGTAGTCGAAAACAACAGCATGACTACAAAAACCGATTACAACAGCAACCAAATCGCTATGGAAGTGTAAGAGGATTATCGTCGGTAGCATTGACGCCAGGAAGATCTGGAAAAATGCAACATCCACATCGTGCCTGGTCTGAGAGCGATGGGTTGGATCAGTGTGGCGGTATTCTTATTAAACAAAATCAAAATCAGCAAAAACCTCAACTGCTACCACCTCCACCTATACCTTATTATTGTGCGGCCGAAGCGGCTGTATCGGGTTTCGTGCAGTACGTGCACAAGAGTCCGGGTGGCTGGTGGACACGAACCAAAAACAAGCGGCGTAGAAGACGTCATAGGAATATGAAACGAAAGCCAAAAGGAAAAATTATCACAACCATAGATCGCCGTCGAAGTTCCAGTGCCGGTGGAAATGGCTGCACCATCACCGATGACGAGAATAGTGACGGTTCAGGTTCGGGATCAAACTCTGACCATGATGAATCAAACTCTGATGAACAAGACAGTGATGGCGAATTTATTGGCGTGCTTGCTGCTGCCGCGGCATTTGGCCAAGACCCTGACCGAGAATGGTCGCAACGGGGTAACGCCGGTGATCCAGTAGCTGATTGGGACAGGTATGACTGTGAAAGTGACTCATCGGTAGAACACGAAGACGATGATATGGTTGAATGGACGACCGAGATTATGGCCACTGATATAAGACGTAAACCACATCAAAACTGTAAGTATAAAATTATCACTATAAATTACAATAAGCAATTTTACATTGTTAGTTAAAAATATGTATACTCATATGTTACAGGTTCAATAATATCTACACCAGCGAGAATAGTACACGATAATTACTTACATTTTTGTGATACACAGTCATTGACACCTGTCTTTTTGAACCGTCAACTGCATCATCAATCAAAACAGCAACCCGTTGGTCACCAACAGCAATTCCATCGGCAACTACCACTACCGCAATTCCGACCACAACCACTCGAACCCCCACCCCCACCACCTGCATTGAGCGTCGCATTTACTGCGGTGGCCTGTCCATGGTGGACGGTTCTAGAAGGTGAGCTAATTTACATTTGTTAAATACATTTTGTTCAGAAAGTAAATTAATTTTTGTTTTTTTGTTTGGTTGAATAGACGTGCTGCACGTGAATGCTAAAACTTCTGGAGAGCCATCGTCAACAAATAAAACAGGCACGACGTTACCTCTCCTCACGTTTGATTAAAAGCTATAAACCATATTAAACTATCTTGTATCAAAACTGAATTCGTCGATAAAATAATCAATAAAAAAAAATATATTAATTTGGTGAATTCGTTAAAAATTACCAATTGTGCCCTGGTGATGGCATTAAACTTACTACTTTTTCGACGACCATATATATACATTAAATATGTTTCCATGATGGAAGACAAATGTTGTCCAACTTCTGAAGCAAGAAGAACTTGTAAATAAACATGGACGGCGAGTAATTGGGTATCAATTAAACTTTTACAAAATGTATATAAGTAATATGTATATTAAATTGTGTTGATAGAATAATTTAATGGACACTCAATGTATCAAATACAAAATAATTATTTAAGAATGATAAATATTAGAATTTAAGAAGATATTATTGTGTCAAAATGGATTTCGGCTGCAGTTAAAAAAAAAGTCCACAGAGACTTTTATTTCAAAATTATATATCCCAGGTGACTAGACTTGATATACACGCTACATTGATAATGAAAAATATTTTACTGACTCGTGGTTGAAGACTAGTTTCAACCGACCACCAAGATGAATAAACATGCATCATTGAATTCATATGCTGATTAGTAACAGTAACTAAGCCTCAGCCATCGTATAAAAATAACTACTTCCATCAACATCCCAGTAATCCTTACAATGGTTTATTTGATGGTTACAAAAAGTAACATATGACTCCCTGACAAACACCAACTGCATTACCATCTGAAGACCACTGTTGTTGAGATCACTTGACCAATCATTTCTAGGGGGATGGAGATGAAAACGTTTTCACGGTATCCGAAGAATTTTGTGAGCTTACTTAATTTAGGTATTAATAACAATTTATTTTATTTTATAATATATACTAATAAATAAAATTATTTTTGGTTTTTTCAGTAGACGGGCAATCTAACAGTTTTATAATCCATTATCTACGAACATGTGTGTAAAACGCTGCTCAAGTTCTGGAATCCACAGACACATAATTTACATTTTAACGTAAATAATTCTATACTCAATACGCATGTTTACCCGGTCTTCTATTAACTACATCACCAGTCACCACACCACCCATTACAACATCCAACCATTTCAACATACACACTGACATATTAAAGACTCTTGCATTACAGCTTAGATCCCTTGTTTATTACTACACCACAGTTACTCGGAAGAACCTTTCATCTACAGCTTGGTTCTGACGTTGGCTATGAAAATGCAAACTGTGCTAAGTATTAAGAGGTTGTGATGCTAATGGTGGCAGAATACATATTGTAGATGACTGATAGGTAAGATTATTACACAAATATTTTAATCCTGTAGAATCTTGAAGATTGTAAAAAAGTTAAAATAAAATTTTTCAAGATGTTCAAATATTTTGAGAATGCTACACATTGGTTTTTGACTAAAAATAAAAACCCGTAAAAAACATTTTTTTATAATAATATTTCTTGGCAATTTTTCTTTACGCCTGCCACATTAATTGTTTTTTTTTTAATTTACACTACATATTTTGACAAAAATTATTAAACTCTTACTAGACACACACTTCCCATAATCACAATCGTATTCATACCATGTGTGTTTATTTGAAATTAACGTATCTTTTTTAAATTTTATCTACACCCTTATATTCACTACTGATCGGTGGTGTAGGTGTTGGTGGTGGTGTTGGTGTTGGCACTCTATATAATCCATAAAAAAACCCCAAGGTTTGTTATCTCAGTAACAAAAAGAAACATGGTAGAAAATGGCTGTAAAAAATTATCCCAGTTTTCAGATACTCAAATTAGTATAAGTAAAAAAAAAATATAAATGCACCGTAAAATAAAATATTGTCATATAATTTTTTAAATAGGTATCTATGTGGATTAGCTTTAATATTAGGTACTTATTATTTAAAATTTTTCTTGAATAATTTGTTTTAATATCTGAGATACTTCACCGAGATAACAGACCTTGGACTTTGTTCCTTTAATAATCGAACTAATTTAGTTATTTTCTAAAATGTTGTACTTTAGCCATGCAAACTAGAAATATGAGGACCATCTCTGTACTCGAAAAACACTTAACATTTTTTTACAATTATAAATTGTTATATTAGACTAAGTTTTATATGAATAACTACTAATATTGTTTAAAACTGTTTTTACTTATACCACAATGGTTTTGTATTTTTATTTGATTTTAGTTTAAAACATGTTTCTGTAAGTGCTTGCTTACTCATTAATATTGTTAAAAGATGTACTATTTTATTATTATTATTCATTACAATATACTTTATTTGTATTTTATCATATATAGAATTGAGTTTTTTATTTTTATGAATATGTCTGTCCTATTTAACTTATACAATAGTTCAGAAAAATAAGGTTAATTACATATTAGGTATGTCAAATTGACCAAAGTGTTAATTGGTTTTCCATGTTATTGACATGTGAAGTAAGTATTACTATTGTGTATGGTATTGAAAATAATAAAATGTTATTGTGAAATGAATTATAGGTAGGTACTCGTTTTCTCCCTAAGTACGTTGAATAAATACCTTTTTTTTTAAATCCTCACAATCTTTAAAAAATAGTAAAATGTTCAATACCTATGTTTATTCATTTGCAATAATATTTTTAGTATGATATTAATATCTCAACAATTATCTAATGTTTAACTTATGATGTTTTTTTTTTACCAAAAGTAATTATATTGAATGTTTTAGTGAGAATACGAGTATAATTAAGTTTAATTGATGACATTTTCTAGTTTGACAAAATATATAGATGCAATTCATTGAACAAAAGTAATTTTAGAAAGATACAGTGAGGATGACACACAAGGTACATATTTAATTGACTTAGATAATATTCCTACTTATTAGTTGCTAATATTTATTATTTACTGTTGTTATTTTCGGTTACTTGCAAATATATGATCTCGGAGCTCACTGAAAGAAAATTGCAACTGAGCATAACTGCAATTGAGTAGCTAGTATCAACTACAAATGACGGAAAAGGGTGGTAGCTAAACAACGATACATTCGATATGATAACAAAGGTACTTAATGATCTTTTTTATGATAATAAGGTAAATTTACAGTAGGTACACAATATATTCAACCACCACTAATTGACTTTGTTTGTTGACATATTCTACAATTCAATTCATGGAAGACGACCTTCATCAAACAAATAAACTGAAGAAAATGGCAGTTTCTTAAGTTGGATCAACTGTCGCTGACCACCACTTAACCAAGTTATAGGCTCATATACAACAACAGAGAATGTGGTGGACAACAAATATGTTTTGGTAGTATGTTTATCTACAATCTATGCTTTGCCAACAGTAATTTTAATTTGACATTATATAATCAAATGCACATCATTTTTTATTTAAATAGGTATTTGGTGTAACTCAATAAGACAAACCAAACTACCAATGATGCTGAAAAAAATTACTCAATATTAGTTGTCAATTGCTATGGCAGATCTACCATCAGAGATCAACAATCACAACCTGTTTTTTTTATTGCAGTCTATGCATGGTTTAAAGCTGTTCAATTAGGTGAGTTATAATAATATTATCATACAGTCTCGTTCAATATTATGTATTTATATACAAGGCGCACTATACCACTATATAATCGATTCATTATTTGTTTATGTGTTTTATGTAAGTACACCAATGCCACCGTGGGACAATCATCGTAGATGTGTAAATGTTGGTCGATAAGTACTCATTTTGAATATATTCAACCAAAGTTCTACCAGCCACCATAAAGTTATCATCGTCGCTGTAATGAGCATCAATGGTAACAATGTTGTTAAATACTACCTAGTGAAGGTTTTAATAAGTTATACTTGGAAGTTTCCAGATTAGCAAGTATGCCATGACAACGCTTTGGCGGTGAAGGCGTCCAATAATGTTTCCCAAACGACACAATTACGTGTATTTGTGTGAAAAATTATGGTTGTGAGTCTTTAGAATAACTTATTATTTTACATTTCATCAAACCTGTTAAGAATCGGCGCTGATGGATTATGGTATTAATACAAGAGTATTGATGTAATATTATAATTATTGTTATTAATAGAATATACTTGTTGGGTGTTTTTCCAGCTACTTAAACATCAAGATCTATAAGCTTCATATACAATATATTTATATAGGTGCATAGTTACATAAACCTGCATACTGTTATTTTATTATACTGGTACCAATATTGCATAGTAAACGTGTATTGTAGCTATTATTACCTCATTGTGGGTTTAATATTAAGGGTTCTTCACAAACAAATCATTATTTTGTATTTAATTCGCATATATAAAATAATAGTACTAGGTGCTAATTTTTAATACTAACAATTACTTTTTATTTTTTCATTTACAGATACATTTTGATCTTAATTAACATTCATCGATGAGTGACGGCGACAGCAATAGCATAAGTGTAGTGACATCGAGGATAGTTTAGAACGCTGTGAGGGTGGCAGTGATGGACCCGGCGGCGCGAAGGTCCTGTGGTTGGTGATTGATTTCGTTTGGCCACAGACTTCGCATCACCGTCGGTAGTACCTATACGATAAAGTGTAGGTTTCTAAACATCACTTTCGCGCGAACGGCATTGGCGAAGACAATGGTTTGACGCGTCTAAGGCCAGTGGCGATTCACTTTTGCCTTTGTCCATGGCGCGTCTACTAGCGTCCGTATGTGCATGGGTGGTTGAATATCTACCGTCCCCTTGACTGGCCCGTGCTGGTCATGGACGACGGTAGACTTACGTGGCCGAAGAAAATGTTGAAGTCGAATTTCGGCCGCTTTAGCTTTATTGCCCGTAAGCGGCATCACGTTAACGAGCTGTCGAATGACCGTGGAACTCTGACCGATATCGGCTTTACGGCTGGTATTGCGACGGCTGCGCACCGGTGCAAGATAACCGCGTACCTTTGCGCGTTGGCAGCAGCCTAGACGTCCAATGTCGGTTGTAAAACTGTCGTCACCACGGTTAGCGTTTCGCTGATTGAGGATGACGGCAGTCCAGTGTTTCAAAAGCCCAAGGTGAAGATGAATTTCATCCACTTGAGCCTATGATAATGCACTGGCGCCGTCGGACGTCATTCAAATAGGTTGTTGTAAAAACCGTTGTTGTAGTTGGAGCAAAGCTAGCTGTATGCTGGTGGAGTGATGACCAATGATGGACCAATGCGTAGAGGGCCGCAAACCTTCGACCATCGGGGGGCTCGAACGTAGCTATGCACGCGTCAATCGATAGCGCTGCACTCCGCTACGTGGTTCACCTGCGGTTGTGGGCGCTGAGCCAGGGGCAGAAAATAATTGAGTTGAGAATTTACTCCCCCCCCAATAGAGAAGATGGATATCGTCTTCTCGCTCATCGCGACACATTCGTATCGGTTTCCCTGGTAGTGAGGCGGAATAGTTTAACAACCGAGCACACATAAAACCGCATACAAACAAACACTTTTCACAAGCATTTCGAGAAATTATTTAAGAATCAAAGTATTTTACTTAGTATTGAGAATAGGATATCCCTCTTCTTAATACTCTCTAAAATACAAAAAGTTAGCATATAACTTTGCCGAAAAAATAAATAAATATAATTACATCGGGTTCTAAAAATGATCGTGTGTATTTTACCATTCAATTCTTGAGGTTTTAGAACAATACAAAACGTTCAAGCGGTTCGCGATTATTTTATTATAAAATTCTAGAAGCAATTTCCACACTACTTTTATTAAGGTAAGCTATTATTTTTATTTAATTTTAATATTGCATTATAAAATTATGTGATCTACAGTTAAAAATATCTTGGGTGAAAATTAAACATTATTGGCCAATCTGTTTATTTATTTAAAGTCTACCTAATCACATTAAACTCATCTATTAACATTTAATTTAAAAGTTAAAATGTAAACAATTTCAAAATAAAAAAGTGGTCAATATTCTTAAATTATTCTAAATAATATAAATTTATCCACAACAATAATATAATATATTTTCACGTATCGGTCGTTTTAAATTGTACTTCTATCATTCAATTTTACAATTATTATAATAAATTTTACATTTTTTAAAAACTTACTTTTACTAAGCTAAATGTAATATTTTTTTTTTTTTATAGAACATGCGCAGAACACACCTGCATTTTTTTGGATTTCACATAGGATATGCCTATTGCTGTCTTTTATTTTTCAAATATTCAATCCATAAATTAAGTGAGTACTTTTACGGTTTCAAATACTTAGTACTAAGTTAGACTGTCTAAAAAATGAAATAGATTTTTAGATACTTATTATATATTTATGATAAATATATAATATTAACTTAATAGGTTTTTAATAGCTATCAATACACAAACATTAATTTTGTACTTAGCAACTTTTATTCTGTAACAGTGTTAATGAACCTAGGGACCTATATAGTTATATTGTATATGGAATTTGATAGTATTTTCAAGTTAAAGCTAAAATTACTAAGATAGGTAATAATTTTGATAAATATGTATGCAAATCATGATTAAATCCTCAACCTTTGAGGTGACAACTGACATAATCGTCAAAATATATTTTGCTTCAATTTATCAGGACAAATACAAATATAGGTGCGGTGACAAAATGTATATGATACAATGAGGTAGAAAATATTATATTGGTTGAAATTGAATCACGGCCATCATCTAAACCTTAATACATATAAAATTATCTATATTATATCAATATAATCGCCCTGGTGATTGGCGTTAAGCTCACCACTCACTCAAACACACTTAACATCTGTTAAGTTTAGTAGATACAAATTTGTCAGACTTCCGAATGAGAAGAGAGAGTGAATACATAAGACGATGACTGTCGAATATGATTTATAGCATTTTAATAGAGGATAATATGTATAATGTATTGAATGGGGAATGTGAATGTATTATAAGAATATAATAATTGTTGTGTTGAAATATCACCATAACCTTCAGTCATTACGCAACGACAACAACATCGACGGCTTGAACAGCGACTAATCAGTTTCCATCGGTAATTTCATCAACATCAAACACCACAACCACCTGCGCCTATTTACTTCAATGACCTTTTCATAGTGGATGGCATAGAAAGGTGTGCTTTACTTAAATTTTATAAAATCGTTTTTGTGTAAACAATATGTAGTAAAAAGTTCAATAATTTTTTGATAGAGTCTGTTTGGTTTTGGAGAAGTCGTGCAGCCAATGTACACCAAGACTTCTGGAGGGAGATCCATCATCATCGAATTAAAGATTCAACAGTTACAGTATTAGAACAACTACAACTCAAGTTGGACCAACTACAAACAACATTCAACCACATAGAGATCATCAACAAAAACAACGTAGACTCGGGTGAGGCGTCAAGAGTCACAATTTCCACCCTGGTGATGGCGTTAAACTCACCATATACTCGCCGTCCACAAAAATACATTTAACAACTGCAGCTGAAGACAAAATATGTTGTCCAGCATCTAGACTGGAAAAGACTAAGTGAAGAAATATGGGCGGCAAGTATCCCGGCGACGGGAAAGTGGATTGATATTGGATATGTAAGGTATATGAATATAATATGTCTACTTAATAAGTTGAATGATCGACCTTTCAACTACCTATGTATCCAATATCAACCATTAATTAAAATTATTTATAAAATTAGAATTTAATAAGGAACATTATTAAGTCATGATGGATTTTGCTTAAGGAAAGCGAAAATTCGTCCAGACTAAAACTCAAAAAATTATGTCTCTATTTTCGAGGCATTAAACCTAGGATACCTACCTCAAACATAATATTTCTTTTACTAAACCGTGGTTGATAACAAATGTTGTACAGCTGCTGGCGCAAGAAAAATAATTGAAATATCATGGACATCGTATAATAAATTGTAACGAACCCAATAATATACATATTATATTATTGTGATCGTTTCGCTTAGGACATAATAAATAACATATCCATAAGTAAATTAAATCAACTCATAAATATTATTATAATACGCCGTAGGAATATAAAGAGAAAACAAGACAGCCTTGAATTTAGATTCTAATGGGGATGATTGAATTCACATTTAAGAAAGCACTCAAGGACTAGTCATATACAAGCAGGTTAGTGTACCACGAGATAAGGGACGATTACGATTAGATGGCCGATCATATACGAATAATAATTGACACGCATTACTTAAGTGATAGAACGCATTTCCAAATGCACTCTAAAAATGCATATATTATATTCATAACGTCATTTTATTTAAATATTGACGGATGGCGTATAACATATATAGTGGAGATAATAATGAAATGCGGTTCTCAGAATAGGCAGGCGTGGGAACATGTAGATAATAATTTGAATCACGCCCTGTGAAGTCCGAGGAGATATCGATAGACAAGGGGGGGGGAAGTAGGAGATCAGGAGACCCTATAAAACCCGGCCGAAATGGCCTGTAAAACAGACGTGTTTCACCATTATACATGCAAGCACCTTCACGAGAGTCAGAACAACGATTTTGTCAATTTGGACTTAGAGTATTTTACAAATAATAATTTAAATAAATAACTTAACTTTCTACCAAGTCTACTCATTTTATCAACCTACCTGAAGAAATCCTCTATCAACGGTCTTGCTACCTGCAACCTTATAGACTAAGCAATTAAGTCAATTGCTGGTTTATAACACTGGCGCAGTCGAGTACGGAACTTCCAAGGAACTAGAGGCGAGTCGAGCAGTCAAAGCAGCAGCAATCAAAAGTAGAAGTGCAGCAGTGACACAGCGGTTCGATTCAAATCAACAGCTACACGGAGGCAACTTTTCAAGTCACCGTCAAGGACCGATCACCCTTGGCAACTCCGGGAAGTAACGAACAATTGAAGACAGGCAAACAGACGAAAAAGAAAAATGAACCAAGCAGTAGGTGCAGGGATTATGTGAGTTGAATAATTTAGTTATAAGTAATTGCATATAGAATTGTAGCTTTGGGTACACGTCTCACGTTGATTTTTGAAGGAAGCCGGCGGTAAAAATTTTTTTTGGTGAAGGAGCGTATTTTAATTATATTATTAGTATAGATTAAATTGAAATAAAATATAGGGTGTTGAAATAAATAGTAAACTAGACAGTTGTAGACTGATCTAAATTGAAATAAATAGAAAATAGACAGCGGTAGGCTGATCTGAAGTTGAATTAGATAGGAATCAACAAATGAAATAATAGGAAATATTATAGTAATTGAAAAAGGTAATAAAGGTAATAGAAAAGAAAAAAGAAAATATTAATGAACGCATAGCAATTGAATAACCAAATAGGTTAATGAATAATTTTTTGTGATAATTCAATAATGAATAAGAATACATAGAAGAAAATTGTTGATTAAAAGAAATATAAAGAATCTAAATGATAGATTAAATTGTTGAGTAATTATGGGATAATAAAGAATAAAAGAATAAATTATAGATTGAAATATTGAATAAAGTAATTATTAATAGGAAATAAAAGTGAAATATTGAAATAAAGTAAATAAAGATTTTTTTGTTGTGAATTTTGAAGAATAAAGATATTTGTTGTTGAATAAAAAGAAATAATTAAGATAATTTTGGGATTTAAAGGCAGTATATGACCTTATATGAGCTGAATTAGAAGTATTTAATGTTGAAAAAAGTTATAAAAATATTATAATTATTATTATTAATAAAATATACTTGTTTGGTGTTTTTCCAGCTACTTAAACATCAAGATCTATAAGCTTCAATACAATATATTTATATAGGTGCATAGTTACATAAACCTGCATACTGTTATTTTATTATGCTGGTATCAATATTGCATAGTAAACGTGTATTGTAGCTATTATTACTTCATTATGGGTTTAATATTAAGGGTTCTTCACAAACAAATCATTATTTTGTATTTAATTCGCATATATAAAATAATAGTACTAGGTGCTAATTTTTAATACTCACAATTATTATTTATTTTTTTTCATTTACAGATACATACATACATTTTGATCTTAATTAACATTCATCGATGAGTGACGGCGACAGCAATAGCATAAGTGTAGTGACATCGAGGATAGTTTAGAACGCTGTGAGGGTGGCAGTGATGGACCCGGCGGCGCGAAGGTCCTGTGGTTGGTGATTGATTTCGTTTGGCCACAGACTTCGCATCACCGTCGGTAGTACCTATACGATATAGTGTAGGTTTCTAAACATCACTTTCGCGCGAACGGCATTGGCGAAGACAATGGTTTGACGCGTCTAAGGCCAGTGGCGATTCATTTCGTCACCGCGCCTTTGCCCATGGCGCGTTTACTAGCGTCCGTATGTGCATGGGTGGTTGAATATCTACCGTCCCCTTGACTGGCCCGTGCTGGCCAGTTTACATAATTTTTTATTTAAATAGGTATTTGCTGTAACTTAGATACTGATATTGACTTAGATAATATTCCTACTTATTAGTTGCTAATATTTATTATTTACTGTTGTTATTTTCGGTTACTTGCAAATATATGATCTCGGAGCTCACTGAAAGAAAACTGCAACTGAGCATAGCTGCAATTGAGTAGCTAGTATCAACTACAAATGACGGAAAAGGGTGGTAGCTAAACAACGATACATTCGATATGATAACAAAGGTACTTAATGATCTTTTTTATGATAATAAGGTAAATTTACAGTAGGTACACAATATATTCAACCACCACTAATTGACTTTGTTTGTTGACATATTCTACAATTCAATTCATGGAAGACGACCTTCATCAAACAAATAAACTGAAGAAAATGGCAGTTTCTTAAGTTGGATCAACTGTCGCTGACCACCAATTAACCAAGTTATAGGCTCATATACAACAACAGAGACTGTGGTGGACAACAAATATGTTTTGTTAGTATGTTTATCTACAATCTATGCTTTGCCAACAGTAATTTTAATTTGACATTATATAATTAAATGCACATCATTTTTTATTTAAATAGGTATTTGGTGTAACTCAATAAGACAAACCAAACTACCAATGATGCTGAAAAAAATTACTCAATATTAGTTGTCAATTGCTATGGCAGATCTACCATCAGAGATCAACAATCACAACCTGTTTTTTTTATTGCAGTCTATGCATGGTTTAAAGCTGTTCAATTAGGTGAGTTATAATAATATTATCATACAGTCTCATTCAATATTATGTATTTATATACAAGGCGCACTATGCCACTATATAATCGATTTATTATTTGTTTATGTGTTTTATGTAAGTACACCAATGCCACCGTGGGACAATCATCGTAGATGTGTAAATGTTGGTCGATAAGTACTCATTTTGAATATCTTCAACCAAAGTTCTACCAGCCACCATAAAGTTATCATCGTCGCTGTAATGAGCATCAATGGTAACAATGTTGTTAAATACTACCTGGTGAAGGTTTTAATAAGTTATACTTGGAAGTTTCCAGATTAGCAAGTATGCCATGACAACGCTTTGGCGGTGAAGGCGTCCAATAAAGTTTCCCAAACGACACAATTACGTGTATTTGTGTGAAAAATTATGGTTGTGAGTCTTTAGAATAACTTATTATTTTACATTTCATCAAACCTGTTAAGAATCGGCGCTGATGGATTATGGTATTAATACAAGAGTATTGATGTAATATTATAATTATTGTTATTAATAGAATATACTTGTTGGGTGTTTTTCCAGCTACTTAAACATCAAGATCTATAAGCTTCATATACAATATATTTATATAGGTGCATAGTTACATAAACCTGCATACTGTTATTTTATTATACTGGTACCAATATTGCATAGTAAACGTGTATTGTAGCTATTATTACCTCATTATGGATTTAATATTAAGGGTTCTTCACAAACAAATCATTATTTTGTATTTAATTCGCATATATAAAATAATAGTACTAGGTGCTAATTTTTAATACTAACAATTACTTTTTATTTTTTCATTTACAGATACATTTTGATCTTAAATTAACATTCATCGATGAGTGACGGCGACAGCAATAGCATAAGTGTAGTGACATCGAGGATAGTTTAGAACGCTGTGAGGGTGGCAGTGATGGACCCGGCGGCGCGAAGGTCCTGTGGTTGGTGATTGATTTCGTTTGGCCACAGACTTCGCATCACCGTCGGTAGTACCTATACGATAAGTGTAGGTTTCTAAACATCACTTTCGCGCGAACGGCATTGGCGAAGACAATGGTTTGACGCGTCTAAGGCCAGTGGCGATTCATTTCGTCACTCGCGCCTTTGCCCATGGCGCGTCTACTAGCGTCCGTATGTGCATGGGTGGTTGAATATCTACCGTCCCCTTGACTGGCCCGTGCTGGTCATGGACGACGGTAGACTTACGTGGCCGAAGAAAATGTTGAAGTCGAATTTCGGCCGCTTTAGCTTTATTGCCCGTAAGCGGCATCACGTTAACGAGCTGTCGAATGACCGTGGAACTCTGACCGATATCGGCTTTACGGCTGGTATTGCGACGGCTGCGCACCGGTGCAAGATAACCGCGTACCTTTGCGCGTTGGCAGCAGCCTAGACGTCCAATGTCGGTTGTAAAACTGTCGTCACCACGGTTAGCGTTTCGCTGATTGAGGATGACGGCAGTCCAGTGTTTCAAAAGCCCAAGGTGAAGATGAATTTCATCCACTTGAGCCTATGATAATGCACTGGCGCCGTCGGACGTCATTCAAATAGGTTGTTGTAAAAACCGTTGTTGTAGTTGGAGCAAAGCTAGCTGTATGCTGGTGGAGTGATGACCAATGATGGACCAATGCGTAGAGGGCCGCAAACCTTCGACCATCGGGGGGCTCGAACGTAGCTATGCACGCGTCAATCGATAGCGCTGCACTCCGCAACGTGGTTCACCTGCGGTTGTGGGCGCTGAGCCAGGGGCAGAAAATAATTGAGTTGAGAATTTACTCCCCCCCCAATAGAGAAGATGGATATCGTCTTCTCGCTCATCGCGACACATTCGTATTGGTTTCCCTGGTAGTGAGGCGGAATAGTTTAACAACCGAGCACACATAAAACCGCATACAAACAAACACTTTTCACAAGCATTTCGAGAAATTATTTAAGAATCAAAGTATTTTACTTAGTATTGAGAATAGGATATCCCTCTTCTTAATACTCTCTAAAATACAAAAAGTTAGCATATAACTTTGCCGAAAAAATAAATAAATATAATTACATCGGGTTCTAAAAATGATCGTGTGTATTTTACCATTCAATTCTTGAGGTTTTAGAACAATACAAAACGTTCAAGCGGTTCGCGATTATTTTATTATAAAATTCTAGAAGCAATTTCCACACTACTTTTATTAAGGTAAGCTATTATTTTTATTTAATTTTAATATTGCATTATAAAATTATGTGATCTACAGTTAAAAATATCTTGGGTGAAAATTAAACATTATTGGCCAATTTGTTTATTTATTTAAAGTCTACCTAATCACATTAAACACATCTATGAACATTTAATTTAAAAGTTAAAATGTAAACAATTTCAAAATAAAAAAGTGGTCAATATTCTTAAATTATTCTAAATAATATAAATTTATCCACAACAATAATATAATATATTTTCACGTATCGGTCGTTTTAAATTGTACTTCTATCATTCAATTTTACAATTATTATAATAAATTTTACATTTTTTAAAAACTTACTTTTACTAAGCTAAATGTAATATTTTTTTTTTTTTATAGAACATGTGCAGAACACACCTGCATTTTTTTTTGGATTTCACATAGGATATGCCTATTGCTGTCTTTTATTTTTCAAATATTCAATCCATAAATTAAGTGAGTACTTTTACGGTTTCAAATACTTAGTGCTAAGTTAGACTGTCTAAAAAATGAAATAGATTTTTAGATACTTATTATATATTTATGATAAATATATAATATTAACTTAATAGGTTTTTAATAGCTATCAATACACAAACATTAATTTTGTACTTAGCAACTTCTATTCTGTAACAGTGTTAATGAACCTAGGGACCTATATAGTTATATTGTATATGGAATTTGATAGTATTTTCAAGTTAAAGCTAAAATTACTAAGATAGGTAATAATTTTGATAAATATGTATGCGAATCATGATTAAATCCTCAACCTTTGAGGTGACAACTGACATAATCGTCAAAATATATTTTGCTTCAATTTATCAGGACAAATACAAATATAGGTGCGGTGACAAAATGTATATGATACAATGAGGTAGAAAATATTATATTGGTTGAAATTGAATCACGGCCATCATCTAAACCTTAATACATATAAAATGATCTATATTATATCAATATAATCGCCCTGGTGATTGGCGTTAAGCTCACCACTCACTCAAACACACTTAACATCTGTTAAGTTTAGTAGATACAAATTTGTCAGACTTCCGAATGAGAAGAGAGAGTGAATACATAAGACGATGACTGTCGAATATGATTTATAGCATTTTAATAGAGGATAATATGTATAATGTATTGAATGGGGAATGTGAATGTATTATAAGAATATAATAATTGTTGTGTTGAAATATCACCATAACCTTCAGTCATTACGCATCGACAACAACATCGACGGCTTGAACAGCGACTAATCAGTTTCCATCGGTAATTTCATCAACATCAAACACCACAACCACCTGCGCCTATTTACTTCAATGACCTTTTCATAGTGGATGGCATAGAAAGGTGTGCTTTACTTAAATTTTATAAAATCGTTTTTGTGTAAACAATATGTTGTAAAAAGTTAAATAATTTTTTGATAGAGTCTGTTTGGTTTTGGAGAAGTCGTGCAGCCAATGCACACCAAGACTTCTGGAGGGAGATCCATCATCATCGAATTAAAGATTCAACAGTTACAGTATTAGAACAACTACAACTCAAGTTGGACCAACTACAAACAACATTCAACCACATAGAGATCATCAACAAAAACAACGTAGACTCGGGTGAGGCGTCAAGAGTCACAATTTCCACCCTGGTGATGGCGTTAAACTCACCATATACTCGCCGTCCACAAAAATACATTTAACAACTGCAGCTGAAGACAAAATATGTTGTCCAGCATCTAGACTGGAAAAGACTAAGTGAAGAAATATGGGCGGCAAGTATCCCGGCGACGGGAAAGTGGATTGATATTGGATATGTAAGGTATATGAATATAATATGTCTACTTAATAAGTTGAATGATCGACCTTTCAACTACCTATGTATCCAATATCAACCATTAATTAAAATTATTTATAAAATTAGAATTTAATAAGGAACATTATTAAGTCATGATGGATTTTGCTTAAGGAAAGCGAAAATTCGTCCAGACTAAAACTCAAAAAATTATGTCTCTATTTTCATTATTTTCATATTAAATAGCCTACTATCCGATAACATTTTTGAAAATCTATTTGAATTCGTCATGAATTTACGTGAAAACGAATTCCTTACATTTTTTTTATTTATTTTTCAATTTAAATATTAATAAAATTTAAAAGTTCCTAATATTCAGAATTTGAAATTCTAATTTTATAGGGTTAAGGAGTTTAATTTAAAAATGTGGCAGTCGTTTTCTAGAGAACTTCACAACAAATTCAAATATGTTTTCAAAAGTTTCATTCGAGTACTAGGATAAACGAGCAGTTGGAAAAATATAGATTTATTTTGGAAGAAAACAGAGATGGGATCGAATCGCCTTAAGAGGATGTCACCACCGCATGTGTTGTCACTTGTCACCGTTTTACAATTGTACAACGTAGCAAAAACTATTTTGCACGGGTCAATTTTACTCCCTCTGTATTTATAGTAGAATTACCCAAATACCACAACGCATAGGGAAAAACTCTATCTGTGTCGTAGTGTTTTTATTTTTTTGATAGCACTAACCAATAGTTTTTAATAATTAAATGAAACAAAAAAACCTAATGATCTCGTACTGATAACTTTGAATGTATATATGTCATCTAAATAATAAAAACACAACAACACAAATAAAGTTCTTCCCTAGGTATGTGGAATTTTGGTAATTCTACTATATAAATACAGAGTGAGTAAAATATTGTGCCATGCTAAGTTGTTTTTCCTATGTGGTAAGTACATTTGTAAGACAGAGATATACGGGTGTGACGTGTTCTAAAAAAAATTAATTGTTTAGTACTTTTATTATTATTATTTTTGAAATTTCTTATACTTTTTAGAAAAAACGTACCTACATTTTTGATTTTATATTCCCAATCAGAAGATTATTTGGAGTATAATTTCGGTCTATAAAAATCTAATTTTGGACAAGTACTTTATTAGCTTTATTTTTTAAATACCTATTCAAAGTTTATCTCCACAGAATCTGTGGTTAGTTAACTCACTATCATTGCTATAAGAGCGGCACCGGACCCTGTCCACTCGAAGAGTATAATATGTGCGTTAGGAGGATTTTAAATGGCCGGTGATAGATGAGGTACTCGGAAAAAAAAACGTACGCCAAGTTTACCACCCTATTACTCTTACCAAATAGCTCAGGGTGTCATCTTGTTCTTCGAAAGACACGTGGCCAAGAAGACTTCCACTCTGAAATTTCTTTGGAAACATCAAAGGTCCCTGTAATAATGTTGGTCCACTACACCGCTCATCTAAACTTTAAAAGATAAAAAAATTAATGAAATAAACTACTTGTCCCAAATATGATTTTTATGGATGGAAATACTCCAAATAATATTCTGCTTAGGAATATGAAATTAAAAAGGCTATACGTTGTTTCTTAAAAAAAGTAAAATACTTTAAAACTATAACAATAAAAATAGTAAATACATAATTTTTATCTTAAAATATTGTTTTGTAACGACTTAAGACAATGTACAAGAAATATTTTCAAAATCGTTAGTATTTCACATTAAATTGATCAACATGTATATATAAATATATTATATATAAACACACATACTAACTAAAAAGTATGACTGTCTTTTTTGTACTCAAATAAACAATAATACAATTTTAACTTGTAATTTCTAAAAATTAAAAAAAATTATGCGAGTTATAATTCTGGTTTATTCATTGTATATTTTTTAATTAATAATTATTGTTTTGACATCATTAGCACATACAAAATTACTATTGTTTTAAAATCCATAATTTTTTATATTTTGAAACTTAATTTGATTAAAAAAAATTTTATTTATGATGTATAAAATTAATTTAATAACTATACCATATGAGTGTAACCTAGAGTGATGGTCTATCACGCATAACCTCGTAGTTATACAACAATTTAACATTAGTATATTAAGCTACTTTTAATAAACATTTAAGTATACTATAAATTCATAATTTTTTATGTTTTTGAAACTTAATTTGATTAAAAAAACTTTATTTATGATGTATAAAATTAATTTAATAACTATACCATATGAGTGTAACCTAGAGTGATGGTCTATCACGCATAACCTCGTAGTTATACAACAATTTAACATTAGTATATTAAGCTACTTTCAATAAACATTTAAGTATACTATAAATTCAAAATTTTAGTTTTTCTTAATCATTTATTTAAATCAGAGCTTGCATTTGAAAAAAAATTCCGTTAAATGTTATTTACAATTAAAACGTTACATCATTTTTGAGTTCATCGTTATTTAGAATTAAAACGTTCTACAACTTTTTGTTTGCCATTATTCAAAATTAAAACGTTATCCAAGTCTTGCGTTCGTCGTTATTTAGAACTAAAACGTAACATAAATTTTGCGTTTATCGTTATTTAAAATAGTGTTGATACCTATTCAATTTAAAAATAATAATTAATGCGGGTAAGTAATGGCCCGGATAGGGAATATAATATAATAAATTCTAGATTGTTTACTAGAAATAAATGTTTCTACGAAACCAATAGACCTTTTAAATAAATAGATTTCAAAATATTTCGTTTTGCATTATTTGTCGTTTAATGGTATTCTATAAATTACATTTTGTTTAATGATATATTTTTTTTTGCGGTGTTTAATTATTTTTGATTATTGCATTCCGTTATAATAACTTTTACAAACTTCAATCGTTTTTGTCAAATATAACGTTATAGGTAATCATAACGTTTGCAGGCCTTGATTTAAATTGCCTAAATCAAACCCCTTAAAAATCTTGTGTGTGGTATCCTCGGAAGTAATTTAGTTTTATATACTACCTACCGATTACAGTGTAATTCTAATGTCTAGAGTGGTTCTAAACCATTTTTGTAAGACGATACTTTAATTATTCAGATCCATGAAAATAGCGACTTTGTAGCTTTTGAATTGAATTTTTCTTTATACTGCTATAAAACTGGTCTCATAGTACGTCACCTGAAATTCTCACCAGTAGTACTCATCACGTCTTAATGTATAAACGTGTTACTTCCTTTGTGATTATATTGTAATTGTAATTTCAAACATCGGATGAGAAATTTAAGGCCTTAGAGAGTCCAATACATTTTTTATCGGGTATTTTTTATCAAAATACCTAAATGATGGTAGTCCCCAAACATTGAAAACTAGTTCACAAAATTAAGTATATGAGAAAATTCAAAAAAACTTTAAATGTACATGCTGACGAAATGCTCCTCAAATTATGTGTACTTATTAATTTTCCTAATATTGTATTAAATTTAAATTTAAAAATATTACCAAGTATTAATTCGTCGTTGATAAGTGGTGCAACATCAGAAGCAATTTTGAAAAATGTAAAACTGTATAAAGTACATCATCATCATCATCATCATCATTTAAAAATAAAATAAAATGTTTTATTATAAATTAATTGATTAATTGATAAATGGATGAAACAACCTCAAAATTACAACAATATTACAGTTACAATGGATCAATTAAAAATTACATTAATTATAAAATAATAAAAAAAAATCAATAATAGGTACATAATTATTAAATACTACTATGGTAGGTAATATTATACAATATACAGATTCTATCATGAAGACAGTTTTTCATTTCAATAACATAATACGTTTTAATTTGTCATTATAATTTATAATCTTCTCAGTTCGAGGTATACTCAGACTCGATATATTATTATTTTAACTTAGTCATTGAACAGCTGACTGAAAAAATTTGATGCGTTCTGTACTGTTTGTATACCTGACGTATAATATAATAATTCGATTTCTAGACAGCTTATATACTATAAAATCATAAAATATGAAACTCGATAATGTATAATATACTCAATATACTATTGAGTCTATAGACTATGGGTTGAATCAAGTTGGACAGAAATGATCAAGTTGACAATAGGTAGCGATTGAGTTCATCACTGAATTTCTCGTCAATATTATTGTTGTTTAGTAGACTTGTCTGAAAATTATAAAAAAATATATTGCTTTTTTAAATATAGATAACCCTAGTGGATACAATTATTTTTTTTTAACTAACAACAATAATATATAGAGTAGCATTGTAAGTTAAATAACGCGATAAAAATATGAAACACCTAAAGTATAATATAATATTATACACGTAAAAGTTGTTGTACGAAAATTTACGTGACAATCGACGGTAAGTATTTAGAAATCAGAACTCTCGAATTTCTAATTTTATATTCTGAGCGAATTTTAAACTAAATACGTAATAGAATTATAGGAATCTCTATACTAGACTTTGGACTATTGTAAAAATATCCATACAGTTGTGTATCGATATTTATATATTTATATTGTACTGTCCATTTCTTACCTCTTTCCATGACCCAAGCACAACGTTGAAGAAACGCATTCACGTAAAATCGATTTTTTTCTTATAGCTTTCCAGTTATCTTAATTAGGCATAGAGAATAACATTTTTGAGGGTTTTATTATTTAGCTCATAATATTATTGTTGATTTTAATGGATATTAAATTATTTAAAGACGATGAATGTGTTTTGTCTATGTTGTGCGTGGGCCAGAGAACAAAACAAAAGTAGTGTGCTTGACATCTTATACGGAACACGACACGACGTGGTAAGTACCTAAATTATAATAATAATAATAATAACAGTACGGTTGTTGCGGTGGCGACGATGACGGAAACGGGAGATTCACCGTTTCTTGTTGTTTTGCATCCGGGCGGCCGCGTTCCGCTGTCGATCCGCGCACAAAGGCATATGCCTCTCCGCGGACGCCTCGTTGAACGTCCGACCACAGTGAGGGCACTTGACCAGGTCCGAGTCGACTTCGTCATCCTGGTCTGCCACATTCTCCAGCTCTGGCGGCAAGTCCTTCACCGTGCCGCCCGCTGCCAAGTGCCGCTGCACGGCCCTCGCAGCCCGCACGTTGCGCAACAGCTGGTCGTGTTTCCTGCGCCACGCGTCTTTTTTCTTCTGGAGCTTCTCGGCAACCCGCTGGTCCTCCTTTTGGCTCTGCACAGAAAACGAAACGTTAAGGACAGCTCTTGTGGGCTACGGTGGGGCACGGGAGAATGGGTATGGGAAACGCTCGATTTGGGTGGGAAAGAAGTGCGCACTACACCGCCAGTTGCAACGTGCAACAAAGCGGGCGTCGGGTAAATTGTGTTAGTGAAAACACTAAATGTCTTACTATCTTATTTTATTTTATATTTTATTCAATTTAAAGTATTTTCGTCTTATTTAATGGTCATGGCAAATGCGAGAAAATGATCACGAGCACACAAATGTCCAGGGCATTAACTTATAGCTATAAACTATTAAAGCTAAGTTAAAAAGTTGATGTTTCTTAACTTAACTAGTTAGTTAAATAATTAAGTTAGTTTTAAAAATAAATATCCTAGCTCCTAGGGTGTCAGAGCTAATGTATCTTTAATACAGAAACTTGCCTAATAGGAATAATAACTATACCTACTTAAATTCTAACTCGAGTAATTTTTTTTCATTTACTCGCCTCCGATTTTACGACCGCTTCGCACATATACGATATGACATGATTGTTTTGGTCGGTCAATAATTGTTTGTAAAAATGCTACGGCCTACAACATGTTATGTATTGTCTTTAATATCGTTAACAAATTTGGTTTCAAACAACCTGTGTGACAACAAAGTGGATTTTTTTTGCGCGAAATTATTTTACAAACAATTTAAACCCGTCACGTCTACGCTATACAATCGACGTGCATCGACAAACTCATAGTCATCAAATAGGTTACCAACCTTTTTCTTGAACGACGAAACGTCCACACCGGCCTCAGCGGCCACAGCTTCAAGCCGCTTTTTGCTCGTGTCGAACACCTTGCGCTTGCGGTCACGGTCGCGCGTCCGCCGGCACACCTGCTCGTGCTTGGGCAGCCTGTCCGCCGCAAAGTCTCTGGCGCACAACGGGCAGCGGGCCATGCCCTTGGCCGGTGGGCCCCTGTCGGCGGACAATTGCGGTTTCAGGGATTGCGGTCGTGGTGATGACCCCTTGGCCGGCGTGGCGCGCTTAACGACTGGTGGTGGTCGGGGGGTGGTTTTGGCAGGCAGTGGTGATACGCGCCTCGTGGCGGCAGGCTTTTGAGGTACCTTGGCCGCCCTGACCAACGGTTTCTGGATGCCGGCCACCGTAGCCGCGTTCACGCTGTCCACTGCAGCGGCCGCACCAGCACCCGCTGCTAGTGCGTTAATCACCGTCGGCTGCACGACCGGTGGCAATAGCAATCTGTTGGAGTCGTTGGACGGGACCATTGGCTTTTTAGCAATGCGGCCCACGTTGCCCACGCCACCGCCGCCTACGTTACCGTTGACTGTGGCCAGTGGTTTTTTCACGACCATCGCGGTCTTGCTGTTTATTCGCGCCGCCGGTCGCTGCACCTGTTGCTGCGGACAAAAGAACACCAATTATTACACAGTTTTATCTTCGTCATTATAATACTATCGTTATGTATAGTATAATTCAATAAATGTATACATTTGAACTTTTAAACTCAAATAAAAAATTATTTTGGAATTTTTTATTATTTAAACTCTTTGTACAATTTATATTCAATAATGAGACTATACACATACAACCAAACTTGATAATAATTTATCACTGAACTAATAAAATACTTGTAAGACTCTTCAGACGTGCAATTATAGCCTTTAGAGAGTGATACGATACTTAGGTACTAGTGATTGACCGGCTTAGAATAAATGATTACCCGCGGCCAATACTACCTACGCCTATCGAATGAAGGCTATAAAATTGAATGTGTTCAACATTTATTAAATAAAAATCAAGACGATCCACCAACTTTTTTCAAGGGAGTTGAACAGTGTTTAGTATTTTTACTACACAACTTGAAAAACTTAAATTAATTATTAAACATAGTTGCTGAATCAATATGTTCGATCATGAATATACAATAATATTAATTAGGTATTACCTAATCTCGATTAACTAAACATTACTTCGTGTAAATATTATTATGAATGCCATTCAGATAAATGAAATAAATAAGTAATTATTTTCAACAGTTTTATATTATCCCAGACGATTACTATTCATATTTGCTAACCACTTTAACAGAGAAAAATCAAAATATAAAACTGATCATACGATTCATCTTGATCTTAATTCATATTATTATCATTAATCTGTTTTTATTAAAAATAAATAAAAATCACAATCTACAATCTCTAAAACTCTAAACAATAAATAAATGTAATACGTGCACTGAAATATAGATAAGAATATATAGGACATATATATATAGGTGCATCAGGATATACTAAGTATATTCTTATCTATCTCAGTGAGTAAGACAACATATTATTATTTATGGTGTGCATATATTATCATTATAATATAATAATGTTTGTGTTTTCAGTATAGGTATTTACAAACGTTGATTTTATGCAATTTTCTGCGTTTATCATATCACATGATAATATGAAACACGCACATGCATTACACACTGTGCAGCTATTTTTGATACTACTTAATATTCCTACTATAATACTTATAATAAATAAATAATAATAATACTCTACTAGGTGCATAATATCATGCTATCTACTGTTAAAATATTTAATTACGATAAAAAGTAAAATATACAATCCCTATAAAAAAAATGTAATGTAAACTACGACAAAATCGATAACTCTTTCATTACATGCTATTTGGTCAAAACATATTTTAATTTTTTACGGAAATACGTAAATACACGAACGATGCAACATTAAACTTTTTTAATTCATATTTCATGTATTTAATTTTAATACGACCACTGTGCAAAAAATACTAAATGTACATAATTTCAATTCCGATAATTAATATATTATAAACTCATCACAAAATTAATTTTATGTCTAATTAAAATATAATTACACATCCATAGTTATATAAATAAGCTATACCGATAAATTATACTTCAATATTAATGCTATATTATTAATAGTCACTTTTGACTATATGAGAAGAATACGAGCAGTGCACTTATTGATATCAATAAAATACTTAGCATACTGTCTTGATAATAATAATTATAGGCAGCAGAGCAGTTATTGCACTAAAAATATTCAACATTTACCCAATAATTCGATAAGTTGCGTATAATAATATAATTAAATGTTATAAATGCTTACACAAATACACAATATATTTTTAGATCATTACAAATACTGTTTTATGAAATCACAATTTAAAACGCATATATCAATGATAAACCTATATACAAACAAAAATAGTTTCGATTACATGGTACAGTTTATACCATTAAAAATTAATATAAAATACTCTCAAATAAAAGTGTAAAAACAACAGCGAATAAATAAATATTATACTAAAATATTGCATAAACTCTTAAATCAAAACTACAAAAACATCAAACATTTAATATTTCATAAGATTAAAATGTATGGATTTGCGCTGCAAGCTTAACAAAACATTTAGCTATAGTTGAAAAACAAATATTAGTAACAAAAATTAATTGGCTAAGTGTAATGCAAACTTTGCTGCCAAATAACCGAAAATAATATTTTAAATCGATATATAATTTGTGGGAGGCAATATTATACCTGTTATAGATATTATCGTTTTTGCCCGTTGGTGTAAGGTACAATTTCATTGGCATTCGAGTGTTTAACTTTCCGTATGTCGTTTTTTTAAATAACCATTAAATTTAAAAAAAAAAAACTGTTTAATAAGTTCAAATACATCCATAAAATAACTAAATAGGTACTTTCCTATAATGGCGTGACGTCACAATATTTTATTTAAAAATGTTCATATACAAGATAATTTTTTTACAAAATTTTAAAGAACAAAAAACAAAATTATTGGTCCACTACTCCGCTTATGTAAAGTATGAAGATCTTATTTTTTTACTTTTTGGCGCTGCTGGAATTCTTTAGCAGTACTTCCGCGGCACCGTCAGACTATATACTATATAGGTCTATATTATTTTATATACTTATAAGTTACAACTCATAAACTACTCATCCGAAATTCAAATTTTACGAATCAAAAATTCTGAAAAATAATCTGCTTCTGAATATGAAATTAAATATTTATATTATAGTACCAAAAAGTAAAATAATTATAAGTATGAAAAGCAGTACAAAATGTATTTTAAAAAAAAAAAACATTTTAATACTTCAGATAATATTATGTAAAAAAAATATTCTCGACAACGTTAATATAGTTTTTGAAATAATGAGTAGTAAAATAAAATAAAATAAAATAATCATCTGGTAGATTATGTTTCATTGATTTTTAGGTATACATTCGTGAAATATAAATCAAAATATACTTTAAGGCTATTGAAGGCGAACCATTTTTAAGGAGTCGTATTTAGACAATATTCTATATTCATCGTGAGTTATGTGTGACTGGTATGTAGTGACTGATCACTGGTGTGCGTCATTTCCCCGAACTCTTTATGTAATTAAAGATAAGCTACGACTAAGATTCTTGGAAATCAGTAACGTACATACGCGCCGTCACGTCACAAAATTTTCCGATCAAAAAAGTTTCAACATAAAAATACCAAAAAGCGGAATAAAAATTCACCCATGACCAAAAGCCCGATTTTAATTTTTAAAACATATTTGAATTCCTTATTATATTTTCTAGGTAATGTAGGAAATGGATTTTCCATATTTTCTATTATAGTATAGTACCAAATTAATTATATATATATTATTTTTTTTTAAATTTATCTTTACTTTAATGTTACTAAAAAAAAAAAATCAAAAATCTATTTCCTACATAAGAAAAAATAATAAGGAATTCAAATATGTTTTCAAGATTAAAATCGGACTTATGGTACTGGGTGAATTTTTCTTCCATCTATTGGTCCAAGTGCACGAAAAAAACGACCAGCTTCAACAGCCTTAACATTTAAATACGTATATAGGTATTAAATCGTACACCAGAATACTTGAGATGAGTGTATAATTAAAAATTTAAACTTTATTATTAGTAATAAATAACGACTATAGAAAACTAGCAAACAGGCAACGGCGAATAATGTAACTTACCATCACACCGGTTTAAAGATAATTTTTTTTTTTAGTAGGAGGGATATGTGCTCGAAATATATATATATATAATAAATATATCGAAATATACGATATATACATTTGGATTTGGTGGATCAGATTTAAAATGAAAATTAACAGTATTATAGGTTATAACTTAACGTTCTTAACGTTGACTTAACTGAACTAACGTCTAACACAAGTTAATCATTTGCCAACTTTTTAGCTTACAAATTATGTGGTTTTTTTGTTGTTTATACTTGTCATGACGTTCATTCAATAAAAATATTTATCACTTTAACTATGAAAATATTCTATAGATATAATATGATAGTAGGTATATATGTACTTTGTTATGGACATTTTGGACAATATTACTTAAAGAAAACCATACAATTTTATTTTTTTCATTGGATTGGAATATTGGATGAATTTTGGTGAGGGTAAGGTCTATGAAAGCCAATTTCTGCCGATGGAATAATTACAATGTAGTATGCTTATGATCCGCGACTCGACAAATTTGTGCCACCACGCTGCCTATATATAGGTTACTAATTTACCGTGTCACAACTCACAAAAATGTACATAATATCGCACAACTACTCTATTAAATAATTATTACGTGTTAGACGTAAAATATTATTACGGTGTCGTGCCAACATAATATTTTATAACAACAGTATGCGCATGCAGCATGCCCAACATCAGCGGACGCCAGTGCGACGATAATGACCTGTTGATCGTAGTCACCGTCGTCGTCACCACTACCGTCACCACCATCACCGTCGCAGTAATCACCGGCGTCACCCGCACCTGCAGCCGCCCGTTTCGGACCACCGCCGCCTTTATCTTGTCCAGCCGCCGCCCGTTTCGGACCGCCGCCGCCTTTATCCGGTCCAGCCACGGGTGGCTGCGGTGGCCGGTGTGCGCCGCCAGCCCTGCTGGGTCCGGTGCCGCCGTCCAGTAACCACTTGAGCTCGGGCGCCGACTGGGCAGTCTTCATTTTTCCGGCTCCCCCGCGGAACGATTCCGACAGCAGCTGTCCGCCCAGGTTGGGCAGCCGGCCGAACAGCGCGAGAAGTTCGCCGCGCACGTCGCTGCCACTCACCAAGTCGGCGCCGCCACCCGCAGTAAAGCAGACCGTCTTGCACAGAGGATCGTCGTTCGCACCGGACAGCGGTCTCAGGGGCCGCGACCGGTCGCGACCCGTCAGACTCCGCCGCCGCTGCCTTTTCTGTTGCTGGTGGCCCGGCCCCTGCTGCTGTTGGCTCCGCTCGGCAAACAGCTGTCGTACCTTCGCGCCGGGTCAAGTTAATTAGACAATACTGCAATAACGCACAGCGGTACGTAGTTTGGTTGGTGACCAAATTATAAAAAAAAAAACATTGACGCGAATACGGTACGATTATAGAGTATACGCAAAACAACAAATGTCTAGACTAGGTTATATATGAGCATAATTATAATGTTGTGTATTCAACTGGTCAAATAAGTTTGTCCAATCCTGTCTCCTGGAGGAACACGAATATGTCAGGTGATGGCAAGACTGGTCCAAGTATTTCGTATAAACCGCTGGAAAGATGATTGCATCGAGGTAAGCAAAACATTCCGTGAGAATGTGTTTTACTGTCAGTGCGACTCCGCACGTCATACACGAGGGAGGCTCATCTCGGGACATTAAGTAACCGTGGGTTATTCTGGTGTGACCTATTCTTAGCCTGTTGATGATGGTTTCCTTTTTCCTATCAGGATGATAATTAGATTGTCGACTGTCGTAACGTGTATACAGCTATATGCGCATTGTACAACGCGTTTAGTACGACGATATTTAGTTCGTGCGAGTAAAATGTATCGTATTCGTATAATGGGGTTCGCAGTATAAAAAATATTAAAGTATCATACCCAAACAACTCGGACACAAAAAAATAATTTATATACACACTATAATATAGACTCATGGGTGATTTGATAGGTTTTTGGAGTTATGGGCCGTACACATACAATATTATTATACTTTTATTATAGTATTAAAGTGAAATGTGTAAAATACATAATATTATAATTTGATAATTGAGTAATAACCAAATAAGTAAACGATTCCGAGAGAACAATCGAATCGTTCCGATGCATCGATGATGACGCCGCCGTCGTCACTCCGTGCTAGACATATTATGTTTACGGTTATTATTCGTACGGCGACATCGATATAATATATCATATTAAGCTATTAATAAAACATTGAGGAGACCACGCAACGGATGTTGTAGTGTACCTAACAGAAAGGTTCATTCATCGATACGTGGTAGTAAAGACGATGGTCGTATGTAGAAAGATGTATAACAAAAAATAAAGTTAGAATTTATACGCCTTCATTAATCAGTCTTGGTTTTGGAGTCATTGATCAACTATAATATAATATGATATTATAGTCCAAGTCACTGTGACAAAATATGAAATAGGTATACCTACCTAATTCAGTGTGAGGACGGTAATAGTGGCGCCGATCACCTAATTTATCTTCGACATTTGTAAATTTTTAGATGGGGGGACCCACAATAGGATACTGCAGGGGATCCCGCTGTGGATTCAGAATATTTGCGTTAAACCGTACAAACAAATTATTAAACATTGCATTATGTAGGTGCTTTGATTACATCTGATAGTTAAATTTTAAAAAGGTGGGGTGATGGTGGGGGGTACTCTTGATCTACGATGTCATAGTATATTTTAGACTCTTCAGCGCCACTATAGACAGCTGAATGATTGCTAGCTACATGTCAAATTATAATGTAATTTGAAGAATTATTATAGAATCTAATATTTTTAACTATAAAATATTTCATCAATGTTATATAGCATATACCATATAGGTATATTCTTATACACAATGAAATTTGCATAATATATTGTAATTTGTATTTCAGATGGATACCAGCGCTTGTGGTATTGGCTACCAATATAGTAGACATCGTAATAAATATAATTGAGCGATATATAATATTTAAACGATATTGAGCGCATTGCATAACAGCAATCTATTTCGTTCGACGATGGCATGTGAATTATATTTGTATATAAGACCATTACAGAATTACACTTTTAGTGACTTGTACCTACAGTTTTGTACTCTGCACTAATCCAAAACAATTTCTATCATGATATAAAACATAATATGTTAAGAAACTTTCATTGTTAATTCAAAACTTAAAATTAAATAGGTAACCAAAAGATACCTTAATAATCACTAGGTAATGAGTTTTTCGGTTATCAAAAATCTTAACTTAAAAAGATCATAGTTATAACTTTTTGGAGTCGTAAAAAATATGTAAAATTGAACTTAATACACGATAATTTTTATTAATGTTACTATATACTCGCGAATTTAACAATACGGAGAGTAAAAAGTAAAAACTATACTAGGGTAAATTAATTTATCTTACATGGGTTGTGACACTATACTAGCAACAACCAACAAAATAATAACGAACAGCAGCTTATTACAGGCGTCAAATATGTGAAATACATACTAAACCATTATCATAGTTGTCAATATTGACCAGTAGGATGCATAATTTACTATAATTCTATGACAAAATATACGTGAAAAAGGCGTCTGTTTATAAAATGTCCAATTACTAAATATCCCGTCAAAAAAAAAAATAGCCTGCAATTTAAATTAAGTATTTTTTTTCATACCTAATTACCGTAAACTGTACCTACGACCTACGTATATGACGTGATGACATGTCTGATATCTCTATACAAAAGGACAACTTGATTTTTACCGAATTAATAAAAACCCCAACCATAGTATCAATAGTCTGTAAACGAGTCACCTTCATCTATGCGTTCACTATTCTTATCTTCAACACGCGTAGTACTGTAGTAGGGACATGGTTTATTTTTATTTTTTATTATAATATACGCAAAAAAAACAGAATATTACGCTTGTAACGTACCTTTCCCTTTACGTCGACCTGTACGACAGAATCACCGCCACTTCCGGATCCTGCTGGCCTGCGCTGAGGCGGCTGCGGCTGCACAGGGGCGATGGCGCCAACATTCCGCCGGACAGGTGGCACCGGAAGATCACCGCTTCCGGTGGTCTTGGTCGATGAGGTAGTTGACGATGTCGTGGACCCAGCGACAGTGCTTTTGACAGCCGCCACGGTGGCCAAATGCCTCTGCTGGAACTTTTTCTGCACAACATCGTATAATATGACTGTAGTAAAATATATATCATTACAATACTCTGCAGTACACTACGGTCTTAGAAGGTCGCCTTGGCATTGGCTCGATCATAATGTATACACCCACTTATATATACGGACGAATTTTCAATAAATATTTATACTCTATCTATAGCTACATAAATATACTTATATGTGACTGACTATTGCCAATCAAACGTTCAGAAGGTCTAATTATAATTATAATTATCGTTATGCTAGTATTATTAACTTTTTACGTACTATACTAAAAATGTACTGTTATAATAGACAATAGGGAAGTATTTAGTATTTTAACATTTATTATAATATACAGAATGTAACAGGAAGAACTAACAAAAAAAAAATTATGGTACTTAAACGTATGACAAAAATTATGACAATTAAATGGTTAATAAATAATTTAAAAAATATATTCATGTCAAGAAATTCCCCAAAATAATATTTTTAAAAAAGTTATTACGTTCCAAATTAATTTACTCAAATAAATATTGATATTGTAAAAATTCTAAAAAATAAAATACTTGACTTAGTACAATTTATTACCATCAATAATAATATGTTTTTAGAATTTAAGCATAATTTATAAGTAATTAGTGATTAATGATTACTATATAATAATCATAAGTGGATAATATGTTGGAGTTATATTGTAATATTTATTGCACAATTAATAACAGCTGCTACGTTTTTTTAAACTATTTTTGAAAAACGACACTTCATCAATTACCGTAACTAAAACGATGTCCCTTAAGTATGTTTTTTCCTCGAAAACGTATCAAACAACTGTATAATACTCTTCTCCTTATTGGTGTGTTTTAAACAAAAAATTTGGAAGCATTATAGAAGTGTAATATTATATAGCATTGTAATAGTGTCAAATGTAAAATATTCTTTCAAAACGACGGTATCACGCATAAAAAGAGGAGCAGTGGAATTTATATATTTTCAAGTGTTACGATTTATATTCTAAGGCCGTGAATCTTCGTTGTTCCAAGGCAAAATTACAATAAATCATATATAAATTGACAATTAGCCGGTTATTGTCACCGTCACTCACTTGCATGTCCATCAATCTCGATTGCTGTTGACCAGCCGCCGCCGGTGCCCGCAAAGGCGACGACGCCATGATCACGGTGGTATACTTTTTCTACAGTGGTCGTGCCTTTCGTTGTCCTCGCCACCGTTTTGCGCAGGTGCTCGTACAATGAAAGCTGTTTGAATTGTCGCGGTTGCAGTCGTCGCCGAGTTTCGTACTCTACATAAATCATAACACACGTATAGAATTAAACACTAAATCATTGCTGCCACAAAACAAAAAAAGTCGAGGTAACTCGAACCTTGATTTTATAAAAAGCTCAATAAATACCTAAAGTCTAAAACCCTGTAAATTGTAAAAAAATTAAACACTGTAACCATTAAGAGTTTTACGCCGCCTAGTATGTGTGCGTGTTTGTTAATTGTTTAGTTATTAAATTTATAAAATATATTAGAACTACTATAATATAGTTACTAGATAATTGTACCTATGTTTTTATATCAATGGTACACATGGTAGATGTATTAATAAGGTGTAATAAAATTATCTAGAGTATTTATTATTTTTCTTAACTCTCTATAAATTGTCTTATACATAATCATAATAATTACATGTATACTATTATATGATATTATATATTTATTTATTTATTTAACATTATATATACGCATAATGTTTAATATATTCAAACATTTTCATGAGTGCATTTATTCATGTTTATTAATTGTAAATAAAGTATGTACAAAATAGAATCAGCAGTAGCAGATTTAGAAGTAGTTCAAGGGGGAGAGAATTTTTACATAAGCATACATTTAAAGTACATATCGGGGTACAAAATTAGTTATATTACATGGATAAAACAATGAAGTCCGGTATAAGGGGATTTAGGAGAGGGCCGGTAAAATTAATTTTTCTTGGCTGAAAATATTTGCCAAAGAAAACAATCTACAAATAAATAATAGCAATTTAATGTAAATAATGTAACTCCGGCTAATAACCACACAGTTAATGCCTTAAAATTAATAAAAAATATATATATATACATTATATAGGTACTTTAGTATTAAAACAAATTTTTTAGTATAGGGGTAGGTACTATAGTAATATTTAACAATAAACATGTTTTAAAAAGTTTAATCATTAACAAAAAATATTCACTGAACTCTTTATCATTTCCCTTCGAATAAAACAAAATATTCTCTGAACTCTTTATGATTTCCCTTCGAATAAAACAAATTAAAAAGCTTCCTCTCATTTATTATAATTATATTTATGAATAATTTTAATCAATCCAATTGCATTACATAATTTATGTATAGTTTCTCCTAACCTCCGACATCCATAGCATTCAGAAGAGATACTATATGATGTTGGAGTTTTAATTAAAATAATTATTGAGGGTTTTCAAATAATAAATAATAACTGAGATTAAATAGTGATACCTATCAACAACCATAGATTCTAGGGCTATCGGATATACAGCTAATTTGGTCTGATCGGTCGATAATTCTGCCCAGTTTGGAATAGACATGCAGAACATTCCCTTTCCTACTAAATTATGTCCAGTTAAATATTGAATATAAATACTATAATATATTATTTAGCCACAACGATTTATATTCAAGAAATAATAATAACTATAATAATATAACGGAAATTCGATGAGTTTATATGGTGGTGCTGCAGGTATAGTGGTGTTCAGTCATATTATACGGTTAATTAGTCAAATAATTAATACAGCTTTTTCGTGATGACGATTATTATCGCGTGGTGAACGAAATAAATATAATGCAAATCTTTTTTTATTATTATTACCACCAACGTCGTATTACTTTAATTTATAGGGAGTTATATTATATAGGTATATACAGGTACCTACGTGCGCTACGTTGGCGGCCGTTTCCGATGGAATGGAATATTTTAATAATTGTTGTCCTACTATTATAATGGTACATAATATATTCATGACAAGTAAGAATGAGCCCGGAAAAAAGAAGCCACGGAACAACCCATTAAAATTAACATGGCAAACTTTTGGAAAGAAGTAAACCAAGTAGGTAGTTGGTTAAAAAAAATATAACTCATAAATATATTATTTTGCAACATAGTTTTCTTTAAAATAAAAAAGTTAAAATCGATAGCATTGGACATTTGCTATATAATCTAAAATTTGCAAACAAAAATTATTCAAAATTTAAAAATAAAACTATGACTTATTAATTATCTGAGTATAATAGGTACTAATATAATAGTATACTAGTATACTACTATTATATTAGTACCTAGACCTATATTATAAAATATACATTTTTTTTATCAAAAATTACTATACTATGAATGGAATACAACGAAAAACAAGTTGAACAAAAATAATAATACGTCATCTTAGCGTATATCAGGATATAGGTAACAAAAACAAAGTATTATCAATAGTTTTATCATAAATACCTACACATTAGATAAATGGAAAAATGTGCAACTTTTCACAAATCTTTATAATAAGAGAATACATTTTATTTCAAATATTTGAGTATAAAATGTATATAAGATGATAAAATACATGTTTTTTAGAAAATTTTAAGTATGCTCAAAAATTAAGAAATAATTTTGCACCTTTATTTCTAAAATTAAACGAAATATTATGTAAAATTATGCATTTTAAATTTTAGCATTTTATCTTAATCGAAAGCATAATATAGAAAAATGCAATAATATGCAACTCTTACAATTTCTCAGTCCTATATATTATGCCTTATAAGTCGTATTCTGTATAATATAGGTTTAATTTGATATAGTTTGGTAATTAAAAATAAAAAAAACTATAACAAAAAAAATAAAACATGTTTATTACATAAGCTATAAGCAATATACCGATGTATAATTATTATTTTTTATTATTATTGTGATAATGTTTTTTCATTTTCTAATATAAAAATACAGGGCTTGCATTTGAAAAAAAAATTCCTTTTTATGTTATTTACAATAAAAACGTTATACAAATTTTGTGTTTAAGGTTATTTAGAATAGTTTCAATATCTATTAAATTTATTAACAATAACTAATATAGTAGATAATGGCCTGGATCTGGAATATATAATATATTATCATTTCTAATGTCCGTATGCATGAAATACGAAACCAATATAACTTTTAAATAAATGGATTTTAAATTATTTCGTTTTGCGTTATTTTTCGTTCAACGAAATTCTATAAATTACGTTTTGCGTTATGTTTTGTTTAATGATATATAATATATTTTGTTAAACGTTTTGTTTAGTTTTGCGGTAGGAACCTATTTAATTATTTTTAACTATCGCTTTCCGTTATAATTACGTTTACAAATTTCAATCGGTTTTTGTCAAGTATAATGTTATATAATCATTACGTTATTATAACGTTTGTAAGCCCTGAAAAAATATCAAAATAGGAAATATTCTAGTTTGCGAACAATTTAATGGTACAGATTGTTTAAATATTATTAATCATTATTGATCTTTAGTCAATTTGTTTAAAATTATAAATGGTTTTATTTTATTTATCTGTTTACCGTACAAGAATAATAATTATTGTCCAACAATAATTGTTATTTGATCTGATACGATGAGACTCCTGAGTGAGTTTTGACGATAATGCCGTGCACGAGTTATTTGTCGAGTGTGCCTATATAATATATAGTCGCAGGATTCCGGTGCGTAACGCTCGCGCGATTTTAACTGAACGTCACGCATCGTTGTCGTAGTACGTCATATTATTATTATTATTATTATTGTTGTTGTCGACGGCTCCGCATCGAAGAAAACAATACGATAATAATAATAAAAGTATAAAAGGGCGTGCAAATACCATATCAATACCGCTACGGTTAGTTTGATCGGATGACTGTGTAATATATTTTAATTAAACTACAATTGTAATGTAAAAAACTATAAACTATATAATATACTATATAGGTACCAAACTAACTGTATGAATTCGGTTAAATAAGTTTGTAAAAAATTTATGAAAGAATGATGTTGACAGCCAATATAAATAATGTATACATTTTCGTATTTTGGAAAACTATTATACCTCATGTTATAATTTAAAATGTATTTATATCAGCAGTATTCTGTTAAATTCATTTTAATCGTGTAAATAGGCACCTAGTTATCTATGTATAACTTATTACTTAATGAGTCATCATAATATCTGTTAACCTAGTTTTAATTGTTCAGAGGACGTCGCACCCGCAAGTGTTGTCACCGCGTCTTACACACGTATACGACATACCACATTTTCGTTTGCTAGTTTCAATAGGGTACTGTCAATTTTGATATTAGAGTGAAGTGACCTAAAGTAAACTTTTAGGTAACAACATTATCTGTGTTCTCTCGTTGGTTTTTTACAATATTTTAATTTTTTAGTAAGTTATGAATATTATGTAAAACATTCGAAAATGATTATGATTCACTTAAAAATTAAAATATTGTAAAAAACCAACGAGATAACACAGATAATGTTGTTTCCTAAAAGTTTGATAACAGGTAAATTAACTCTATTATCAAAACTAACAACACACTATTTAAACTGGCGAACGAAAATTTGGTATGTCGTCCGTATGTTAGATGGAGACAACGGGTGCGACGTCCTCTTAATATTTTATAAAATATTTTCAAAAGCCGCATGGCATTAATTCAAATGAATAAATATGTACCTATACTGTATAGCTGCTTACGGTGATTTTATATTATATAGTCGACGGGGCACACATAATATTTATAAACTATAAAAGTGCCACCGACCGAAAGCGATTTCTGATTGGGTTGTTACGATTTACGACTACATTGAAATTAGCAAATTATTTATTTGATCGATTTTTCCACACTTTTTTTTAAAACGATTTAATCAAGCAAATCTATCGGTTACGCCACTGTTTTATCAACAACTCTAAACTAAAACGCACCCAACTGCTAATCAATACAAATTATAATAATACATTAATACCTTTATCATTGTTACTTTTCATATGAGGCAGTTTCAGGAGCGTATAAGATCGTATAAGAAGGTTATGTGAATTACGTAGTACCATTATTATATGATCACAATTTCTATACTTGCTTATTGTTATTTTTTTTTTTAATTTCACGTCAGAAATATTGTAATATCAATAGGTGAATGCTCAGAATAACTGTTTAAATGGTGAAAATTCATATTTAAACAATATAAAATCACATAACAAGTTAAATAGGTATACAATACAACGAGTGTATGGGCATTTTTTTTTTTTTTTTTTGGTAAAAATGGCAACGATAAGGCAAATTAAGGGTATTAAGAAAAATTGTATAGAAATCGTTAAAAATTAAGCAAAAATCAAAAATCTATTTGATAGAAAAGTATACCTTTAGGAAAAGTTTGGGAAGTTTATAACTTTTTTAAACTCAATCAAGTTATTATGCATTAATAAAAAAAGTTAAAAGTTAATTTAAATTTTCATTACCTTAGTTAATACACAATTTTTTTAAACTTTTAATTAAGTAAATTAACTTTTTAAACATATATTTATTCGTATGTATTTATGTAATACAAAATGTATGTATTGCTTTTGTTATAAAAATAAAATTGAGTCATCAACCACAGTACTGTACTGGACCTTTCAACCATTGTAATTTACATTTTTAAGATAATATATACAATACATATTATCTTCTACAATAAAACATAGGTGACAGATTATTGGTGCAAAAATAGTTGTAGTCATACGGTGGTGTATATAGAATCGATTGGTTGTTAAGCAATAATAACCTACTAGCCCTTTATAATGCGTGACAGAGTTGATGATAATATATAACTGACTGAATTAATAGGTTATTTCAAAACTACCTGTATATGCGCATTCAAATAATATATCAATATGGAAAACGCGTTCGAATGTACCTTGATAGATATGCGAAAAGACCGTAAAGCCGATCGTATAACGTTATAACACTTGAAATAACGTTATAATGTACATTGCAATATATTACCACTCGGTATAATAATATGTAACCTATACCTACGCTTTATTCCTATTAGGTACAGCAGATGCAAGCATCGTTTGGCCTGCGTCGTCGAACGACAGATCTCTTATAGGTATATAATTATCCATTCGGCTGAACTCACCTCCATCGATCGTGTATATCATAAATACCATGCCTCAGCGAGAACGGTTTTCGTTTCGCCTCCGACGCCACCGCCCACGCACAACTGTATTATTATTATATTAAATATTACTATCGTACGACCGATCGAGTCGGAGGTAGGTGTACACGTGCCGATGATTTTATGTGAGCGCTGATATTATTATACTTTTGCTGATTTTTCGCGGAGGCGGCGGCGATAGCGCCCTAACTACGGATGGCCGAGGACGACTTCGCCCACGCCGGCACCTCCACCGCCCGTCGCCACTGCCGAGTCATTGCCACTCGCGCACAAGCACAACAACACACTCACTTATAGTCACTTCGCTCGCGCGTAAGTTGTGACGGTCGATGGTGGCGTTATAGTAACGACGACGATGTTACACACACTCACACGATATGCGAATATTTCATAAAAAATTTAATAATGACACACTCGCGAGAATCGATCAGGCTTCCAACCCCGCCAAAACGACCTTATATTATAATATCGTATATCTTGTGACCATCACCCCCTGCAACCGACCGAGTCATCGATCGTGCGTGCTCTGATTTTTAAAGGGTATACAATATAATATATACATGACGTATATATTTTGATAACGCAGACATGCCCTTACATAACCTGATACGTCTTAGTATTTCAATATAGCCATGGCCTTGTGTTTTGTACTAGAGAACCAAACATTTTTGTAGCTTTATAATAATTTTATGTCCTTTACGTATAACAATGTGACATAGTACCGTAGACATTTAATACCCCTCTCTAAATATATTTTTCTAATTGAATTTCATTGAACTGTTTGTGGTCCTAACTTATTTGTCAGAAATAAGATTAAAAAGATACGTAATTCAAATTAGCATGATGAGACAGACTAGGTAGCAACATTGTTTTTCAAAAAATCAATACAAAATGATATTAGTGAAGGTCCTAATGATAATCGATACTAATGAAAATCATACCAATTTGGTTAGTTTTTAAAGTAATAGGTACATATAGCATATTATAATTTATTAAGATAACGCAATAATGTTAATCATAACTTCAATTGTGTTATTTGCGTTTAAACTAATAGTTTGGTTTTCGATACATTTTTATTTATTAAGTACCTTATATTACTCTACTCGTGTTTATGGTGCGTGGAGAGGTTAAAAAGTGTAACTTGATACATAGCAGCCTAACCTAAACAACTGGTATATGTTTAGTAAAATTTGTCCTATTCTGTACTCCCAAAAATAAGGTGTCACCGTGTCGGGTTATGTGTTTGAAAAGAAATTTGTTCGAATGAAAAGGGTTTGTAAAAGCAAATTTTCAAATGAATTTTTGTTTAAATAAATTTGTGATCGGAAACTTTGCAAATATTATATTAATAACATATCAATAGTATATTCTCTCGTATATTCCAACTATTATAACGAAATCCAAAAGTAAGACCCCCCCCCCCCCGTTAAACCCACCAGAATTATAGTCAGTAGCTCAACGGCTTGAATATGAGCCAATTGCCACATACTACTAATATCATTGAATAGTAATAATACTAATAATACTACTTGGCAATATTTTATAAAATAATATTGTTGGTATATGTTGATATTAAAACATCCAGGTGCTTATAAATTCATAACACTTGTTCAAAAACTTCAGAATGAGAACGAAAACCTAATTGAACAATTTATTCAAGGCAGAATTGCAAAAAAATTAAAGTACCCCTAAAAATTAAGAATTAAAAATATTGTTTTAAGATTTGAAAATTGTGATCAAAATAATTTAAAAAATGTATATAAACATGTTTTTTTACAATAAAGTATATTATTCAAAACAAAATTTAATCGAACATATAAGCCCCTCGTCCAAATATAAAGCTCCAGACCTTTTGAATTCAGCACCCCTTCACCACTTGCAAAATACATTTTTGTATTTCTGCTATTAGTGTATTAAACTATGCTCATTATTTAAAATCTTGAAACATTCGCACTCATTTTGAAATTTTGAAATAAAATACCTACCTACACCTATCAACGTTTTCAGTTAGATAATTCGAATCCGTAATTGGAAAACTACACCGGAAAGTGGTCTGGTTTCTGGACACGCCTATTATGGCTATAAGGAATAATCATACTATATTGTTATTACTGCCGATTACGATGTTGCACGCGGCGTTAAAATAACTATAATAGCGACCACCATAACTGGATTAATAAATTATTATTTAAGGTGGCATCGACCGGCCGACAGCAGCGGCGGCAGCATGTTTGTGTGCGGGGGGCAAACGGGTGGGTTGTGATGTGCGTGTACCCAAAATAGTTGTACCTATATATTTATTAAATTTATGTGCGTTTTATGCTTTTATATACGTTTTATATTCCTACGTAGTACGTATATATCTTCATCATCGCATTATAAATACTAAAATACATGTTATTATGTGTAATGTTTAGCTGTTATGTATATCGTATAGGTATGATATAAATTATAATATTACTTTATTAGGAATTAATACGATTACTTTACCATGAATGATGTATTGTGTCTGTCTTATAAAATATTTATGGCATACCAAATTTTTGTTAATCAGAATCGATTATGTGTTGTTGGTTTTAATATAAGAGTGAATCGACCTATTGTCAAATTAACTATTAACTAAATATATAAATAGTTATAAGTTATTAACTCTAAAAACACTATCTGTGCTTTTAATTTTTAAACGAGAAATGAGTGTGTAAAATATTACAAAGTAAAAATGCTCATATGTAGCTAAAAATATTAAAACATCGAAAAGACTGGTGCTTGAGCACAGATATAAATATATAATGTATTCATACCTTCAACTATGATAATAGATCAATTCACTGTTATATTAAAACTATAAAAACACACAATCGATTCTGATGAACACCAATATTTTCTGTGCCATAATTTGCATCCACAAGTCACAACACAAGCATAAGCGATAGGCAGCGTCCTCTTAAGACTCACGTGAAGATGAAATTAAACATTTTGGATTAACATGGAATAACAGCTTTCTCACAAAAAAAATAATAATAATAATAATAAAATTAATAAAAGACAACAGTCTAAAATATATTTTTTAAAACGTTTAAAACATACAAACAATGTAGACATAAAAATAGCATCGGTTACTTAATCGACATATTTATTATTTGAGTTAGTTTTCTCACAGTTACACGAACCAATTATATAGTTGTACCATCCAAACACTATATTTGATCATAATAATTATAATTTGAGCGGAAAAACTAACTCAAATAAGAAATTTCGACTAAGAAATTAAATTCACATATATATAATATATATTATAGTTAATCAAAGTAAGGTTTTTGGTGAGGTCAGAAATATATTAAATTTAAGATTTTTGTTTCAATTGTTTAAATTGAATTCACTGTTATTAGTTTTCATTATTTTCAAAAAAACAATACCTTTAAAATATCTTAAATACTAGATTAACTACCCGTGACTATAGTCTACAGTGATCAGTGAGAGGCCATTTTCAATCTCAAAAAGACTTAAGAAACCTTAAAATTACTAATGGAGAAAACCAATTCAAATTTTTATTCAACCACATTATGTAACACTATAAAGCCTAAATACATTTTAACATTTTTCTCGTATACGTATTCCAATTATCTATTAACTATTACCAAACTAGTAACAGTAGTAATAAACCTATGAAGTGACTAAGGTAAGTACCTTAAAATATATTTTCCATAGGTAGGTACTTAGTATTGTTTATGTTATTCGTATAAGTACTATAAGGACTAAAATAGGTATTAATTTATAATTTATTATGATGAAACAATAGTTTAATAGTTATACATACATTCTGGTATGTAGGTTAGCCGTTAGGTATTTGAGTTCATAAATAAATGTTTTATCCTTTCTAAATAAAAAAATGCAATATGATTATATGCATGTGTTGTTCACTCAGAATATTACAAGCATACCAAGTGTAATAAGTCTCGTCATTGGAGTGTTTTCATTACCTCCGGCGATATCTTTCACTCGATCACAGTGAGGCGAGAGGTAGAGGACATAAAAATATTAACCAAGTAACCACATTTTACCATTATGTACCATATTAGGTACCTTTACCTATACCTTTACGGCTGTGGAATGTGCATCGTTATAGAGGGTGTATGACATGCCCCCCTCCATCTTGTTTATACTTTACATAGGTAGTATCAAATTATAAATTATGCATATTAAAAATTGTTTATTTTTGAGTTTATGACATTTTAATAACTTATGTTATTGTTATAAGTTGTAATACAAAATTAATAGTATACAACTATGAAATAATTAATCAGCAAAGAGTACGTATTACGTATATGATAAATGTTTTACTTTTCCTACCTTTAAGTTGCTTAATCAAATAAATCAGCTAAAATTAATCTACTTAAAAAATGTGATAGTGTTGTTGATTATAAAAATTATACAATAATTTAATGAAAGCTCCATTTTTATATATGTTGATTTTGAAAGTCTTATAAAGAAGTGGCCATAAAATACGTTTGCTAGAGTCGTTAAAAGATTCGAAACGCATTGTTTGTAAGAAGTTCTGTACAGGAAGTGGTGTGTGAAGATGTGGCTATAAGAGGGATGGCCAAGCTTGAATTAAGACTGTGAGCCGATCAATGGAAAAAAAATACAGTCCAGTTTTTATCACTTTTTTGAACGTTTTAGTATTATATTGGTGATTGGTCTGCACATTGGCGAACATATAACTTTATAATGATATTAATCACGGTTTAATAATGGTTATAATAATATAACCGCATTATAAACCATAATATAGTATACATATTATGTAAATTTATCAATGATAGAAATTAAGTATAACGACTGAAAATTAGTATTTGAAACATATTAATTTATATAAAATACTACCTAATACATATCTATCATTTTATCATTTTCAATAAAATAATATAACTTTAAAGTTAAATGTACGTGCAAAAATATATTAATATATTATTTCAAATTACTAGAAATAATAATGAATGTACTATTTAAATGCTAAATATTTTTCCCCATTTAATATTTTTAGATACATAAGTAATAATAATAATATATAATTTTTTTTCTAAAAAATCCCGTAATTTTGTAAACTTTAATTGTCACGTTTTCATTTGTTCTCTACTCTGTTTTACTTTGGTGCTGTATTGTTTCAGATATTACTTCGGTAGTTCGGTATAGATAAGTACATTTATTTTTTTTAATCTTTAAATATTTAATAATCGAATTTATGTATATTATTGGTTTTGACGAAATGACCAACATGTTGACGACGATAAAAAATAAAAACATTCGATATGTACAATATCAATAAATTATTATTATCATTTATGTCATAGTATAGACGCTCTTAAACTTCTAGGAAAAATAGTTTAACATATAATATTCCAAAAACAGATAATATAGTGGAAATTACGATCTGGTTACGACACGGTAAACGTTTCTGGTATAAAATATAGTTACCACTTACCAAATACTATTTTGACACATATAAAGGTATTGTAGTTATTTTTTTGTCATAAAATGTAATCTTACATTATAAATCATACATATATATTAATATTATAATATACCTATTATACATTAGAAAAATGAAAAAGTAAAAAATAACCGCTTTATATGATTTTAAGCTAATATCACTATAGACCCTTTTCATACATGGGCCCAAGAGGAGTATTTCCTTTAATATGGAGATTGGTCCTAAGGAGAACACTATTTTCCACAAAAGCAAGCACATATTATGTCAAGATTTAATTATGTAAAGTATAATCACACATTATTTCACTATTAAATTAATTAATAAGATAATATTCATTATTTCATTCCATAATATACCGAATGATCGATACGATTTTGATATTGAGAATAAATTTGAACCCATGAACACATTTTTATATTTATTTATCTAAAAAATCGTAATTCAATGTAGAATACACAATATTTTTACATTTGTAAGTTAATTGTATAATATAATATATTCATGTCCAAATTTGTCTGAAAGCCAAATATATATAGGACATAAAGGAATCCAATTATATCAATCTAAATCCTTATCACTTATAAAACCAACTAGTATATGTTGGAATGAAAATAGGACTTTTAATAATGAAGAACAGTCAGTTTCTAATCCCTTTAGTAATAATAGTTGTATAATAAAATAGGGTTTTAAGTATACCTAGTGAAATATTTAAACAAAACATCCCTAAATTGTTAATATTTGCTCAAATTTTAATATTTTGTATTTATAGATGTTAAAACCTTAAATGTACTTATATTTATAAAAAAAAGTACCTAGTTGATATAAACTACAAACCAAACTTAATTTAACCATCTAAATATGATTTACTTATAGTTTTTAAATGTTTAGGTAGTTATTATAAATTATATATTATAAATCATGAATTATTATGAGTATAAGTAAATAATAACTCATATGTATTGATTATTAAGTCATAAATTAGATGTTTCTAATCATTAAAATGTATAAAACTATAACAATAGTAGGTACTATACGCCTAGCTTTTATAATTAAAACGTATATAGAATAATGTAATTATTACTAATTAACTTATTACCTTATTACCTTATATTGATGATAATTATAGTATCGAATAACCCAAAGATATGGGATTTTTATGAATATCGAATCAGGTAACGATAAAACGTACTAGTTATGAAAAACAAGTTTATTTAATTTAATGTCAATGCATGTGTTTTGTTTTGAATTTTGATGAAAATCAATTTAATTTATTTCGCGGTGTATATGGTTAATTGATAAGCAATCGTCATCAGAAAATAAACATCATTGAAGAAAGTCTTATGGAAAAAATCATTAATCATTTTGGGAAAGTACATCGAATAATAAATATTAATAATGCAATGTAATATCTAAATATCAGATGCATTACTTTCTAAAACATGCAACGTAGAATATCGTCGTTTTAACAAAAACTGTGAGTATGCGTATATTTTTTTATGTAAAAGGTTAGAGGGGCAAAATGAATCGAGTATAATATTATTAAACCGAGAAAAAAATGAAAATCCTAGTTAAATTCTTGGTATTGAATTAATATTATACTTACACTCGATACCCCCGCCAATCAAAGACCAACAACCACGGTTAAAAACGATAATAATAATAAATTATCGTCATGGTTTTATAAAATGCAAAATAATATAATTTTACCGTGGTAATTAGGTAGTATATTTTGCTATATTACTTATCTTATGTTATACCTGTGGGTTTGGTTTCGGTATCCTCTTAAGTGGTACTATACTTGAGTACCGAGAGGATGCCATGTGTATAGTCTCCGGCTTAGTCTAGCTGGCTAATTTACGTTCGGCGAAACCAGTTTTGTGTAGAGATAGCTTTAATATCAGAGTTATTGACCTATTGTAAAACTTAGAGGTAAGAAACTATGAACATTATTTGTGTTTGAGCATTTTTGGATTGTAATATTTTACATACTCATAGACCGTACCTATAGGTACCTATAGCTCGATTAGAAATTAAGATAACGTGAAATACCAACGTAGAGGATAGAGACGCACCAATAGTGTTCTAAAGTTTGATAAAACATTGGTAAATGTACTCTAATATCAGAGCGAATAGCACAAACTGTAATTTGATAAACGCAAATTTGTACGTTGACATGTTGTATGGAGACAACATAATAATATGCGAATTCAGCTATGCTATGGACGTGACACGAACGACAAACAAATACGTCATGGTCCATTCCTGTGATCGTAATTATACCTAACCAAAGGATGGCAACGGTGGCCATTAACTTAATTAGTAGGTTAATTTTCTAATTGAAATAAAATAATTTATCTAGATTAAATTACTGTTGAAATAACTTATAGTTTTTTCAGTTAATTTAAAAATAATCCATCAAGTAAATATTCAAAAATGTTGTGACATTTTGGGATTTAATATGGTTTCATACATTAATAACTGTATATAATTCAATACCACGATAATTATACTCATTACTTATTAGCACCTGATAATTCTACGATATGTCTGTTACGTCTGTTGATAAAATAGTGTTATGTATAGATATAACTCAACTCCACTTAATTCGAGTTAATTATTTTCATTAATTGCTAACCCTTGATTATAAAATATTCGTAGCCCGTAGGTATACCTAAAATATGGTATGCAATATAGCTGGTTGGTGGTACCTCGTTGTCAGCGGAGGTCGGCGACACGAGCGCCAAAACAGTTGAGCCAAAGGGGAAGACTTTGCGGCTGTGGTAGGCTGGAGTGCCTACTAAGTCTGCGAAACACGACAACGACGACGACGATGACAGTGATCGTTACCCACCGTCGGCAACACGTGTGCGCGAATCACAACTACTGCAGTGTATCGTACTTCGCGTATACAACTTGCACCGTCGAGTGCGGTTCGAACACTGAATCGGCCCGGACGTGCAAAAGAGGACGTGTGGTCGGGAGGCAAAGTCGTCGGCACGTGGGCCGCGGCGGTGGACAGCGACGTTATAATATTATTATTATAATATTGTTGTTTGTTGAAATAACGGCGCTGATAACCGCCGGCGACGACCTAATATGTACAAAACGACGGCAAGGTCGGCGCGGCTCTGCCCCCTCACCGCCACCCGTCCTTCTACTCGCCGTGACACGCCGTCGTCCTTTGTCAGGTGTTCGGCTCGTGCATGCGCGGCGCGTTATCGCGGCGCGTGGCCGTTGCGCGACTTTCGCCGTCGCGATGCCTCCTCCGCGCGTACCGAGCGCGAGTGGCCGCCGTCGCCACCGAGTAAACGGCTCGGCACACGCGCTGTCGGTAGTCGGCGTCCTGGAGCGATGACTCATCAGCCAGCCCGCTGCGCGCTGGCGGTCATCGAGCGAGCGCGCCCGATGACCGGCCATAAATGGGCATCGAGCAAACGCGCGGGTGTTGCACGCCGTAAATTGCCTATAATATTTTTTATGTGCGCGTGACTATAGTAATATCTTATATCATTGTTATTATTGTTATTGTTGTTATTACAACATGCTGACGTCCGGAAGTCGATGACTATTTCTTTTTATGTATTTTCCTTTCCTGCAGGATTCAACGTCTTGTGGGCGATAATAATATTTAGAGACCGGAATTATATTATATACTAAAATTGTCCTAAATATGATGGAAATATACATAGTAAGAACGAAAAAACATTAGGTGACAATTTGTACAGAATCGTTTACAGACTATAGTATAATACAGAGTACCTATATGAATTAAACAGTATATACCAAATTAATAACAACAATCAATACAAATAAAAAACAATAAAAACTTATTTTTTCTAAACTAAGAAATATTATTTTAGATTATTAAAAACATTTTTCCGTAACCATTACTAATTACTTATTGATCGGCATATTAATTATCGTCTTACAGAGGGGAAATAGTTCATTTATTCATTATAAGAGTGTATAAAATATGCATCAATATGCAAAATAAAATTTGGTCTTTAAAATCAGTTTGATTTGAACCACCCATATTTCACATCTTCATAGCTGTGCATACCTCGATATATGCATATATAAAATATATTTTGTATACAAATGCATATAACTCCGGACTTTGGTCTCTAAAAATAGCATAATACGAATCTTACTAGTTATTATAATCAATATTTATTTATCTAATAGTTTTTTTTTTCTAGTTCAAGTAGTTTTAAATCATTTTTCACTATTGTAGAGAGAAAACCCACGAGTTTTTACACAATCGATTTATTATTAATTCATAAATTTCAACATATCTCCATCGCCCCACTGCCGATCTGTTCGCTTTCGGCCTTCTTTTTAAATGACAACAGTGTAAATGCAAGACAATGGTACGTCCGACGATGATTCGTTAGATAATAATTAATAATGATTAATGAATAACGATGCGTTATCAGCGTCACAAATTGAAACGAATCTAGAAAGTTATACAGATTTTGCATATTACACTTTTAGATTCTGATCAATCCGATCAATGAACCTATATATTATATGTGAGTGCGTGCGTGCGTATGTGTGTATGTGTGTGTGTATGTGTGTGTGTATATGTGTGTGTGTGTGTGTGTGTGTGTGTACACGCGCGCTGTGTGTGTGTGTCCACTGTCGAGACGCTTAAATATTTATAACAGAAAAATGCTTCGATCTTTAATCTATTGAAGGTAGTATCAGTTGGAAAATTAGATCTAGTTTGTTCTTTATACTATAGTTGAACTCAAAGTAATTGGGAAAAACAGAAATAAAATAATTCGGAAAAATAGATATAGTTTTGAACACCTGCATTTTTTAATAAAATTATATTGTTTTTTTTTCATTGTAATTCAAAAAGTAATTTTGGACAAACTTGACATTTTCATCAACCATATTTTATATTTTATTATTTTAAAAATAGATTAGCTATTTTTTGTGTTATATGTATATTATTTTTTTTTTGTAGTTTAATAGATTCATTTAAGGTTGCTTTTATAGCGATTTCCAATTTAAGAAATTACTTGTAATATGTGCTCGATTTGTATTATTTTTTAAGCATTTGAAGTTAAGATCACGAAAATTTTAAATTCATTTAATCTTTATTTTTAATATTTTAGGGTTAACAATTAAATACAATGTACCTCGTATGTTTTTCTTACATAAATTTAAAAAATCAAAAATCAAAATAAATATTGTACACTATTGATTTTATAGATATAAAAAGTTCAAATTTTAACGTATTGGATAAATAGAAGATAACAACAATACAATTATAGTTAAATACCTATTTATTATTTTGTTTTTTATACAAAAATATCATTCGTGGGTTCTTGAAACTTTTTACACAATGCAATTTTCTAAATATTTAGATTAATTTTAAGTTTTATTTATACCACGAGCCTATTCACACCGTTCTTCACCATGTCAGTATTGACTTATAAGTTAATGATATCTAGTAATATTATAGTATGTTTAATTTTTTTTGATAACAATTAATTTTCTCTATTTATCTACGCATAACTAAAATAAAAATAAATTACTAATAGCAATATAAATATCATTAGAACATAGAAACATAGTCTACAGACCATCTCCATTTTTTAATTGTTCTCCGAAGTGGTAGAATCATTTATAATGATAAATTGAATTGAAATTTAACATAATATCCATTACACTATTACAATTACGTACCTACTCAGTACTCAATGACGAGGACACTCAACAACTACCTACTAAACAGCAGAGCGACTTCTCCGGTTTTAATTTTTGCAATATTTTGGTACCAGGATAATGGTTTTTTCACCCCCAGAACTCACATAGTTTAAAATGTTGAATAACCGCTTAAAATAAAGTAATTATTTTGAGTAGAGTTTTATTTGTTTAATTTTATATTAATTCTACAACTCTCAACTACTAATTCACAATTCAAAATATTTCCAATCTACTGTAAAAAGTAATCAAATTTATCTGACATGTGGAAAAATCAGACTTGCCATTTGGTAATAAACTATTTGAATTAATATACTCAAATATTTAGTTCATATTTTATATATTATAATATAATATAAACTGAATAAACGAGCGATTATTTACTATTTTTATTTCATATTATGTTTTATAATTTATAGAACGCTAAAATATATTGGTCAATTTTTTGAACACTTAAGGTGTAGTAGTCAGTAGGAATAAAGAATATAGAATATAGAATATAGATTACAGATATTATATAATGTACAAAGAACTACAATCCAAAGTACTTATATTTACGCAAATACTGATGAAAATGTATAGGTAAGCTTAAAGATTTAATGATTTGTGTATTAATTAATTCATTATGCATTTATTAATGAGTAATCAATCACTAATCTATAAACTAGTAGTAAACTATATAGTACTTGCATATTATAGTAGGTAGGTATATAGACGTATATTATACTAATATATTCCACCTATTTTAAATGTATATAATATAAATGCTTAAGTAAATACTACATAATTAATGTAATTAATTATAATTACTATTTACTAATTATCTATATATTTTAGTTATTATGGACATTGCGATTTAGTCATTATAAAGTATAAAATAATAATTTAATTACTGATACCTATCTATTATGCTTAATGGGGTGAAAAAATGGGCAATACAATGAAAAAAAAAACATTAAATATTAAGTTGAAACCGATAATATATTAAAGTAAAATCTTGAAGGCTTATACTGTTTATAGTATAATATATAGGTATTAAATACAGAGCTCTAAACTGAATTATTATTTTTTGCATTTTATTATTACTTTTAAATTTAATCACAACCGTTCCAGACAGAGTATAACCCACGTTGTATAAATGTATAATTAAATAAACAATATAATAAATAATAATATACATTTTCCAATACAATTTAACTGGTATATTTTAAATATTTTATCACAACTAAAGTTGGTAAAGATTCAGTTTGATAATATAAAATAAGTCATTTTGGTCACGAACACCGAGAATGGATAAATATGAATAAATATTTTACGATGTAAAATATCGCTTCCTATTACCTACGTAAAGGTGATTTTGAATTAGAGATTATCTCGTTGCTATATCTGATGCATATTTAAACATTTTTTTTTTATTCGTGGACTTTTTACTTTTGCATACATTTTTTTGGTAGTCGTAAAGAATAGTATATAATACATAATATACATATAGACATGATATAGGTAAATTTGTTTTATGAAATGGTGCATAATAAATGGTATTTCATTTTAGGTACATATTTTAGAGTAATTTTTGGTTATTTTAATTGCATACTCGCATGCATACTTAAAAAATGTTCAATATAATAAAACCCGAATAAATAATTCCGCTTTGGACGTAAAATTAGTAATATCAAAATTATTATACCAGTTGTTTTCTGAAATATTTTATGTAATAGATGTTAATATAATGTTATAGTGAAATGTCTGTAAACTATTATTGTAATATCATAAAATAAAAGGTTTTAACTTCAATAATTTCTAACTTCCTAGTGTCATATAATTGTATATTGTACTTACACTTTTAAACGATAATAGTATATATAATGGTATTATATAATAGCTGGCTAAAATGAAATCGAAATATTGAGGTTTTATTTGATATAAAAAGTAATTAGGTAACTTATGAAGCAGATTATATAAAATTATGTTTAAGAGGAAGTATAGAAAAGAAAGCATGGTGATTAGTAGTATAAGTAATTGAATATGGTTAAGCGTTTAATTAGATAAAAAGTTATAGGAGTTAATTCATTGGTAGGGGGTTTAAAATCAAAATATCCAAAAAGCTTTTTAGTTTCTACATCAATATAATACTATACTACTTAGCCACTTAGGTATATTTAAAATATAAATACTAAAAGAGAAAGATGTATTCAGCTACTTCCTGTAATCCTATCTGAATTTTAAAATTGCAGAAGTATTAATTAACCTTTTTACTGCCTTGGTCAAAAAATAATTGTTTTTTTAATCATTAAACAGTGATGTATTTGTTTTGCTTTTTATTATACTGTAAAATGTTTATACCTTGTTTATGCATTTTAATTAACTAAAAGGTATTATTTAAGTATAATATTTTATTTAATCCAATCAAAAAGTAAAATATTTTATATTTTAATCCCAAATCTGTCAAAAAGTTCAATCACTGGATGGATTCTTCTTTCAAACCTCCAACCAATCAACTCCCACAGCGCTTGTACTTATTGTAAAAAAATTAATTTACAGATTGTATAGATAAATTAATAATATAACAAAAAAAAAAATTAAAATATTTTAATCCCAAAATCAATTTAGAAGCCATACGTAACTCATAAATTTAAGATTTAACACAATCATATTTTCTTTAATATTTCAATTAAATTGCCTAAATCAAACCCCTTAAAGATCGAGTATAATTATTATAATCGTTAATATTATACTATATTATGATTATTATTCCCTTAAAAACATAAGTATAGGCAAACAAACATTCAGTATCATCGTGTTCTGTTCAGGGACTAATACTAATAAACCAAATGCAAGTATGTATAACTATTATTGTTTTTAAAGATTATAAAACTTTGTCAATAAAAACACTAACAATGCACATAATAATATATTACAAATATTATTAAAATTTACAATCTGATTAGTCCAGGGGTGGATAGGCCCACCGGGATACCGGCCAAATCTCGGTAGGCTATTTTACTGTAGGTTTTTACTCAAGATTTAAAATTCCTAGTAGTTTTCAAAGGTGCCGGAGAAAAATAAATTATAGAAAATGGGAATTTTTACGCAAAATCAGTTTTCGACAAATTCGTTTTTAGTTTTGGTGTAACTCTAAAACAAATGAAATTTATATTATAATTTTCTATACACCATAAAAAGTTCAAAATATTTTGAATTGTTAGAGCATTGATTCGACATTTTCAGTTTCCAATTTTCTTCTTTTTTTTCTATTTATGTCAATAAAATTTTATTCGTAGGGTCGAAAACCTAGGATACAAGGCTTTTAATATATTGTTACAACGGCAATTAAAAATATTACAAATATACATTCATAAAGTTTTTTTATAAGTATTTAAAATTCAAATGTTGACAAAATTTATAAATTTGAAAATTTAAAAATGATTTTGTAGTTAAAAATTTATGAATCGTTCAACTTTTATAACTAAGGAATGAAACTTTAAAACAAAATCCCACGTAAGTAGAATCTGTACCTAACCCAAAAAAATATAAAAAATATAAAAACAAATTTTTATCTTATAATTGGTCGAATTAGATATTTAAAGAAAGAACGATTTTAGTTTTGTGTTATATTTAAAAAATATTATTCGTGGGTACTTGAAACTTCTAAATAAATTATTACATTCAAATATGATAATAAACAAATAATAATATTTCAACCGTATTAATAATAACAATATAAATATTTAATATAATATAAAATATCCTAGCCTGACAAACCGTCTCTGCTCAGAATTATTTTTCGTTACAAGATATTATATCATTGAAATGTTTTAGTATTTTAAACAATAAAGTAAATATAGAAATTATAACTAAATATATTGTAATTTATACTGAAATTATACACAACAGAAATCATTGGATAATAAAAACAGCAAAGTAACCAATAATTTGTTGGAAGTATGAATTTAACTTATTTGAATTATTTTTTTAAGTTTTTAACCAAATCAAAATGTAATATCAAATGCTGGTAAACTGGAGAGTATTTTGATTAGACTATAATATGACGAAAGAAATGTTTAAATATTTGATTCTCAATTGAGTTAAAAAATTGTATAGGTTCAGAAAATTAGAAATGTATATTACATGCGTTTTTTCTACTAAAAAAAAATGTAAAAAGTAAAAGTGTACGTAGGTATATGCATGAGTACTGTATAAGTACCTACATTGTAAATATTAGAAAACTAAAAGTGTAAAAAGTTATTTTAGTAATGCTGTAGGAAAATTCTATTCTTTAGGTGATATAGGTACCGTAGTTATAGTAAATAGTAATACATTTTTTAGAATAACCTTGAAAATGAAAGTTACTATGTTATATTCTAAACTCACTAAACTTCTAAACATTTGACCAACATTTTGGATTCCAAAAAAATTTATTCCATACTCCTATAATACTTATTTCTTTCATATTAGAAATATTAAAATATATAAAATATATAATTAAATTATTAACGTCATACTGGCACCGTCACTTAATGCTACATTTTCCCAGAATCATGGAAAATAAAAAAATGTCTAGCATAATATCAAGAATTTGGTACCTACCAAAACTATTATGTTACAAATTTGCTACATTTTGAAACGCCATTTTCATAATTTGCTACCAGTTACACGACTGACGCTTGAAACAAAAATGTATTCAAATACTTTGAAACCGCTATTTTTCTATATCATTTTTAAAATTTGCTCCTCTCTTTGCAGTTTCAAAATTTCAAGGTGGTACACAGCGTGGTATTAGGATATTTTCTATTTTCCGCGATTATGGAAAAACTGGAAGGTAGGTTATATTTTTATATGCAGGCATTTTTTAAATTTAGTACAAGGGTCATCGTTAAAAGTATATACCAAAGTCTAAAAAACTGCAATTTACAATGAGTTTTAATAAAAATATTTAACCAATATGTCATTTAAAATTAATAATATATATAATATAAAATACATTGAAATAATTAGAGTGTTAAAAACTATTACCTACACATTATTTATCATATATATACATAGTCCAAACATAAAATAGACACAACTAGATAATATAAAGAGGTACACATTATTGAGACTATATTATATTATATTAAATCCATCTATTATTTTGATTTTGATTATAATATATATTATTTTTAATCAATAAAAAACTTGCGGTGACATAAGGCCATTGGGATATAAGTATCATTTACATCGAGAACTTAATTCTGATGATATTAAAACAAATATGTGTACATATTTATAGAAATGTTTTATTGTTTGTTTAGAAGGTTTTCTTTTATGATGAAATCGATGGTGCGAATAAAGATCTGTTGCAACCGAGAGATTCTGATAGGTATTCCGGAAGTTTTGCGGTTAATCTTGGTATATATTAATATATATTCAATCTTGGTAATATAGTATAACTTAGATTAATACGTACACGTTTAATTTTAGAAACCATTCATAATAAATAACCATATTGGAAGGAGGAGCAAAACATAGATTTTTCATAAAATAAATAATAATTTTACATTTATTTGATAGTGAAAACAATAAAACTTACGTTGTAACGACTTTAGTAAGTACTTCATATGTTAAGTTATTTATGACAATTTTAAAATAAAATAAATCAGTTCAATATTTTAAAAATTCTACGTTTCATAATATGGACCTTACCCTTCCGGTTTGAAAATTGCCTATCATTATTCAAATATAAAAATATCTATATATTATTTATATCATTTAGAATATACCTACATATAGTTTCAGTCACGCTAACCAATATATTGTTTAAATCGTATTTTCTACACATAATTTTATGACTTTCTTCCGGACCACAAGAGTTTGGTTAGCTATCGATTGTTTGTGTTACCTAAGAACTAACACATAACTGTTATCGTTTCGTCATAATACATTTCTACTATATATATTCACAAATTATTGTAATAAATACACAACAATTTATAATTACTATCGATATTTTATTATCACTCGTAATAACTGCAGTTTTAAAAGCATTAAAAAGATTAATAGTATTTGAAAATTGAAATATTTATGTACTTATTAAATATACTTCCATTATAATCGTGTAAGGCATTGAATATGCACGTCTTCTCGATGAAGCGTTAGTACGACTCACGACTCACGACTCACGAGTATTTGATAAATTAGAGACTTTCAAATTCAAATACAATTCACAAAATTTTCAGTAATCGTTTTACACATACATGCAGAGTAACAATTACAATTTACAGCTATAAATAATATTAAAATTCTTTTAAACTTTAACAGAAGTTAATTTTTATCATTTTCTTTTACCTCGATTTACCTACATTCGTAACGATATGCCTATAGGGTCGGACAAGACATGAATATATTTTGTTAATTTATGTAACATAAATAATATTATCGATTGAAAATTCTTTTAATATTTTAACATGACATCATCTCTCATCTCTCCTACATCGTCTCCGTCATAGAATATCCATAGTTAAAATATACTAGTACCTATATATATACTAGTGTATTTAATTCATAGTATAACAAACTGGTGCAACATATACCAACATAATATGTAGTATGTACGTACGTTCGCAGTAATTCCCATTTTGTATTGTTTGCTTGAATATTAAAGTAAACTACAATTTATTAAACTTGAAGATAAAAACATTATCTGTGTTCATCTCGTATTGTATTTTAAATATTAAGTGAGCTACGACCTGATGAGTAACTATTTTGGATTTTGTGCGGAGCAACGATTTTACAATGATGTGTGGGTGTTTTTTTGTGTGTATATATTCGATATCTAATACCTATATACACGATTTATAGTAAAAAAATGCTTGGATTTTTAACTTTTGACAAAATCAGTTTTGTTGTAGTTGCAAAACGAATATTGACCTTTGACATTTTCAATTTTAATTTTTAATAATTTTTTTTATAAATATTGATAAAAATAATTTTGCTCGGTAAAATGTAAATCAAAATATAATACAATATTTCTCAAAAGTTTTTATTTCAGAATTCAGACATTACACATTAAAGATATGATTATAACGAATTTTATTTATAAGTATTTTAATTTAAAATAAAGACAATATTATCAAAATCACGAAAATTTGCAATTATTTTGTAGTTAAAAATGTGTAAAATGTTTTGTATTAAGCCATTAATTTTCACTGTAAAAATAATGGTTTTAAATAATTATAAGTTATCAAATTGAAAATAAGATTAATGATTAGAGTTTAATTTATATTATAGGTATCATAGCATAATAGTTTTAAGAGAATAATATGTATAACGTGTTAATACTTAATAACCATTGGCAATATTATTGATCGCTAAAATTTGTTTTATTTGAATATCATGTAAAACTCCAATAACATATTTGTTCACCTTACCACAAAGGTAAGAGGTTTTTTTATAGAGATATCAAGTATAAGTAGCTAATTTATATTAAAATGTTGAGTGCATATACAAATGTACAATATAATTTGTATATAAAAATTAAAAGCTATTGGTATGTAATATTATAATAGATATCATTTTAAATTTCTAGTGAAGCGATAAACATTTTTTATTTAGAAAGTTATAAAGTAATTGAAAAAGTATTTCAAAAATGTCTTTTATTTATTACCTATCAATTAATTGAAAGTTGAAATATACTTATTTAGACATGTAATTTTTGGAAGTATCTAATATTATTCTATGAGTAAAATGGTGTGAAACACTAAATACCATCATAGAAATCAAAAAGTATATAATCCCGGGTAAGTTTCTTCTTCTACTTCTATTTAACTTTCACTTTTGCTGTTTTGAATCTTCTTTATTAGTTACTTTCTGTTTATAATTTGGGGGATGTACATTGAACGGAAATGACTTTGGACACATGATTGCTTAATCCGAATGCTTAAACACCTCCCTATTTTTAGTGTTTCCGACAGTCAAAATATGTTTTTAGGTTTTTTTTTATTAATTAGGAGCGTGCCGCATGCGTATCAAATATTATGTATAAAATATAGTGTTAGTACCTACCTACTTGAAAAATAGTTAGCATAATATTCTGATAAATCTGTAATAGTTGTACCTGTACGTTTTATGATGGTTTGATATGATTATATAGGTACACGCGACCATGTTTAAAAGTAAGACGACTCGTCGTGACTATAATTATATAACAGTAATAATACCTATATGAAAAGATGTCGACTAAATCGAAAAAAATATAGTTTTTAATAACACTATCAACTCAAAACGTGGTTTAAGTTTTACCAGTGTAACATGCAGAGGCACTTTCCCTAAATATATCACATAAATGTTTTTGTTTTATTGTTTTTTAACTGATTTACTGGTATATTACGTAAAATGTTTACATTTGAAAGCAGTAAACTCGATTAGGTATATTCTACAGATCCGATACGTACATACGATAAGAATAAGTATAACGATTATATACACTACATTATTATCCGGTTGTTAAATTTAAATATTTTTGGCAATAAAAAAAAATATTTTCCACGAATAATAATAATAATAGGATATTTGAAGTATATACAAATATATATTTTTAAATGTCATATAGGTCATGTAGTATATATGTATGTAGTGCTAATGACCTTATCGATGAAATTTAATATATACATGATCAGTAAAAAAAAGGTGGGTAAATGGGTGTCGCTATGCAGTACAGAAGTTTACAAGTGGGTCTCTGTAATGGATGGTGTTAAATTTGAATTCAATGATATAATATCATTATATAAGAAAAACGATTCTGAGCGAAAACGGTCACTCGGCCTATGATATTACCAATTATATTTAATGATATTATTGTGAATAAAGTAATTTATATATAACCTATTAAGTAGAGCCTTGTTTTCAATTTTCAATCCTTAGCTATAAAAGTTAAACATTTTATAAATTTTTAACTACAAAATAATTATTAAATTATAAATTTGATAAATTTTGTCAAAATATAAACTTGAAATGCTTATAAAAAAAATTTTGCCTATGTATTTTTAATATTTTTCAACTACTATTAGAATGATTTATCAGAAGCCTTATATTAAATTTTCACGCTTTTTACCCAACAAATAAAATTTTATTGATTTTTATAGAAAAAAAACCTAAAAAAATTGAAAACTGACAATGCCCGTAAACAGCTCAAAAAGAGTCAAAATATTTTCAAAATTTTATCGTGTATAGAAAATGCTAATATAAACATTCAATCAAAATTTCATGTACCTACGGTATTTTATTTTAAAGGTGCACCAAAAACAAAAATCGTTTTTCTGGAAAACAGATTTTGCCTGAAAATTCCCGTTTTGACACCCCAAAGTACCAACTAGATTCATTTTCCTATCAGAAAAGTTACTATTGAAGAAAATCCAAGCACTCTTACTGTCCTAAAAGGTGATGAAAGACACAAAAAAAAATAAAAAAAACACACACACATCATTGTAAAATCAATACATTCATCACTCCGCTCAGAATCTAAAAGGTAGGGAAGTGAATGTCGCTCAGCTGTACAGTAGGTTATATATATATATGTTATATTATAAATATAATATTTTAAAAATTTTATCGTGTATAGAAAATGCTAATATAAACAACCAGTGAAAATTTCATGTATCTACGGTAATTTTTACTTATTACCCCCTCCCTCCCAAGTACCAACTAGATTCACTTTTCTATCAGAAAAGATACTGTTGAAGAAAATCTAAGCAGTTTTACTGTACTAAAAGGCAATAACTCACACAAAAAAAATCACATATCGTTGTAAAATCAATACATTCATCGCTCTGCTCAGAATCTAAAAATGATAATAATATATAGAAATAAAAGTGAATCGAAACTTTTGAAAGGTTATAGGTATAGGGAAATTGCCATAATAATAAATTGTAAATATATAGTTGTGCCTATATTATATATTATAATACTATGTATAAATCAAAGCCCGGATTAAGGATCAATTGCAGGGCCCCGGGATACACTTAGTGGCCCCCTTTTCAACGTTTACTTCAAAATAATTGTATCATTACATATTGATATTGACGACTTTATACTATTGTATAATTTTTTAAATAATAAGTCATTGTCACGGATTTTTTTAACAATTATTGATCGATGATATAGAATTTCGTTAAAACAAAAACAAATATGTGTTTCTTTATTTTTAACAGGAAATTTTTTTATAACATTTTTAAACATGCAATTGTACACCAAATACCAATAATAAAATCAAATTTATTTTTTCAAATGGGAACCACTTTATTTTTTGATGGATTCTGGTAAAGCTTTTTTTCTGAAAATGTTGACAGTCGAATGATCAATTTTGGTTATCTAGGTTATTAACTATGGTCCTCTAAAGTTTAGTATAATACGCATTAATACTTTTAACTGAAACACCTAATTTACAAGAGCTAAATATTTTTTTCTTATGACTACCTGCTCAAAAAAAAAAAAAATTGTTGGCAAACATAGTCGATTATTTATAGTAATTTTTCGTGATATAAAATTGATTTATTTTATAATTATTAATTATAATTTACCTACTATACCTACCTACTTAAATAATTATTTTTGAAAACTGTATTGGACTCGTTAAAAAAATATATTTTGGGGAGAAAGATGGGCCCGCAAAATTAAGGGGCCCCCGGATCGTGCCTCCTTGCCCCCCCTTAATCCGGGCTTTTATAAATCCATGTATAATATAACTTCGCTCATTCAAAATAATTAATTACATACATTCATTTTTACATTTTTTTTTTTATTGTGGTACAACGCACAACATTGGCTGAAATGTTGTATTTCCCATTCCACAAAAGTAATTTATTGGTTACCTACCTATATTTTATAATAATGCCTATTGTCGTGCCGTCACTTTGTAGTTTGTACGCCTACTTGGGTAGCACGCTCGCGTACCTGTACTCGCTCTTTAAGGTGGTACATAATTGTGTGTGAATAGTGTAAACAAGTTAAATGATATCAGAGGTACACGCCGCGTTACGAACTATTATATTATTATACTGTAGGTAAAAACCAAAAAGTGAAAACGACCACCACCGGTTGAATACACACAGTTCATCTTATAAGTGTATTATTATCGTATCATATAATACATTGTTTACACGGATACCCGGCATTCTCACGGATACACCACATACGCGCGTGAATAAATTCCACGGAATCGCGCTCGCTCGGCAGAAATACGGCGGCGGCGGCGACGACGACGACGACGACGATGATGGACGAGATTTTTTTTTCTCCAAATATTATACATCATATAATAAATGGGTGTATAGTGTACATTATTATATAGTGCAACAACGACGAGGAAGCGAAGGCCCGGCGGAAATGTGCGCGCGTGAGAAAAAATAATTCTCGGTATAGAGCGGATACAGCGTTTGTTGAATATTATTAGCGAAAAAGTGAAATCGCAAACTGCCACAGCAGCAGCAGCAGCAGCTCGGACATCCGACAGGCCGCGGTGGTCGGGCGGCGAACCATATAGCGATTGTCACGTCGGTCGTTACAATATAATAATAATAATCGTCGCGATATTATTACTATATGAAGGTGTCTACTAACCGGTAATTGCGGTGTTCGAATACGACGCCACCGTAGATTAGTTGTACACAATAATAATATCGTTTTGTGTGGTAGGTACGGTAATAATAAACAAATTATCTCGTGCGTATATTGTCGGTCGTGCCACCTATATTATAATAATCATAATCATAATATTATAATAGTGCATTGTCTGCCATAGTGGCGGAGTTGGCGTTGAAGTTCCCTCCCACCTTCTCCGCACGCACGACAGCACGCGAACGCAAGACGCGACTTCAGTGGTAATTTATATTATAATATATTATAATATTAGGTACATCGGTACCGCATGCATGCACAACGATTAGCTGTGATAATAATAATAATAGTTTGGTAGGTAGGTAGGTAGGATAATTTGATTAGACAGTGCTATATAATTAATAGCTGGTGTTGTTATTTCGTTAGAGACTGTTTTAATAATATTGTACTACGATGGGTACTATGGTAAATATTACGGTCCTTCGGCGCTACCGTGTTATTATTGCGATGGGAGGAGGACAATCGATGACAGATTGCACATTTTATACTCGTGACAGCATTTTTCAGACTTTTTTTTAGTGGAAACGATTTATCAGAAAATAGGATTTCAAACCTGACTTCTAATAGTAGGTCGTTCGTGGTTTAAAACAATATCAATCAACAGAACCCCGGTACACACGCGGTATAATACCGGCACCGTAGATAATATTATATTCAAGTATCTTTATACTCTGCACGTTAACTTTACTATAAGTTGAATCGTTCTTTTCCAAATGTTGAGATATCGTTTCATAGACATTTTGCATACCTATAATGGGCGTTAGTGGAAAAACATAATTTACACAATCGAGTGAAAACCAGAATAATATATGAGATGTCTTCATTGGTTATCGGCCATCGTGTTGATTGAATGCTGTTAATTACAAAACATGGACTGAAACGATATTATTAAAAAACCATCATCAATAGGTAAAAGCAAGACAGATTACATAGAACCTACAGCGTTGGGCACTCTCGTTATTTCGCCTCTAGGCAGAATATTATATTATGTTTGTGCGATATTATATCTGAAAGCAACGATAGTAGTTAAATCTCGTTTACTCTGGTTGTAACTTTTCTTTTATTTTGCATTAATTCATCACGAACTATGACTAGTTTTCATTTTTAGGTTCATCCTGTTTATCGTTTAGAATAAATAAACAAATAAATTATTCTATCATAACATTCGAAAAACGATTCTACGCTTCTACGTTTAATAATCCATAACTAATAAGCCACACACCTAATTAATGCCTTCATTTCTCCCACTGTAGTTTTTCCATTTACTTATAAATTACAAATATATAATTAATGATATACATTACAAAATAATTATATGCGTTATTGTGATGACTACAGTTTATTCAGGCTCATATAGGTATTTAGAAATTTGCCGCAAGAGGTCATAATAAAATTGCCAAGCTCTTAAACAGTTTTATTTCACATTCAATGATTTTTGTTTTTTGTTTCCTACCGGAGAGAAAATGTACTTTTGGTTTTACATTAGTGTGTGGCTTCTGGTAGTTAACAACTAGCAATAATAAGTAGGAAATTCCAGGTAAGTACCTGAGAATATATTTTCTAATCATTGGGAAAAACCAACAAAAATAAGCGCGAAAACGGGAAAATTTAACAAATGCAAAGCCATAGTTTTCAAAAAAATCATTTTTTTTATTATTCAAAAAGAAATCATCGAAGAACTTTCCTTCAAATTACAGCTGATGCACATGGAGGTCGTGGTGACGAACGTTCCGTTTTCGTTTTATTGTGTAGGTCAGACCTAACTAAACCTACCCCCCCCCCCCAAAAAAAAAAAAAATTGTCTGTGGAGGGCGGTTTAATTAGTTACAACAAATCATAATAATAAATAGGGAATCTATAGTATTATATATTTCTGAAGTTAAAATGATTATTACAAGTTGCAACAAATTCATCTTGGAAATAACTAAGGTACATTAACTAAATTTAACTGTAAATACGGAGTGACGCACACAAAGTGATTCAAATTATATACTTATTACTTATAGTTAATATATCATTGAAGGTATTCTTTTACTTTTATTTTATTAAAACATGTAGTTTTGCGTCTTAAAAGTTAAAAGTTAAGATTATAAATGCATACTATGTGAACATTAATAAGTCGTAAGTACAGTACTCGTATACTTACTTAACTAAAATATTATTCAACATAGTTTGCAATGAAAGTAAACAATTTGGCTTAGGGCGATTTTATTAATTTGCTAGCTTTAGATTTCTTTTAATTAAACTTGTAGGTTTCAGTATAAGGACTCAACGTGTAATATAGGTTAACTTATAGTATATAGGTATGTATAATAAACTCATTTAAACATTCTTCTCATTAAAATATTTTTTATGTTTAACTTTTAAGACGTCCAATTAATAAATACATATTATAACATGTTTACCGTGTAACGTTATCATTGCTTAAAAATGTACTTATTAGTTATTACTTATAGTTATTACCTAATTAGTCAAGAGCTTATTATCAAATAGTTTTGTAATTCTAAAAAAATTGGTGGATTGATTTTTACAATAAACATTTCTCTGAAAAATAAAATACCTTCGTATTTTTTAGTATAAAATACGCATAGTTATTATATTAGCCATGTAATTTTTTTTTTTAATAATAAATGTGCAAACAAATTAAAAGTAACTATATACAAATCAAGATCTACCTATGCACTTTTTTTCAAAATTGACAAAATAAGCATTTTAAATGTTTGTTTTTACGTCCATAATTATAAAATGTATTTCTAGTTTGATCTTTTATAAACCGACAGTATAATATAGAAAAATTGAATATGCAAATTCTATAATTCCCTAACCGTAGACTTATACCTTATTTGCAACAATTGTTAATTATAATTTATAATAATAATTATACACTTATTATGCAGCTCTATATGCAGTACTACATCACCGATGCAAGACGTATGTCCAATACCCAATTTCTGCTTTATCATGTCTGAATTTGTTGTTTTTTTAATATTCATATAAATCATAATTAGAGCAACGTATTATAATTAACATTGTATTCAGTTTCTATGTGTTTTAGGTTAAAATTGAATATTTTAAAATAGAAATCGTAAATAATCACTTAACATATTAGGCTTCTAAAATAGTACCTACAACATTTTTTAATACATTACAAAATAATAATATGATATAAGCTAAATACTATAAAATAATAGGTACATTATAACTTATAACAATACGGCGTTTATTGAATGAGAAATGCAAGTTTTTAAATAACAAGTGTCTTTATTATAATTTATAATACATAATAATATATAGTGTCATTATTTTATAATTCACTTTGATAGCTAAATAGATAATATACTAATTTAAAAATATCATCCCTACAGTATAGTGCCTTGACGCCGAGTCGTAAATTCAACTCACGGTTAAATTGATGCGATATAGCTGTATATGTTATTATATATTATATATATTTTTATATATACCTATCTAAAAAACTGTTTGATTTTACATAAGTCATTGAACAGTCATTTTTGCAGCATACAATTTTGTCTGGTATCTAATTTCCCTTTTAATGGTAAACTCTTCAAACTGTTGGTCCTTTTATATGGAACAGGTGAAAACTTTTTACTATAGAAATAGATACAGTTACTGCTTGGAAAGGTCGATTTATCTCGGTTTCTCGAACGTATAGATTATAGGGTTATGAGTTCCAGTGGATCATACAAGATTCAACGAGACCTTTTGCATTCCCTTTCAAATGTTCTAATGAATGATCACTTGTGGTCTTAAAATTATATTATTGCTAATATTTGGCCTTAAATATTTAACTTTGTAATTTTTTACTGTAATTGTTATCCATTATGTTACTTATTTGATTGATGTTATAAGTTCTATAAATTATAACTATATATGTATGTGTTATATGATATCATATTGTATATCTAACCTACACGTAAAGAGCCGATCGAAATTTATTGATATAAACTAAATTAAAATAAATATACAAATGAGTATACAGACATAGTAAATAGGACCGATCGTTAGATACTATTATGATATATTTTAATTTCATATAGTCGTAGAAATCGCAATAAAAACGATCACATCAACACGTATGTACCTATACTAGTATACTGCATAATAATATGTGATAAACCCTTATAAATATATTACATCCGGTATGGGTTTCTACATGGTTAAGACAAGTATAAATGTAAAATAAATAAAAACTAATAATCTCGAACCAGTTGTTAATTAGTTGTAAGTCATTAAAGTTTATATGAGTGTAGTAATGAACCAACATCTAGCGAAGTACCTCTGTGCCACGCTTAACACTGTTCATCAAAAATGTAAATGCTTATAAAGCCTGCCTAATAGTAATCAACTAGTACCTATGATATTTTCTACCTACTTGAAAATGTACAGAAAAATATTCTGCTTTGGAATATTAAGTTTAATGTTAAAAATATTGTTGCCTAAGCTAATAATAACTTAAAAAAATAATAATGATGAAAATAGCTGAATATATATTATATATTTTTTGTAATGTTGTTTAGTAATAATTTCTAATTAGGTATGTGAAAAATATGTTTTCAATAATGCATATTATAACAACCGAAAAATAACATTTTAGATATATTGATATCAGAATAAGTACCTAATAATTGAATAATCCTGTATATACCTACCCAAATGCAGCTATATATTATAATTCAAGTGCTAAATATATACAATTCAGAAACTTAACTGTGTCTCGTGGTAATTGGATTTCGTTCATTAAGTTCAGTTTTTAATTGAGGTTTTAGTAACTTTTAGATATATTCGTTTGAAAGGAGTGTTAAATTGTTTGTGTTTAAAACTTAAATTATCATTAAATTGATCTAAGTCTATATTTTCATTGATCATATTTTGTTGTTTGAGCAGGTCATTCAATTTTTTATATTCTCTATAGTTATTATTTTAATTTTTGTGTGTTAAGAACAACGAGTTTAGGCGCCACTTGCAACAATGTAAAAATAGTAAATGTGTGCAATATATATATACGTATTTATCTTTTTAACGTACACTAAGTAAGTTCATATAATACAATATACATAACTAATTAATTGTATAATAATTTAACTCACCCTAAAAATTCAACTGCAGACTTGTCATATGTTCGACGAACGAAGGATGAAGAAATAGGTTTGATATTGATTTATTTATAATTGAATATTAGACCAGAGCAAATTGAAAATATCTATATCAATTAGAAATACTCAAAATAGTTTATATTTTGTTTAAAAGTACAAACAATTATGCTAAGTATAGGTACTTACATAGTCAACACTCAACGTGTATGACCACAACCGGAGACATACGTAGGAGGAGTGCTGTTGTCGAGATCGGACAGATGGGTGTCGCCGGAGCCGAGAAAATAGGTTTGTGTAGATAAGAACATAATAATATACAATATAATACAAATAATAATGATTATGATGATTTCGCACTCTTGTTATAGCTGTTAATTATAAGGAGTGGCAATCATTATTCATTACAGTATCTATACCTCATTTTGTGTCAAAATTAATGAGGAATAAGCGCCAATATAAAATAATACCACTAATACGTATTATGATGTAAAACAACGTACGTAAGTACCAAATACATAAGACACAAATATAATTTGTGGCAATATTAATATTTTAAAATATAAAAGTAGTATAAATAAAAATCAAGGGAAAATACTCATTAGTATAGTAAGTGTCATGTTATTTTTCGTATCTATCGTAATAATATGGATGTGTTAAATTTGAATTTAATGATAGTTCATCGCAAACGATAAACGATTCTGCACCTATATTTCTAAGGAAATTACATTATATGTTTTTATGTTATTAACTTATAGGTCAGTATACTGGCGTACTGTAGAACGGTGTAAAATAAAAACTATATAATGCATAAATTTGAAAAAAAAATCTTCAATATGTTTATAAATAAGGTCCAAAAACAGACAATAGCATATTATTGTGTGGAATGGCAATCAAAGCATTTTTTTTTTTGCTGCTAAAGGCGATGTCGGATACAAAATAAAAACGCGTCGTTGTAAAACAATAAAATATATAATATATATATATAGATTGAAGCTATACTGGCGACTGACAACTAAAATGTACCGATGTGTACTTAATATACATAATATATTATATTATAATAGTTTTGTATAAGTAACTACTTACTAATAGTACCTACCTTATAGAAATCGTTAATAATGAATATTGACAGTAAGTACCTACCTAACATAAAAACAATTCAAAATATTTTATAATTTACTAACTGCATAATAAAATGACTTCGCCCGTGTTAAAAATTAAAATTAATTTATACCTCTTTCTATCGTTTTCCGTTTTGCTTCAGTTGAATAGATAATAGGTACAAACAAAATTATAATGATTATATAATTATGATTTTCCACTTCTTAATTCTGGACGTATTTTTTATATAAACACAGATACAGATTCAACGAATGCTTAAAAGCTGAATTAAATCCAATAATATCGTTGGGGTATTGGTAAATATCTTCATGTGTTTCGTGATATATTTATATTATACTTTCTCAAGTGTGGACTTAATTGGTATATTTTTCGTTTCCCAATCGCATACTCGGTCGATACGTTTTTGTTTATACCAAAATTACTCAATTAATAGGTATATTATTTTTTTTCCCGTTCATAGGACTCAATTAGTATGCACCGACACGTATCCTTAGTTACGGGTGAAGGTAGGTGGATCTGCACTCGCGGATGTAATAATATACGACTATCGACGGCCAGGAAAATTGGAAACTCGTGCTCGGCGTGGGAGAATGTTGATTATGCGCACGTCGACGACAACAGCGATTTGTGCACAATACAGGACGATTCAAAAGTGTTTATCTGGTCGTGAATTAACATGGCACAGCAACCGTACATTTAAGGTAACCAACCAATGCACCACCGTTAAGATAAGATGGCCAATCGATCTTAATTTCGTTGTTGACGAGCGTGTCTTGTGTGCGCTTTTGTGCGCTCGTGTGTGATTTTGTGAGCTTGTGCGCGCTTGTAATGATTGGCAAACAGTAGTGTGTATGCACAAGATGTACAAATACAAAAATATCGTATTTTGAATATCCATGATAGCTGGTATCTAAGGTCGTCACTTAATTGAACATATTTTGTAAGAGACTACGTCATTATTTTGATTACTTAGATTTAATTATTTTTTTCCTTCGCCCACCCCCAAAGCTGCAGCAGTTTCTTCGTCTTTGAAATAAATTTTGAATTTTTGAAATCGGACGAAGAATTTTTTTTATTGAATCGTCCTGTATAATAACCGCACGCCGCAGCAGTCATTAACGCGATATTAGCGGACAGAGAAATTTCCGGCGAAAAAAACGCGGGTAAGAGAAAGATCGCGACGACCACCGCCGCCGCACACGTCCGCCGACGAGGACGATAAGTTGGTGGGAATTTCGACGGCGGCGGTTACAATATCATAAATAATAACATAATAATATAATATCCGTTTTCGCGCGCATATCCGTCGCACGTTGATGATAATAATACTATTACACATTTCTTTCGTATAATATTAGATAGGTACGCGATAACCGCCGCCGCCGCCGCCGCCGCGGTCTCTCTCGCCGTCCAGCCACCGCCGTCGCGGAGGAGGAATCTCGATCGCGCCGCCGTGGTCGCTTTCTTCGTCTCGACTGCGCCGACATTCGGTAGTACACGACCGTAACGCAGAGTAACCGGCCGCATCAGCAGCGACGACGACTTTATAACGACAAAAACCAAGGCGCGATGACCGGCGCCGCCGCCGTTCGTTTTTTCACGGTCCAATAAAACGCGCAACACCGGTCGTTTTGTCACACATTACCCGCACAGTAGTCGTTGTGTGTTCGCAGTCACTGACCACCGCCACTGGCGATCTCCATACCGACTTTGTTTCCGATCTTGTCGCAGCTCGGCACCGACTCGTCTCATATGATATATAGGCACCGACCGGGGCAGAGATCGACGACTAGCGATACCCTGTCGCGCCCCACGATGGCCACCGCAGCCGCAGGACCCTGCCGCCGGCGGCCACCGATGACGAACGGAACGACGCGGGCGATGGTGAGTGGCGGGACGGTGATGGCCGTCATCGCGCTGGCCGCCGCCGTCGTCTGCGCGGCCGTCACCGGCACGTCAGCCATAACGACGAAACCGTCCGCGACGGCCGTCATCAAGACCACTTTGCAGATATCGCCGCCAACCGATGACAAAACCACCGCAAAGCCGGAAAACCGCCAACAACTGCAGCAGCCGTCGTTTGCCGCACGCTATTGGGTAAGTGATAACCTTCTTGTCGCCATTCTGTACAGAGCCCCGCTGATGACGGTGAATATACGAGAAATTGCATTAGTAATTAATATATTCCAAAGAAAATCGAAAAATATGTTTATAATTTGGGTATTTGTCGACAATAATAATTCAGACATCGGTAGTTCAAAAATCGAAATAAAAACAAAATAGTTTGGAAAGCTCACTCCACATGAGTGTGTCGAATTCGCGGTTTCTAAACTTATTTTAATAATAACAATAATAACTATAATCCCGTGTACAATTTAAAAACAATTTAGTAACCTTTATTTTTGGAACCTATTTTACTGGCTGTTATGTATATTTATTTTGAATAAAACCGTTAGAAAATCTTAATACAAACAATCGTAACTAGTAACTACGTACGATAAATAAATACCTATTAATACCAACAATCGTAACTATGTAAACTGTTAACTAAACGGATACGACGGGGATATAGGGTGATTTAAACATACATATTATTTAAACCTACACTACTTTTTTCCCTAATACTTATTTCATATTATTATAAGCTATTCTAATCGTAAGGAGGATGTCATTAGGGTACAATTTGTTTTCTCTTCCTGGCCCACGCCCAACATAAACAAAAAGCATTTACGCAGAATCATTTTTTTTTATATTTTTCAGTAATCTTAGAGTAAAACCACCAATTACAAATAATAAAAAATAATATTTTTGAGGAAATAACATATCGATTTGTCTAAATATTGTCTCAAAACAATTTAAACATCATTTTAATATACAACATTTTTTTGTTTATTTTAAATGTCGAATACAAAAATAAAATATAAAATCAATATGTCTTTCCCTCTAAAATATTATTCTCTATCTTTTTTGTAATGTGTGATTTTACTCTGAGAATACTCAAAAACATAGAAAAAATGATTCTGCGTTAATGTTTTTTGTCTATTATGCTGCGCGTGGGCCAGAGAGAAAAAACAAATAGTGCACTGACATTTTCTTAATACTTCAGTATAGGTAGGTCCTGCTAGGTATTCTATAGGTACCTATGTATTTTTATGATATGCACTAGAGAAAACAATCCGAATTGAAATGATATTGTTTATTATCAAATAATTGGCAAAACGATTTCAAAATCTCATATTATTACTCTAGTACTATCTACGAGTCTCTCCGTCGAGTTCAGAGTTGCAGTCGTAAGTCGTCACATAAGACACGTACAACTTACACACACTGTTGTATCAATGAATATTGCGTATAGCATAATATTGTGGACTACACATCCTCCCTTCTCTCACGATTCTCATCTATAGGTGTCTATCTGCGCGCAATTAAGTATAATGAAATATGTAGGGCGAACCGTGTTATTATACGAATTTTTGTCGAATTTTCTTTGTTGAAATATCGTTGCGGATCACACGGTGGAAACACAATTGGATCGTCGACATTTGCAACGTCACGAAATATTCGCAATGGGTAACGCTCCTAAATGCAAACGCGACAGCAGCACGCACGTCGTGCGTGTGCGATGATGTCGAGAGTAAATAGGAAAACTGCGTATGCCTTGGTGTATACTAGGTAATAGTATTTTATCGAGAATGTGAATATAAATAAAACAATTGTCGAAAGTCCGTGCGTTAGGAATCTATTTTGATTGTCAATATCCGTGTCATCGATTCGTTCGGAAATCGTCAGCCCTACCGATCGCTGCGAAAAGTCATCCAATGCGTTGGTCGGTGGTAGGTATTGATAATAATAATAAACGTTATGATTATTGCGCAACGGTCAGAGTGCAGTCCGTGAGTGGGAGCGCATCATACGGCCGCGGCCTTGGCAGTGGCCTTTCGCAGTTTGTCGGCGAAAGAAGAGAAAGATCGTAGCTGCGAGACTCGTTTTTTGTGAAAGATAGGTATAAATAAATATATAATATATTTTATTATGTCGAGACGATAGCCCACACGTGTTTGTGGTTTTGTACGTGCGAGTGGTGAAAGAGACTTTGCGTCTTTGCGATATATTTCGTCAATTTCTTTCGATTTCCATCGGCTCTCTCGCTTTTAGAGATCATATTATATAGATCTGTACATTTCACAGATATATTATAAAAACGACTGAATAACTGACTTTGTCGTATTATGCTGTATAACCGCATAGTGAATCTGGTTGTCAAGTGTCGACAGATCAATGTTTAAATTTGAAATGTAAATACTAAAAAGTGATAATAATGATAATGCTATAATACGCAATTTCGTGTTCCATATAATTGAATATACTCCTATATATTTGAATATCGCGAAATATTTTTGTTTGTTGTACCCTCAGGTATATATCTATTATAAATACTTATATTAATATTATACCTAATATATAGGTCCTTTTTAAATATAACTATTAAGTACCGCGTTTCTGTTGAAATTTTTGACGATTTGATTTTTTCACGAAGTTGTTCCAAACATTCATGTGAGCTTCCTAATTATTATCAATTAAAAAAATTTCCACAACTATTAATGTTTTGTTAACATTGCCCCGTTGGCAGCTTTGCTTCACAGCAAAGTTTATATACCTATCTTTATAGTAGGTTCGGGTCGCTAGATTAAATTTCAAAAATTCCGGACACGTCTTATAAAATTTAATTTTTCTCATTACAAAAATTTTTTTATCACAGTCATAGGTATATCTAGGTAGTTATTTTGTATAAAAATTTCATCTCGCTTTTTCAGTACAGACATTACGCACGTTAAATAAATATTAAGAATTATTAAAACCATTAAATTAATCACTAATGAGATGAAAAATCTCGATTTAAAACTCTTTGAATTTTATCAGTGTAAGTGCTTATACATGCGATGGCGTTAAAACCGTCATAGATCAACGGATACTCGCATTTCGATCGGTAAATAAAACCAGTCAAACCATCGGTATATGAACCATAAGGAAGCGAGTATCCGTGGATTTCAAATCGCATCATTAAGTATAAAAACGACGACGACTGTTCGGCCGATAGGTGGACCATCTTATGGAGGGGAGAAGGCGAAACGTCGGGTGAGAGCTGTAATAAAATATGCCATGTGTGTGTGTGCATGCGAGCGCGAAATCGCGACGCATATCGACGATATAGTATCGACTGACCGCAGCCTCTTCCGATTTTCGTAAAATTTTGCGGATGCGCGGCGGTAATCGTCAGTCGAAAATTTGTTTCCGGTCTCGAGCACCGACCGCCGTCGATATATACCCATCGCCGTACATTATAGGATATAAATTGCCGTGTTGCATATCACCGAATGTTCGTTTGCGGCCGATGCTGATGTCAATATAATCGCTCTCACTCGCCGCGCGTTATGATCATTGTTATTACACGTACGAGCCACACGCTGTCTACTCTCACTATACGCGCCTGTATATGTGCACGCTATAATGCGGAAACATATAATAATGCAGCGACAGTCTTTCTCCCTATCTTTATACGGCGGCGACCCGTGATTGCGATGCGCACAAATAACGCTATTTATTTTTTATTTTTTTTTTTCAGATAGGCCGGCCCTAGGTCCGAAAAGTAAAATTTTAATTTAGAAATTATTATTATTTTCCGATAGGCAAATTTACGGTGAAAAACTGCTGATACAAAAAATGTGTTTGACGTTTATAATATTTTCGTTTGAACGAGAAATCTAATTATTTATAAACACTGTTCTTCAAAAACAAATCATTATTCGTCATACGACCTGCACTCTGCAATATAATTTCATTCCATCATTCCTTAGTCACACTCGGAAGTGTATTTTAATAGACATTTTACAATTATTATTTGTAATAACAGCAATTTGCTACCAACTATGGCGTTTTCGTCGCCGCGAATCGACTGATTTCCGATGATCAGATGGGTGATAAATAATTATAATTATCATTTTGGGTCAGCGGTCTTCTGCAAGTGTCGTTGATCAGTTTTAATAGTGTTATTAAATTATTTCGTTGTCGTTTGTCCAGTTGTCGCATATATATACAGTAAAATTCCCATGGCGCGCAAACATTATTTTTTTCTCCGAAATTTTCACCAGTCGTTTCGTTATGAAAAACCTCGCCATTCGGTATACGATACGTAGGCAGTTATTTAATACACTTTATGGGCTTTACGTTTAAATTTTTCGAAACACTGCAGGAAAAAGTTATTTGTATGTGGTGTGAGGCCATACTGCTCATTTGAATAATACACGATATTATACGTTTATATCAACAAGTTCATAAATTAATTAATATTTAACAATTGATTTTTATTTAAAATAATTGTACATAGGTGAATTAAACAATCAAATAACCAATTAAACAGTTTTAATTACAGGTAAAATATATTATACGTATGCATCATTGTATCATGTTTCAAATGAACTGGTATAAGCTAGATAAGTTATTACAATGGATACAATTTAATAAGCTAATACATAGGCACCTACATTTAAAGTATTCATTTAAGGTATTAAGTTAATTTTCTAATTACCTACCTAACACTAGTTTACTTTTTAACTCGACTTACTCTAGTTAAAAAGTAAAAAAAAAAAAAATAATAAATCACTTTTTGAGTCAACCCTGCATAGTTATAACTCGGTGTTCTGTGATCCTTAACTGACGTGCAAAATATGTACTGTTATAGAACTATCGTCAGTAGGTGGCATAGTCTCGGTCTTAATGTTGGCCCAGACGATGTGATTAAACAATAATATGCGTTCGGACGAAACGCCCTCTCTTTGTAACTCTTCGACGCGGTGTGGTGGCGCTACGCTGAATGGACCGGTAATTGCCTTATAATAGCGATAGCGTACACGACCGCGGACGACGATTTTACGATGACGACAGCGATAACGATGACATCCGAGTAATTAGTGATTGCACGCCGCGTTAAAAAATGACGGCCATCTGTCGTCGTCGGTGGTCATATGTCCGAAATAATAATAATGTAAAATTATCACTCACGCGGCCGTCGTAATTAAATTCGGACGTGCGCTTGGGCACGCGACACAAGCCTTATACTTGGCAACATAATATTATTATTATGACAATTACCACGCTTACACGGCGACGTTAAAACGGTTTTAAATTCACGAATAGACGCATTTTACCGATTAATATAAAATAACCCAAACTAGAGGACCTTGATATATATATATACTCGTACATATCTTGAGGCTTTCTCGCTCAAACTATCGCAGTAAGAAAGCGAGCCAGTACCTATAACATCCTTGGACTTAAAACTGTTTGAACGTTACCTGCACGGTATTGAATGTGCAACGAGACAAAGAAAATACACACTAAACCGTTTACTATAGTACTGTTGCACGTTCTTTTGACGAGTTTGATTGCAGTTTTCTATATCTTATCAAAAGATGTCGTTTGTATTATAAGCGTCATCGTTATATAAATAATACGACGTATAATATATTATATTATTATAATCCGTACCTTGAACCGTTATCCGAACGTATCGTATCAGAATTTGTTGTAATTTTACTCGGAGATTGGACAATTGGCGCATTGATGCATCCCGTTAGAGCGAATTTTCACTAAGGTATAAATATGGCAGGCTACAGCGGTCTTATTACTCGGTCTCTAAGTTTTTGGTGAGTTGGACCAATTCCGCAAAAAATGACCCAATAATAAGAATGATATTCATTGTCAATACAAATTACCAACAAATCATTATTTCTATCAACCAAGACAACACAAATCTATAGTTTGCAAATACCTAGAGAGTAATGATCTCTAAGAGATGATAAAATGATAAGATCATAAGAGATGTATACATCTTGTAATACATACTGTTAGGTATATATTTCTTTAATTCTGTTATATTTTTTATGCGTAATAGTGTAATAGTGTTTTTAAAAAAAAATCGTATGCGTTTTAGAAATAAAAAACAAAAATTATCATTTCCACATATGTCAAAATGGGGTTTATTCAAAATAAATTTGTTTTTATTATTTATGTAAGAATTTAGGTACATACCAAAAACACTCATAGAAAATATACAATATTATCAGATATTATTATTATACATGGTGATGGACGCTGCAGGTGACTTGGTGTATATAATAATTTACAAATTGGTTATATTATTTATTACATATTATTGTACATATTATATTATTCAGACCACTATAAGTATTCATTTTCATAAGTAATACAAATAGTTACCAATGAGTGGAGGGTGGAACTCCCCACCCATCCAACCATTTATTTCACTTGTATCATTATTGCACGTTTGCGATGTAGATGGACAGTCTATATATTATGACTATGTGGCACACGCATAACTGCGCAGTAATGGTACATTGAATTTGCGTGTATGTGTGTATTGTGCTCGGAATGTCAATTGTATTATTGTACCATTGTCATTTTAAAAAAATATTTATAATATATTATAGTACTATGTGTGTACTTATATGTATATGATGTACGAAATATTATTGTTTATGCAGCGGATCGAACTCATAATTAGGTTCCTGGGTAGGTATAGTAAAGTGCGGTAGCGTAATAATAACACACGTACAGTAATATTTTGCAGATAATTTTGTTGACAGCAGTAATATTGTCAACAAAATCGTCCGTAACGGTGATGACGGGAATTTTTTTTGCTGCCAAGTGCGCCGTTATTTATAACCTACAACTGTTGCATGTTGTACCTAGGTATACAGCTGTAGTACACGACCAAGACGACGACGGTCGTTCAACAGGGTGGCGGTAAACGTATATTATTATAATATACTATACCTAGGTATTTAGGTATTCCGTCGAAAAGATGATAAAAAATTACATCCGTGCGTTAGGTACCTACATCGGATACGCGACGGCGGTGATAGTAAGTGTGCATTCGTTGTATACCTGGCGTGAGATAAATTTTTTGATAGAAACCAAAAAAAAAAAAAAAAATTAAAAAATACGAAGACCTCCGTCGATGAGAAAAATACACTCTCTCTTCGCATTGTCGTGTTGTATTAGGAGTAGTGTGTACCTACAGTAGTATTATAGGAAAATATAGTCAGTATTAGGAGTAGTAATTGTCATCCGGCGGATAAAGATCGCACCGTTGTGTTGCTCCGTCGTCGTGTATATAACGCTGTGTTATTATTTATTAAGACGATGGTCCCACGGTCGTCGCACGAGAAATTTCCCTTTCACACACATTTTTAATTTAATATATAAATATATAATATACTTAGTTTTTTTTTTTATAGGCAAACGAAAAAAAATCTTATAATAATACGTGCGTGTAATTTGCGTGGGTGTGTTAAAAAGAAAAAGTGATGATACTCTTTTCGAAAACGGCTGCACGCATGCATCCCACTATTGTAACAATAATTTATTTATACGCGAGGCGTATAATGTTTACGACGCACACAGCGTGGCACAGCGAAATTGCTCCATGTGTGTGAACACCTAGTGTAGTAGTGTGTAAATTATTATATAGTGTGAACGAGTGAGCATTTAGCTATATAGAAAGATTTAACACTTTTAAATAATTAACTTCGATTTAAAGACAATAATATTATGTTTAGAACATACACTCAGAAAAAATTTTAAAGTTATAAAAGAAATAAAAGTTTTAATTTCTATAATTTCATTCCATTGATTTACTATTGTATTATTTCCTTAAAGTTAATGACAAATTTCTTTATTTCAAAGAAAACATTATTAATTAAAAAAAATATATATATCATCGATTTTAAACAAATCCATTCATTTTACCATCTACTTTTCTTTAAAATAAAAATAAGAATATTTGTCTATAATCTAATTGTCTTAGAAATTATGAAAAATATCTTGTTAACATTTTTTTCTAAATGCTGGTAAATGTTGGTCAACAATGTACAATATTATAGGTTTATGAACACTAGTTCACGAACAATATACGTGCTGTATACATTTATGATATAATAAATTATTTTTCATACATAATTTTTTACTTCAATACTTGTAATTGTTTCTTGATTTATAAATTTCATTTTTTCTATAATTGTAACGTTGGGGAAGTTTTTTATTTCAATACGATATTTTAGATTATGGATGTGGATTATATCCATATTTAATTTGTAATAATCATATGTTTCTTTTTTGTGCTGGTCTGTCATAACTTTTTATAACAGTAAAAATGCTTCAATATTTCTCTTCTAAGGTTGTTTCTAGTAGAAAATTCGATTTTTCTAGTACTTTGGGAAGCCAAAAATAAAAATTTCCTGGTAGTTTTCTTAATAATCAGGAAAAAAAAAATTGTAATTTTTATGCAAAACCATTTTTTTACAAAATTAATTTTATCATTTTGCTGTAATTAAAAAACACATAACCGTAGTTATTATTATTATTATTTGTAGTTTTTCCCAAATATTCGTATAGAATTTCTGGAGATGATATAATTTATTTAACTATTTTTGAAATAGTCCATTTTTTTTCTAGTAATGTTAATACAAATATGTAAAAAAAGATCAAAAAGTTTCAAAATTGAATACTAGGTTCATGGTAAGTTTTTCTAACAGGAATTAAAAAAAGCTTATCGTGAATAGATGACATGCATTTTTTATGTGCGTTTTTAGTTAAAACTTTGACGAAAGTCATCGTCAACATCGCAGTATGCTAATTTCAATAGTTTAAAATATCAATCAATTTTAAAATGTTTGTTGCTTAAGCTTGACAATTAAATACAAAATTGTTCAATGATCATAAGTTTTTCTTTGCGGGATTACAAAACGGGTTAAAACATAACAACACCACATAATATGTAGTAATTATATCCATTAAAATTGTACATGTGATCATATAGTTAAAATAACATAATATATGTAGAGCATATAATATTCTAATATTAGATATAAAATTTCATAGAACCTGTACGAAACATTTATTTAAAAAAAATATATGAGAAAAACTAGGAACCTAAAGTAAATTCAGCTTAGAAATATTTTCTGAATGCGATGATTTATCAATTGATTAATACATATTATATAATGTGTTTGTATTTGTATACCAATTTATACGCTTTCAAAGAAGTAGATGAACTGGCATGATTGAAGATTGAATTTTACGCATTATGTAGGAGTCAACAATAAACATTTTTACTCTTTTTTTATAGCATTACATTTCGATGCGTTCTTACATAACTTGAGAATGAAATAATGTTCAATTATAGTTACATGATGTATTTCTATTTAGTATTTACTACTTTTGATTTGCGCATGCTTGCATAATCACACAATTTGTTCAAACATATTCCACTCAATATTGTATAGTTAATAATTATAATGATAGTCAGTACCAGTAGGTTGTAAGTAATAATTTCTGCAATAATAATAATCAATTTTAAAAGACTATTTTCATCCTAAAAAGACCCATTTTAATTTAACGTATACTGTTGATCGTCGATCGATCTAACAACTCGTTTAAATTTTGAAAATAAAAGGTTTGGATTAGTAAGTTACTTGGCTTGTCTTATTTAGATCCTACGAACGACTTAAATTGTACATTTATTTGTATTTATTTGGATAATTTTTGGTCATTTATCAAAATATGACTTTATAAATACATTTTTATATTGTCAACATTCAACAGTAAAATACGCTTCTTTAGACAAATAAATGGAACAATTTGTTTATAATAATGTAGTATCTGACATTTGTTTACTTTACTTTGGTTAGGTTAGTTAAAATATCGTAAAGTAACGTTCAAATATTTCAAAGTAAGCAACAGATCTAAATCTAATAGGTACTAACAAAAAATAGTTCAACATTTAAAGTTATAATAGCATATTCTAGTTATTTTTGTTGTATTTTCGGTATTTTTAAGGGGCCTTGCTATTTCCGTCAATTTTATCTTAAAAGACCGTAAGTTTTGACTAAATTAAAGTTAGTTTACGTTGACGTACGTTGCCCTATTTTGATTCTGAAAAAAATTTTGAAAATTATCTATAGTTCGTACCGAACACTTTGTAAAAATTAAAATCTTATATCATTGTGAACTGCAATTGAAAAGTTGAAAACATGAATTTTTTAAATCATAATTTAAATTAAAATTCATATTAAAAACGGAAAGCGTGTTTCATACGATCTTACAGACATTTTTCTGATGAATTAAAATATTTTTTTCAGAATCAAAATTACACAACGTTAACTAGTTTAATTTTTTTCAAAACAATAAGTATAATAATTAGTTGTCCTAAGATTCGTATAGTGCATTTTATATTGTTATCGAGTTATTGACGTGTACATGCGGGCACGAGACTGATTTGAACCGTATTGAATTTCATTCTCACTAGTAATCATTTTCAACTAACACATATAGGTCCCGAGCCGAGATAAAAAATTATCTAAATGTTTCCCTTAAATAATACACGTAGCAAGGTACCTTAAAATTATTTATCTTTTGAAACTATTTTTTTTTTTTTTATTTTTTTAATTATTATTTACTTTACGCATACTAACATTATATTATATAACATCTAGTAAACATAATAATTTGAGTCATCGTTTTTATTGATATTTCAATAATTAATAACCGTAAAGACTTGCAATTTTTACCAAATATTTATTTTAGTATTTTCAAGATATTATAATTTACCATTTTCACAATATTTTGACTTATTTTGTGTTGAAAGTTTTTTTAGTAAATAATTCACAATGTTCTTATTGATATTGAATTTGATTGTTTATACAAGTATTCTAGGCTGACACAACGTCTCCGAATCTTTTTTCGTATACAAAAATTTATCATTGAATTCAAATATAACACATCCATACAATGACATGCTCGACAACTACTTTACAGCAGAGCAGTCCTCCTTTTATTGTTTACACTGTTCCTATTTTTATTTTTATTTATACAACTGAACTGGTTTTTAAATCTGTAAAAATATATCATAATAATTATGTGATTACTTTTTTCAAAATACTAGGTTTGAAAATTTTCTCATTCTTAAGATTTTTCAAACTTTCTTTTATTTAATAAAAGCTTTTGTATTTGCTAACGCTATCTAGTGTAGAAACTAGAAGCTTAAACTATTTCAATGTATATAAGAGATTACCTTTTACTCACGATATGGATAAATTAGATTATATTATGTACATCGTGTCTCTTCTTGTTAGAGTTAATGTAATTACTGTACATTTTAAGCTGACCAGATTATTAATGTATTATACTCATGCGCTACCATTATTAACATGGCAATAAATACATTTTCTATGAATAAAATATATTTTCTTTTCTTTGTACACTTATTTTGGATACTTGACATAATAATCATAAAACATTATAATAATATGTACTATTATATTGCACTAAATATTAATAAAACGAAGGATATACAATATTCCATTATTATGGTTTAGAGTAACTGGTATATTAAATGAGATTATAATTAAATATTTGGCCTTTTAAATTTTAATATAAAAAAGTGGGTAAGTGGATGTCACTCTGCTGTAACAGTATGTTATAAGTAGGTCACTGTAATGGATTGTGTTAAATTTGAATTCAATGATATAAAATCATTGCATACGAAAAATGATTCTAAGCGAAGATGTCCCGTCAGCCTATAATATTACTAAGTAGGTGTATTTTATAACATTATTATGATTAAAGTAATTAATTTTAATATTGGGCATTAGTAGTTAGTACAGTATCTACAAAAGTAGGTTGAATTCATATTTGCCAAAAAAAATAAATTTGAATATGTCATTGTGTGTATAAAATAAAATAATATACTCTAAATTATATATATATAATAGTATATTATAGTATATTATATAGTAGTTATATATATATATACCAATGAATAATATTTTTAAATTGCAACAAAATAACTAAAATCGTTATTTTTGTATTTAATATGTAATTTCGTGCAAGTTTGAATTTAAAATGTCGGTAAATAATAACTGCGTTTAATGTTAATACATTTATTAGATTTTTCAGTTACGCAGTATGAACTATTTATGAAAATTTTTGTTTAACATTTTCAATACTTAGCTAAAAAAATTGAACATTTTCTAATTTATTAATAAAAATAATTGATAGATTTTGTGATTTTGATAAATGTTGACAACATTTGAACTTTAAATACTTATAAAAAACGCTTGCCAAGTCAGGGATCGGCATGTAAACTTTCTTGATTTTTATTTTTAGAAATGTATTAAATGATATCACACCCAAACGGTATAACAATAATTTGAATCCAGAAAAATGTCGGCGTGACAGCCCTACAAAAAATCATTTTCATTTTCATTTAGTGAAATAGATCTCCGAAACCAGAGAGCGGATTTCGTTGTTTGGGTTCTTGTTAGATTCACATTGGTTAGGAGAAGTGCAGTGAAGATTTTTAGAACTTTATCTTTAATAGTCAATACACTACAGAACATAAAAAAAAATTAAAACAAATTTTATTGGGCGTTTTTTGATATTTTTCAGCTTTATAGCTTTGTAGTGAATTAACGATTGGAGATGAAGTTCTGAAAATCTTCACTGCACTTCTCCTAGCCAATGTGAATCTAAAAAGACCCCAAACAACAAAATCCGTTCTCCAGTTTCGGAAATTACCTCGTTAAATGAAAATATAGTGAAAAATAACTTTTATTTTTTTTTATCTGTGATAAATTAAATAATTTTTTTAAAAAATTTTAACTCTACATTTAGTATCCAATTGACTATCCCTTTTTAATGAGTTATATCAACCAACTTTCTAGTTATCATAGTTTAGGAGAAAAGTTAAAAAAATAGAAATTTTGGGACTGTTCACGCCGACGTTTTTATGGATTCAAGTGGTTATACCGCTTGGCTGTGATATTAAATCTCTCTCATTAATATTTTATATTAAAGCTAGCTGAATTTTCCATCTACTCATCATTACTGAGTTACATTTTTATTATTTTCCTATTTAACACAAGTTCGAGAAAAATCAAAACAGTAAAAAACATCATGTTTATGGATATTTAATATTTATTAACTGTTATTGTAACAACTTATAAGGAACCTTGTGTTAAATTTTTTTGACCTAGTGGATAAAATGTTATTAAAATTTATAGAATACAAAATAAAAACAATTGAAAATTTCAAATGTTTATAAACAATTCAAAACTAAAGTTTACTGATTAGATCATTTACGGATGCATATCCAAAGTCTAGCATCAAAAGCTCGTAAAAAATTAAATTAACTTTCCAGTAAACTTTTTTTTTAACGTTAAATGTAAGAAAACTGAAGGGGAATTTTGTATTACATTTTCAAAGTTTAGATAAAAATAGAAAATATTTTATAAAATTCTAACTCCAAATAATTTGCCAATTTTCGTGATTTTGAGAAATTTTGTCAACATTTTAACATCAAATGCTCATAAAAAATGATTGTGGATTCATGCCAAACTTGTTTTAAAATGCCAACTTATAGAAAACGTTATCTTACATTTTCAAGTTTTTTGACCGAATAAAAAATGTTGTATCGACAAAGTTAAAAAAAAACTTGACATTTTTTATGCCTATAAAATATAAATAGTTCAAAAAGAGTCACAATATTTCGAAAATTATATAAAAATTGTCAATATAAACATTTAGTGAAAATTTCATCTATTTCTATTTTTTTTTATTTTTTAGAGTTACTCCAAAAAACAAAATACAATTTTTCGAAAACGGGTTTGGCATAAAAATGTTAATTTTTCCTTAATCTTTTGTATTGTTTTTCCTGATGCTTTTGACAACTTTTGTGAATTTTTTACTTATGACCTACTAGGGTCACTTTCTTACCAGAAAAGATGCTGTTGACAAAAATCGAAGCATTTGTACTGTCCCAAAAAATGATGACAGGTACAAACAAAAAATTTTAAAAAAAAAAACTCACAAAGTCAATGCATTCATTGCTCCGCTCAGAATCTAATAAACGTCAACTAAATATTATGTTATACAACTTAACCTTATTTTAACGATGCGAAAATATTTTTATACCAATTATTAGGTAATTAAATGTAGCTGTGGTTTAATTTGATAAATTATTATTTGTTTATCAATGCATTTATATAATATTATGTTATGTGTGTGTGTGTGTGTGTAGTATTTTAGGTGTCTACTGTATAATGTATTAATGTATATACAATTACATAATATTACGTATTATATATTAATTATTTCGTAACATCTATTGAAAATCTTTAGTTTTTTATCTATCGAAAAAAAAAGCTTTTCGGCTTTATTATCCTTAGTATAGGTACCTACTACCTATATTGGGCTACATGTAATATTATGTAGTTCACCACCTGATAGAAACAAAAGCCAATATCCGTATTCCCATTACGTACCGTATACGTTTATATAATATAACTACCATCACTACTGAAGTATTAGGTAAATATTTATACGAGTCATGTTTAAAGTTAAAGAGGTTTAGCCAGCGGGAGTATTTTGATGTTGTAACACCTCCCTCGAAGCGTAGGTATTTATAGAAAATATATATTTACTAAGTGTCTCAAATATATAAAATATAATATGCAAAATATTATGCTTCTTTTTTTTATTATATATTAATAAATTCATCACTACAGCGGAGTGTGTGTGAACCCACTACAAGTTATATTTAAATTTAAATATAAAACACCCCTCTAAAAAATGCCGGCTACGTGCCTGACTTTATAGTTATATTTGTTTCATTCGTTTTTTTTTTTTTTTTTAAAGCAGCATCGTGACATCGCCAACGGACCGTCGTCTGTGCATGTCGATGACGAAGACTACTTCGTACAGCAGCCACCTCACAAGCTTTCGGCTGTCCAGCAGACACACATTCTCGATGACATTCGTCGGCATAACCAAGAACAGCAGTGGTGGACGGCTCCTGGAACAGCCTCGACGGTATCATCGTCGACAGCGAACATACCGGTGGAGGACAGTAGCAATCAGCACCAGGATTCGGCGGCGGTGGTCGACCAACTGCAGCAACTATTGCAGATCAATGGCGTGGCCGCAAACGATGACGATGCAACCGCAGACAACCCGGAAGACGACCGTCATGGTAAGCAGAGATCCATCAGCAGTGGAGGCGGTGCAAGTGTTGGATGGCAACCACAGTCACCGCAGCAGTACAACAACCACAACAGACAGCAGCAACCGTCCTTATCGCTTCCAGTGACGACAGCTTCATACAGCCATCAGCAAAGCTACAACCAGAATCAGCAACAACAGCATCAATACTATCCTACGACATTGGCGGGCCCTACTATACAACAGCAACATCATCACCAACATCACGTCCATCGTCCACAGAATCAGCAGCAGCAGATCTTCGTAACAACGCCTCCGTCGTCCGTGGTTTCTACGACGTCTAACAACAACTTGCAGCGGCACGTCCACCAGTCCCAGCAGTACATACCACTGCAGGGCACGCAACCTGTACAGCCACCACAACCACAGTATTACCCCCAATCACAGTCACCGGCGCTGCAGGTTCCCGTGGACGTCAATATCGGAGACAGCGATAACAATGACCACAGAGGTGGTGGTGGATTGGACGCGGACATCGAACAGCAAATCCGCCAGCAGTTGACGGCAGTTGTGGGTGCCGGAGGTGGGAATTACACGATACTCACTTCGGCCGGTGGAGATGGCGGTGTTAACCATCGGTTGACAGAGCATGTAACCGGATCGGCGTCCAACGACAACGTTCAGTATGTGAAAATCGGTGGCGGCGGTTCCGGTACCGGATCATCATCATCGCGGAATCGGTTACAGCAACAGCAACCGACGGATACGAGTACAATTTTCGCGGGTGCAGCATCACCTAATGTCGGAGGTACCGGCAACACAGCCGGCGGTGGCCGGAATACGATCGTCAAAACAGTTGTAATTCGGCAGAAGCCGCAGCCCGCGGCCGCCCCTCCAGTCGTCGCACCGCCAACAGCCGCTGTTATGAGTACGGCTACCTTGCAGCCTTGGACGGTTAGCGAACAGCAGCAACTAGAACAACTGGCCCGGCAAGTGCTGCCCCCCGGCGTCGCACAGTATGAAATCATTCGCGCGGGCGGCGTCGATGGAAGTGCCGCCGCCAAAATGGGCGGTGACGCAGCGACCGCAGCAACGGCCGACAGCGGCGCGGCATTCGTGGGCAGTGGCGGAGAGCAACCACCTGTTCCAGCTGGTGGCAAAAAGAAACCAGTGACGTTCGTCATCCTGGAGGAACGACCTGACGGCACCGTGCGCGTACGTGGGATTGAGAAAAAGCAGCACGGAGGCGACCCGTCTGACGGCAGCAACGCGGTGACCGATGTGGCGGGAACGTCTGCGGTGGCCGACGACGAGCAGCTCCAGCAGCTAGTGGATAGGCTGAACCGGGGTGAACTCCGGCTGCCGTCGGGTGGCTCACCAACACCGTCGTCCAAGATTACCGCACTGGACAGCGCGGTGGTGGCCAGTACCACGGCCTCGACTCCGCTTCCGGCATACGTTCCGCCGTTCCCATCTACCGTACTGCCACAGTCAACACTGCCGACCGGTGGTATTGGCGTCAGCACTAACAAGCGCCGTGAACCACCCCCGCCGTCGTACATTCCCACCAAGGCGCCGCAAACAACTACCACCGCACTACATCAGCACCAATACCAAAACTTTTTCCTCCCTACCGCCGTACCGACCGAAGCGGTGGCCGTCGCAACTAGTACCGGACAACATCAGCAGCAACAGCAGAACAAGTACCATCACCACCATCAGCAGCAGCAGCAGCAGCAGCACCACCAACAACAACAAAAACAACAAAAACAACAACAACAACAACAACAACAACAACAACAACAACAACAACAACAACAACAACAACAGCAACAGTTTTATACACCACCGACAATTACCACGTCTTCGTCTTACACGACACCGTTGGTAAACTCGACGTTGTCATACTTCAACAACAACAACAACAACAACAACAATAACAACAACAACAAAGCCGTTAAAGATGGCATATTTAGTGGTGCTCTTCGACGCCGTGGTTATTATGCAATGGCCAAATACATGCGACAAGCTGGTGTGGACGCTGTGCTCGAAGAAACCGGTATACATATTTTTATTTTATTTCCTTATTTCCTATACCTATATAAGTTCTTAAATTTACTTTAAAGTAATTTACGCTAACCTACTAATAAAAAAACTATTTATACCTTTAAAGTATCTCACGCCTTTGAAACTTAAATATTTGAACCTACAACTGCGGTTCAAAAAAAAATATATTCTTACGTCAAGTTTGCCCCCTAGGCCCTATCATATTCTCATAACATGATTTAACAGGATAGTAGTTGCCATCACTTCTTTAAAATATTTTTACGTTAAATAGGCCCGTTTACTGTATTTGTGCCAACTGACAAGGCATTCAGAGCACTATTAGTGCAGCTGGGCGGCCCCGATCGTGCCGAAGACAAGTTCCGTGAAAACCCACGTTTGCTGATTGGGGTAATTATATTTACTATATTATTATGAATGTGTTATCACTTATCACCGTATTGGTAATGTAATGATAAAATTATTGATTTTCCTTTAATAATTCCATTTTTTTTTTACAAAAGCTTTTATTGCATCATGTCGTGCCTGGAGCATTCAGGGCGTCTGACTTGATGGCAGGAGATGAAATGACCGGCGTTAGTTTAGCAGGCACACAACTCCGTGCGAATCTGTACGCTCGACAGCTATACGACAACCGATGGAACGACATAGAAGTGATTATACCTACATTTTAATTATTAATAAGAAGGTTCCAATAATTGTCTGATTTTGAGAAGTTCAATATGACGGGTATACGCGTACGATTCACAAATTTAGCACGTACATGCTCATACATTAGGTATCATTGTATCAAGCACGAAAACGTTTTTTTTAGTAAGATTATGCAATTTTTTACAACATGGTGGTTGATTTTTACATCGAATAAGACTTCTAAAATTAAACTTAAATTTTTCAACAATATCTTACTTTATATTAACTTTTCCTTTTTAATTTCTTTTTATTTAACACTTTTAACGCAGTTTTAAATAAGTAGATACCTTTAATGTTTCTTATTTTGTAATTTTAAATAATACTATTTAGAAAATATTTATCTAAAGTTAAGATGTTGATGAATTCAAATCAGCTGTTTTAGAAATAAGTATACTTAAAACTTATATTAATCATCACAAAGAACTGTCAATTGTAATTATTTTATACACTGTAACGCCTATACAGTCTACATAATTATATACGTCACTAGTCATTACTCATTACTCAGTTGTGATCACCTATAATATTCAGTATTCCACTCCTAATATACCAGCAGCTGGTTGATTGAAACTAAATTACCTATCACATGTTCATTTAATACATTTTTAAAGCTTTATTTAGAAAGTTTTATTATTCCATTAGGTATAAGTACAGTGTGTCCAAAAATTCTCGTATCACCCATAATATCTCCATGTCAAATCAATATATTTAAGCACAGTTATTTTACAGTAATAAGTATGGAAATTGGAAACTCTAATTGAATAGCGTATATTTAAAATATTAAAACATTTGTAAACAATAAGTTTTTAACATTTTCAAGATGGCCATTTTTTTATCATATTTTTTAACAGTTTAAATATATATATATATATTTAAATTAAATGAAAATCAACCAAGTTAAAGCAAATCAAGTTTTTTGATTTTCTAAAAATAATAGTTATATATTAGCAGAACACGAATCGCATAATATACCTACCCTAATCGATATCGCACGCAGATTATTTGTATAACAATCTGTAAAATATCTAATTATTAGTAAGGCTTTGCAAAAATGTATTTATAAGTTTATAAAATTATAACTTGATAATAACACAATTGTACTTATTTCCAAAAAACCAAAACACTATCAGTTGAATGTTGATACTTATTACTTGATAGGTATACGTGTATAACATTGTACGATGGTTTTCGATGATCTGGATACTCAATTCTATAGGAGATTAGGTTAGGTTAGCAGCTTGTACCTAACTTTAATTATTTTGAGGGGAACATTTTACCATGTAGATGTAATCGTGTAATAGGTACTGAGAACGTATAAATATTTTTTTAATGTAGGTACCTAAATCAAAACAGGTTTGAAGTAGATTGTCATAAAAAAACCTAACGAGATTGATTAAATCATGTGATTCGTGTTTCGTTCACATAACTATATTATTCTCAGAAAATCAAAAACTTAATTTGGTCGATTTTCACTTAATTTTAATATATATAATTATATATAATATATTTTTAAAACAGGTAAAAAAATATAATAAACAAACTGGCTATTTTGTAAATTTACAAAACTTAACTGTGTAAAAAATTGTTTTTAGACATTTTTTGAATTTTTGAAAAAAAAATTGATTCTTATGCCATTTAAGTAATAAGAATTTCCATGCATATTGCTATTAAAAAAAAAATCACATTTAAATTATAAATATATTGATTTTCCACTGATATACTCAGGGCGATCGGGTATTTTGGGGCACATTGTATATAAATATATACTATATATTAACAAATGGAAAGCTCCATGAAATCATTCGAATTCGATGTCACGGTAGTTTATTAGAGCTAGTCTCCTAACCATTATTTTAAAATTGTATTTTAGGTGCTCACTGTCAACGGTGCCCGAGTGTTGGACGACGTCAACCCGACTGCGTCTGCCGGGGTTAACGATGGTTCTACTTCCGACGACGGTAGCAGCGGGTCCACGCAACAGCGTAGGGACATGGTATTGTCGTCAAGCGGAGGCGCAGGAGGAAGCAATCAACAACAGATCATGGCTATAGGGCATGCAGTTGACCGCGTATTATTCCCACTGCCTGTCGGTGACGTACTCGCCACCATGAGAGCCGACCGGCAGCGACGGTACAACGTCTTTTTGCGAGCCGTGGACGAGCACTGTTCGCCTAACGTGCGATCGCTACTCACTGGTAATATATTTTTTTATCGTTACTGTATATATATTTTGGTAGGTAAAGATTATTGACGAGAGCGCATTTGTGATAGTTTCCCGGGAAGTTTAACAATACCTTAAATCGATATTATACTAACCTACTTGTTTATTATTTTCTAAATTCCGATTACAATTTATTATATGTTATAAAGGTTCAAGAACTGTGACAGTGTTTGCGCCTGTAGATGAAGCGTTCCGCGTGCGCCGCGGTTCGGGAAATTATAGCACGAGTAGCAGCAGTGGTTCAATAATCGATTGGATGCTTCACGAGGACACCAGTAGCAGGTTCAAAAAACGAAATCGTCGGCGGATAGCTGACCGGTTCGTGCTCAGCCACGTGGTGTTGGCAGGACCAGGGGATCCTCCCATGTACACAGCCGGATTGCGATTCTACCAGGTCAGAGACACTGCGTATCGGCTTCCTGAAGGTGGTGATTCTGCAGCTGCGGCGGAGGAGGACGACGAAGGTGCAGCGGAAGACTTCAACGGTGGTGGAGACGATGGAAATTTAACGGTTTCGCCGAATGACAGTGAAAAATCACGTTTCTATCAGTTAACCGTGTACAAGGATTCGGGTGTGTTTTATTATATTTTAATAGTTAAAATAATGACACATTCGCATACTTACCTAAATATCTAAATAGGTACCTAATGTAAAAATATTTTGAAAACAGCTGCTCTAAGTGTTGTACCATCGTACCGAGTAAGGAATTTAATATGTTCAATTTGGTTGATTAAATAATTTATAAACATATTATAATATAGATCATTTTTTATCATAATTTCAAAAAAATTAACCACACATTTTCAAATCTAAGCCTAGCATAAAATATTTAAAAAAAATAATTACTTACCTAATTTGTTAGGTACGCTTCAAAACGCTTGTTAATTAACAATTATTGTCCGGTACTACTACATAGGGTTTCAAATTAAATCGATGTTTGTGAAATAGTATAATCTGTCTTGCTGATCGCATTTGTACAATTATTTATTATTATCGATTTTAGGCAGGATACGGCTGAATGGTGGTGCCGCCCAAGTGTTGGTCCGCAACGTTCCGGCTACGAACGGCGTACTTCATGGACTTGATGCACCACTAGTCTGACGACCTCCCAAAGGATAGTGGATGGTGGACATGATTGGCTGACGACAAAGTCTGCAATGCAGGACACCTGCATACAACGACGGCAGCCGCTATCGCGTGCCCGTTTTTATTTATTAATTATTATTATTTTATAATTTATGTTATATATATTATATACTTTTTTACATTTTCCATTTTGTATACACTATTGCAGTAGGCTTCCTACACACTATTACTGTAATTTTTTTCAAGTGTATTGAACACGTTTTAATAATATTTGATATTAATGTAATATGAGTATTAATATACATGAGGGTCCATGATATTAGTATTTACTCCTGAGTATATAATTTTATGTTTACTGGTTGTTTTTATCCTCAACCAGTTTATTATGTTGTTCCTAATAATTCACATTTACAATATAATTGAATAGGTAACCTACTCATTTTAGTTTAGCATTTTCGGAAGTGCCTAATTTTTGGAAAACATAGATTAGTTATGTAACGCCCGAGACTCGTGTTCTATAATGTTAAACAATATAATAAGAATTCAGTCGTTCAGATTACGTCAGTGTTCCACCGAATTTTTTTTCTCTGCCTGACTAGATCTACGCATGCGTACGAAATGCTGATTAACTATATGTATCCACCATATTATATATTTTCACTAATTACCTAAAATGTGGTACTCATAGATTGCTGAGGTCAAATTCCGGCCTCAGGAGATTAGTCCAAACGTCCAGTGTTGTGTAAAGATGTTTAATATTAAAATTTAGATTGCATATACTGTTTAAATATATCTTATATATATAAACGCGAACTGAGTACAATTCTCTAAAGCCTCTACAGACAATGACCATGTCTTTGCCTAATACATAGTTTACCCTAACATTCTGAGGTAATTTAATGTAATTCACTCTTAATTCAATCTAAACTGCATATTTTCACATCAAAACTAGGCAACATTCTAATAACTTTTATATTGTGTGTTGTCAAACGCTTTACAAGATCTAGAAAAATGTCCAAAACTTTTATTCCATTATCAAGTGTATAATAAATGTAGATAGTGGCACTTAAATATTCGATACCTAATCTTGTACTTGTATTTTCTATATTTTAATCGTAGTTACCTCTTTAATCATGGTATTTTAGGTTAATTAGGTACTTTCAATAATTATTTATATTCTCTATTATTTTATAGTGATCAAATATTAACTAGGTACTGTAATTTTTTTTTATTTAATTAATCACTTAAAAAGTAGTGGCTATTATATTATATGACGAGAGGAAAGAAAAAATATATAAATAATAATATGTAGTGTCCATGACATATTTTGAGTGTAGATCAAAGGTATGGTTAAAAATAATTTTAAACCATTTATTTATTTATTTTGGTTTCTTTGCAATTAAAAATATAAACCATAAGAATTTTACAACTTATAATATGATAAAATATTAAAAATATATAAAAAAAAATATTAAAAAAAAAAAACCAAGAAAAAATATTAAACATTTTAAAAATCAAAATATATAAAAAAATATACATATTAGGTAGGTTACTTATAATATTATACGAATAAAAACAAAATATGTTGATTAAAAACTCACTTTTGTGTTGGTAAAAATATATATGACATTCATTTTTGGCAATGTACCCATATTTATAGGTATTACACAGTCATTCGTTGAACGCCGATGTCAACACGTAGTTAAAAAGATTGAGTATAACAGGCAGGTGGCGCTAAATTTTCGCCAGTAACAATAAATTATTAATGCGGGTAAAATATTTGTCAGCAATCCTGATGGATATAAATTGATTTATCTTTTTCCGAAAAGCCCTTATTCCAGTGTTTTATTCAAAAAGGACTTATTCCTGGGAAAAGAACCTTTTGTTCAAAATCACTTTCTTTAAACTTAAAAGATAGGTATACCGTAAACATTTGAAGAAAAAAACTTTCGATATCAGAAAATGATTTGTCATTTTTTTTACCTATTTTTCAATATAGGTATCACATATTATCTAAATCATTTAAAAATTAGATAAACAAAAAGATCTGTCCTGAAAAATTAGAAAAACGGAAAAGGTCCGTTTTGAACTGAAACCCCTTGATGGCTCGATTTATTTTCAAAAACACAAACCAATGGTAAGCAATTTTAATACATACGTCAAATTAAATAATATAGTTTTATTTAAATTTAATCAGGGTTGGGATATTTAAAACATTTTGTTTTGAACTCTTGAGTTGATATTAAAAAAATTTAATAGGTAGGTACTTATTTTTGAAATATTCAAGTAGTAATTGAGGAAACATTGAGCTTTGAGTAAAAAACAAACAATTATCGAAAACTCTTTACTTACGACCTAGTACACAAACACATTTCGTTAATTACTATAATTATTATCCATAAAATAATAATCATGAAAACTTGACAGTATGAATAATTAATTCATTCTTGATCATTTTATTGTCATATTTTTTTCAGTTGTACATAACTATTTTAATCTAAAAAAACTTTTTGGGGAAAATTATAATGTTAATATAATATTTTATATTAAAGAATTCTTTTAAATATTTTGGAATATGTATTTAATTAGTTGTATACTATTGACATACTCTGTACTATAAGTCTATAACATGACCTACCTATACATATTGTTGAACTATGTTTGCGAGACATGGAACTAGACTATTGGATCATAAATCTCCCGCAGACAGAAATCTAAAATATGTTAAGGGTAAAGTGAGTTATACATTTTATCCAGTTTTCACTTTCACGGACACTTGGTATATATTATGAAAACAATGATTTCAATAAGAAAATTGTGCTTAATACAAAAATAAACTTTTTGACAAGTCTGGGCATAAACGAGTTAAAAAGAAGTTAAGTTCATTTTAACTTTTCAAAGTGTAATATTCAAGTGTCATATTGATTCTTATTCAAACATTTTGTTTTGTGTTGAAAAACAATTTATAACTTACTAAATTCACTTATATGTATGAGCCCTGCATTCTTCTTAACTTCGTGTGTCAACTTACCTAGATCCGGCAATGTTCATTGAAATTTTTTTTGGTTTGAAAAAATTATATAAGTAAGCAAAAATATATTTATATATTTTTTTTAAAATAATGTAGGTGCCTTTTCAATCCAAGCACTGAATGTGAACTAATTCTGCTGCAAAGTGTAGTTGTACTAGGTAAATAGTAAATACCAAAGGAATAGTGATAGGCAAGAAACAAAGTTACAGCTAAACTATAATGTATTATATTATTATTTATTAATTCGAATAAAATTGCACGTGCAGACATCATTAAAATAAAAAAAATAATCACAAACCGATAAAATATGAAAAATAATACTACGATACACCGGAAATATTATAGATGGTACACAGGACTTATAGAGATAAATATTTCATACATGTTTTGAAAAAAAAAAATATTAATCAATTACTACAAAGTTGTTACTATAAGTTATAGTTAATTAACTCATTGATTCTACTGTTACGTTACAAGTGATACACTACCTATATAATTTTTACAATAATATTTTTTTACGTTGGTTTTTTTTTTAAATCTTACCACATTTATTTGAGCTGCACGCTTTTACAAAAATCAAACGATGATAATAAATAATAATAATATTATTAATTATTAATTCTAATAAAAAAAAAGTAACAGTATAAATAGTATTATATAGCCATTAAGATATTAAAATAAAATACAGAAAAAAAAAATACCAGTACGTTTAATAAATACACTGGTTAAATAGATAAACCATTTGTAAATATACCATACGATATAATACATAACCCGGGTGTCTATTAAATAATTTGTACTTAGTTACTTTCACAATAACCTAGGTTGTATAAAATTTTCACCTGTTAATTTAATTGAAAATCATTAAGTTTTAATGTTTAATTGTCATATCTAAAATTAAAATGTTTAAAACCAATCATAGTGAATGTTCAGCAATATAATTTTTAAGATGTGATAAAATAAATTTATTATTTCTTGGTCAACATTTTTATGCAGATTATATCGGTACCGATTAAAATAACTTATATTTTCTTAATGAAACATTATTCAACGCAACTACACTCAAATAGAACTATTTATATATTATTATTATCTAACTGATATTGGTCATTAATTATTAAAAAAAAATCTTTATCTTTATTTTTGTACCTTTAAATACAAGGTTTTCGAAATAGTTGTTTTGGCTATGAAACAAGAAATGGATTGATGGTAAATTACGGGAATTTTGTTAAAATGTTATAATTATTTAAAAGTTATGGGTCAAGTTATAGGGTGAACACAATATGAATGAGCGAAGAATTAATTGGTCCATATGATAATATAATTACCAATATAATCAAATAATAATAATATTGGCCATAACATTAATTTTACCATAATTAACTAATATTAAATTTAATATGAATAAATTAAAAATAAAATGAAAACTAAACTAAACGACTTAAATGCATGCGCACGGCGAGTATGTAAAATAAATAGGTTTATGAAAAAAAACCGTATCCGGCACACGCGAATAATTTAGATACCTACTATTCTAATCCACTATGTTAAGCTTATAATTTACGCCAGGGCGAAACCTTAGCTATAACTTTAAATTCTAGACTAAAAATATGATAAACATAGTAATTTAAAAAGACTTAGCATGCTACAATTATTTTTATACTGTATAAGTGTTATGACAAATACAAAATAATATTAATAATTATTTCATGGTTTGGAATTTATCGGCAACGATGAATCATATAATATTATTTTTTCTTATTCAAATTTATACGATAATATTTAATTTAAAAATAATTATTTTACGAAATAAATTATTCTTAAACGGGGTGATGTGGGAAATTATAGAATTGGCGACAACACTATAATTAAATAATAGTAATATTGGACTTAACGATACTTTAACCATAATAAATAATTATTAAATTTAATATGAATAGAGTAAAAAATAAAATGAAAACTAATTTAAAGAGCTTAAATGCATGCACGCAGAAGTATGCAAAAAAAAAAATAGGCATCTGAAAATATAATTGTATCCTGGTACACACAAACAATACATCCAATCCATTGTATTATGCTTATGATTTAAGCAAGGGTGAAACCTTAGCCATCATTTTAAACCCTAGACTAAAAATATGATAAACATATTAACTTAAAAAGACTTAGCATGAGACAAATATTTTTTATGCTGTATGAGTGTTACGATAAATAATAAAATAATATTAATAATTATTACACGGTTTGAAATTTTTCGTCAACGATGAATCATATCATATTATTTTTTCTTATTCAAATCCATACGATAATATTACATTTAAATATAATTTTACGAATTAAATAATGCCTAAACGAGCTGATGTGAAAATTGTAGCGTTGGCCACAACACTTTAATCAACTAAAGAAATATTGGACTTAACGATAATTTAACCATAATTAATTATTATTCAGTTTAATATGAATAAAGTAAAAAATAAAATAAAAACTAAACTAAAGGATTTACACATGCGCTGTATGGCGGAAACTAACCAATCAGACACAATAATACCTGATAAACCTAATATACTAATATGTAAACTAATATTAAACTTATATTTATACTTAAACTATCGAGCGGGCGTGTACATGCAACTGTTGTAACTTGTAGTACCTAACTAACAACTAGGAGCATGTACATCAAAAAAATAAAAATGAAAAAACAAAACCTCGACTCGAGTATTGAAGCTTTCCATGTCCTATCCAAATTTCCAACCAACGGTTGTATATTATTTGGGTATATTTATTTATTTACATTAATCTACATTCAAATGTATTTCTAATATCGTTAAATAGTGCTCATCTTCATTGATTCTAAATCATAAAATCTTAAACTCTTAAAATAACAGTCCATTGCCTCTTATTAAAAAAAAAAAAAAATTAGTAAATATTTATAATATAAATGTATATTACATCTTAAATTCTTAAACCTTAAATAAATACAGCTTAAATAACTGTTCACGAAAAGACTAACTTATACCTAGTGTATAAAAGAAAAATGAACTAAAACCTATAAAATATAATTACAAATTCTTACTAGAATAAAAGAAAAATTGAAAATATTAAAAAACGATTAAATAAAGGAAAATATAAAAAAATATTTAAATAAAGGAAAATATAAAAAAAGATTTAAATTAAATAAAAGATTTAGAGAAAAAATATTTTTTTTTAATAAACAGCTAGTTTTAAATTGATAAATTTCTTTTCCCTATACTTTCATAATAAAAAAATGAGATAAATACTACTTTAGATGTTATGTTCAGCCTGTGATGATAAGGCTTAATCATATTTTGGGGTATATTGAATGCATAGATACATATCCCTATAACAATCAAAAGTATTCAGCAGTCCTCAAAAAAAAAAAAAATTATAATGAACCATAAATAATGATGTGAAAAAAGAAAGCTTAACAAAATATGCTGCCAGCTGCGCGCGTTTCATAGTTTGCAGCTCTGGGCTTTTTGGCATTTAATTGCCACCACCGGAATGATGTTAGACGCGCGCAGGAGCACATTGGACGACTCTTACGACCGGTCGCGCTCACCACCGTGGCCAGTATTCTTATTACCCCCAGCCACTGGGCAGTTTAATTAGAATAATCCACCATAATGAGTACACTCACTTGTAACATTTATAATTATAAAATAAACTAACCTAATCTAACCCATGAAATGATAGCAGATGCACGTCAGTGATACAATGTCACAAAGGAAGTGGGGAATTGTACAAGGACCTTGCATTTCTGTGAATCATACTTAGGCTTTATCTATACATACAAATAATAATTTTCGAAACAGTTTAGCTGAATAAATATGGATCATTAATCTTACAACAATTGTTTTAACTTTTAACATTAATTGTCTATTATTATGAAAACAATATTTGTATTAATTTTTATATTAAATTGAAGTTGTAACCCTTTCTTAAATCTTTACTCAATTTTATATTTAACCACGTTAAACAAATTTCGAAAATCATTTTAACAAACATTTATACCAACTAAAAAAAAAATACAGTTAACAAAATCTCTATTCAAATTAATAATAAAACCCCTGTATTGCACTGAAACAATACTCATTAACATCTCATCACTGTATTCCTCAATTTTTGTTTTTAAAGTTTTTAGGTTTTTTATGGTGAAAGTTACAATGCTTAAAAATATTTAATTTTGTTACAGTCGTTGAAACTGAGATGTGAATTAGGTTTCTGATAAATAATTGTGCAAAGTGCTCATACAACTTATTTACAATATTAAACATAATATATAGTAAATAAACAAGAAATAATACTTGCAATATTGTACCGTGAAGTTATGAATCTGCTTGACTAATGCCACGATGTCGATATTGTTTTTATTACTACCAAGTAGTTTAGCATAACTTGACCTAAACAGTATTAGACATTCACCGGAGTGAGAAAGAATGGCTGTTCTGAACACTCTGTGGCAGATTAAAATGCTGTTGTTGTTTGCCAACCATCGTATTATCTTCATAATTCATAGGCTATTTTAGCGACCGATGTTGAATAGGCACACGCTCCATCCAAAAAATTGTCCATTGCTTTGTACCTGAGACGCATATCCTGAGCGGCTTGATCCAATTGTGCAGTTATCACATGATTCTTAGCCAATGACGGTGGTGGATAGTTAGTAGATTCGCTTTCATTATCGTTAGCGGCTATTGTGTTCGCCATGTAGGTCGTACCTAGAGCATAGGCGGGTATCGCTAACTTAGGGTCAACGGTATTTTTGTTGTCATTTATATCTTGAAGGAAAAGAGTTGGAGGCCAAAATAGGCGGACATGAAGCTCAGTGCAGAACACGATATTCAACGGTGCAGGGCCTGGACTATTCGCACTCACATCCTCAATCCAGCGATAGTATTGATCTTCTTCTTGATCTTGTTTAAGGCGATGGCATTGTTCATTTTTCGTTGTTGTTTGTCGCTGCTTTTCTGCTGCTGTAGATGCAACATGTGAGTCTCCACACATGGTATCAACTGCAACACTTTTTACCGCCGAAAGAGAACTGTTGTTATTGCAGTAGATAACTGTAGCATCATCATCATCATCATCATCGCCACACTCATCATAATCAGCACTACTTTTGCCATATTCTTCCACATTGTCTTCATACTGTTGTTCGTATGCAAAGTTTTCATTTTGATTGTAGTTAAATTCTTCGTGGTAAGAGGTATTTTCATCCTTCTGAAAGTTTTTATCTTTGTAACTGAGCACACAGTTAAAGCTTTCATCGCCGTCATCATAACTATCAAATCCACTTCCACTGTACTGACGTAATAGTGCACGGAAGTTACTGCGAAACCGGTCCAATTGTAACATTGGTGATTTCGTTAATGGTAATATAGAATCATCATTACCGTAACTCTGCTGCACCCACTCCGAGTACTGGATGCACTGAACATGAAGAGCGCTCAGTCCGTAGTCAGATGCAACCGATGATCCTAGTCCCCCACTTATACCACTATTGAGAGATGACCACGGCGAAGGTGACAATAACAATGGTGAAGTAAAAAATGACGATAATCTAGGATCTTTTTCCTTCTTACTGCCAATATCGTTTGAGATAGCGGCAGTAGTGTTGATGCTACTATTAGTATCAGAATTATTGTCGTTATACAAATGTTCGTAAAGTACAGCCAATGCTGTGGCATCAGGTACTGTTGCGTTAGGTGGAAGCTGTAGTAGCTCATTCACGTCGTTGTCATCGATGTCATTAATGCCTGGTTTTCCCAACACCGCCACTACATTTTTTTCTCTGCGACCCAGAAACTCAGGTCGAAGCCGGGACTCAAACGCCACGGCTGTGGCAGTGTGTAGCCGACGAAGAGTTGCCCATGCATCTTGAAGTGCTTGAATCTAAAATAAAGTACACACAAATAGTTAGAGGAGACTTCTTACTAAGATATTATTTATATATCGATTCAAAATATTAAAAATGTTATAAATATATTTTGATGATTACCCTGTCAGAACATAGCGCAGACATGAGAGCTCGATAACCAAAAACATCACCCACTGCCTGTTTGGCATCAGCTGCCGTACGAATCCACTTATCCAAGGCAGCTGCCCTGTGTCTAGTCAGTAGATCCAACCAGTGACGTTTTTCAACAGCCCATTCTTCCCTTGGTGGCAATGAATAACCAGAGTCAAAATCTGAATAAGCTGTTAGTTTATAACTCTCGTCATCATCATCAGAAGTGGAATTTTTATCGGAGACACACCGACTACTGATACCGGCACATTTGTAATAGAACCGCCGACGCCGGTATTCATATTCATCTTCCAAACTCCACTCGAGATTTTCTTTGTCATTGATATCACTGCCAATTAGTAGCAGACAAGGTGTCACTATTACTGTCATTGCGACGAGGTACTGTAGACAAGCAAACCTAAATAGAACAACACCATGAATAAAATAATGTTGGCAGGCAGCTGCTGTATTGTTTTACCCAGTGTATCAAACAATAGTAACTCATTTAAACTATTTTATTTTATTTTATAAATATACGCCAAACGGCTTTTTACATAGGTATAAACAAAAATAATAATGCATACATAATTAGTTACTATTGTACAAGAAGTGCCATGATAAATACTCGATGGTTGTAACTTCTAAGTAATGAAGTCCAAGTCGGGTGTTATATGAGGGAATTTATACATTTTGTATTTTCTTTAAATAGGGACAATTCGACAAGGGAATATTGAAGATAACTGAGAATAATAATAAAAGACAGACAGGTGGAGAAAGCTCGTACGGGCGTAAACCTTCACACGAGAAGAAGAAGAAATATAAAATCTTGGTAATACAAATAATTTTAGGCACATTGATAGATAATAAAAATACATAATAAGAAGAAACGAAGAATGAAAAAAAGATTTTAGATAACGGGGTATCGATTTTTAATATTCCTATAATTTAACAAATTTCGGTGATGGTAGTGGTGACATAAACATTGGTTATAATAACCAGATAATAATAATTTATGAAATATAATAATGGACATTGATATATTAATAAAAGAAAATAATTCACACGGTCAAAATAGAAAAATTCATCTGATATCTTAAATAGGTTAAGAAGAATTTATAAATTATAAATTAAACCACAAAAGTACCATTAACATGAAAAATGTCATTCAAATGTACCATCAGCCTTTCACAGACCATAACGGAAGCTAAACATCGTCACGATTAATTAATAGGTTACTCAACTACACCAGAGACAGAATACCAAAGGTCTCAATCGAAGTGTGATTAGCCCCATGCATTAATTTATATTTTATACCATGCTTTATTTAAGAATTTAAACATTTTGAAACACGTATTGTTGTTTTTTATTTGTCAATTAAACAAATATATTATTAAAATAAAAACATAATTTTTTTAATCAAACTATAACATTAAACGCCATAGAAATTTAAAATTTGGTATTAATAGAATTCGTAATAGTAATTAATTAAAAGTAATATTACCTAATACTATTTATTTATATAATCTTATAAATACTAAAATGCAACTGAATTTCAAAAAATATTTAATATTGCATTTAGGGGTTAGAGCTGGTGTGTTTTTTGGTACAAAAACATGTCTTATAGGAAAAACTCTCACGCTATGTAGAATAGTCGGATTTCATTAATTTAAAAGTAGAGAACAATTTGTAGGTTGTATCAAACCCCGACTTTGAAAATTATAAATATTGAAGCTGGAATATGCATTTGAATAATGCACAATATTTGTTCTTTTTCAAACATATTTTCCTATTTAAAGTAAAATAAAAATTCGAGCTTTGATCCGACCTACAAAAACTTCTCATCTTTCAGCTAAAAAAAAAAAATCAGGGCTTGAAACCGTTTTCAAAACCGATTTCAGAAACCGGTATAAACCGTTTTAAAACCGAAACCAAAAAAAAATTGGATACCGGTATTATAATTTAAAACCGAAACCGAAAAAAATTGGATACCGGCATTAAATTCAGAATCAAAACCGTAAAAAATTCAAAACCGAAAACTGAAAAAATTAGAAATCGTTATTTTTTTTTAATTACGTGTTCTTAAATACGTAAATTCCATTAATACGTATAATTAATACTCATAATAAAATTGAGATCATGATTAAAATGTTGATAACCATTTCATAATTCGCAAAAGAAAATTGGAAACCGGTATACAAAACCGAAACCGAAATTTCTTAATACCGATATTGCTAAGTTGAAACCGAAATCGTAAAATTTCAAAACCGGTATACAAAATCGAAACCGAAACCGAAATTATTTCAATCGGTTTCAAGCCCTGGAAAACATACCAAAATCCGACATATTAACGAGGCGTGAGTTTTTCCTGTAGATTATGTTCATCAAAATAGTGGTTTGATAATCGTCATCAGGGTCAATTACTGACTTGTGCATGTGTGTGCGTAAATATCTTTATTTGCACGTGTAATTATAGCTCACTCACAATAATAACGATTTACATACTCACAGACATGCACGTTCCGTGCGAGGCCGATACAACATGTTAATTGAATTATCTATATTTTACTCCTTAATAAATGACCGGCACCGACATCCTTAAATAAAATCGAAGTGACAAGAAAAGGATATTTTTGGACTTAAAGCTTGAAACCGTTTTTAACATCTTACTACCAGTTACCGGTATTTAATCCGTCTAGTCGTTAGAGGAAATCAATAATCCGTACTATCCAGATTGCAGGTTACAGATTAAGCGATAACACATCCAAAAAATTGTATGCATGATAATAAAATTACATATATAATAAAAAAGATGGGGAAGTGGGTATCGCTTTGCTGTACATTGGGTGTCGAATGAGTTACTGTAATAGATCCGTTAAATTTGAATTCAATAATATAGAATAATTGTGTACAAAAAACGATTTTGAGCGAAGACGATCTATAAGCCTATATTACTATAAGTAGTCTTTAAATATATTTTATTATACTATTGCTATTAAGTATTTGAAGGCAATTTTACGTTCATATTAGTAAAACAGTTGAATTTTTACGCAAACTCTGTTTTCGAGAAAATTTTGATTTTTGGTGTAACTCTAAAATAAATGACGTTGGTACATGCAATTTTGACTGAATGTTTATATTAGCATTTTCTATACACCATAACATTTTTCACATAATTTGATTTATTTTGAGCTGTTAACGGACATTTTCGGTTTCCATTTTTTTTAGCACTTAACACATCCAATACAGTTTCTTACTCAATGGCGATGTACATTCGACAGTCGACACCTGCTGCAAACTAGAGTGGTTTTTTACCACCCCACTTTCTTTTGAAAATCGATTTTATCGCCTTTTAGACATTCGATTATCAGATGCTAGGCTCTAACGTGGCTGACAAAATTTCAATATTCTGGTTTTTTATGACATTATGACTTAATTTTTAGATTCTAAGCGGGATAAATGTTTTGATTTTACAATGATGTGTGTTTTAAAAAAAAAAAATGTTTTCATTTAATTTTCGGGTCTGTCGCTACCGTTTGGGGCAGTAAAACTGCTTTGATTTTCTTCAACAGTATCTTGTTCGACAGGAAAGTGAATCAAGTTGGTGCATTCGGTAGGACAAAATTTAAAATTCCCAATAGTTTTCAAAAGCGTTGGGAAAAACAACATAAAAATTAAGGAAAAACAGGAATTGATTTTGGTTTTTGGTGTAACTCTAAAACAAATGAGCATAGGTACATGAAATTTTCACTGAATGTATATACTAGCATTTGCTATACACTATACAATATTAAATATATTTTGACTTGTTTTGAGCTGTATACAGACACTATTAATTTTAAATTGTTTAAGTTTTTTTTTCTATGAATGTCAATAAAACTTTATTTGTTGGGTAAAAAAGCTTGAAAATTTAATACAAGGCTCTTAGTATATTGTTACAATGACATTTGAAAAATATTAAAAATACATTGTCACAATTTTTTTTATAAGCATTTAAAGTTCGAATTTTGACAAAATATGGAAAAATCACGAAAATTAGCAAATTATTTTGAGTTGAGAATTCATAACAATTTTTCTTTTTAAAACTAAGATTTGAAAATGTTATACAAAATTACTCATAAATTTGTCTACCTTTATCAAAAAAATATGTCTACAAGCAAATCAAATTAAATTTTTATGAGCATTTGAAGTTCATATTTGTAGAAGTTTGGATATTCACTTGATTTCTCCTGTACTTAGCAAATTTAATATTTTGTTGTTATTCAAAAACGAATAATTGTAGATACATTAAAATTCCACTCAATGTTTATATTGTCATTTTCTATACACAATAACATTTTGAAAATATTTTGACTCTTTTTGAGCTGTTTACGGACATTGTCAGTTTTCAATTTTTTTAGTTTTTTTTCTATATATATCAATAAAATGTTACTTGTTGGGTAAAAAAACACGAGCATTTAATATAAGGCTCCTGATATATTTATACAATAGCAGTTGAAAAATATTAAAATTATATAGGCGCAATTTTCTTTTATATACACATTTAAAGTTTGAATGTTAACCACATTTATCAAATTAAAAATTTAAAAACGATGTTGTAGTTAAAATTTTATAAAATATTTAACTTTTACAGCAAAGGATTGAATAATATGTAAAACAAGGTTCCACGTAAAGAGGTTATATATAAATTACTTTATTTACAAAAATATCATCAAATATACTTAGTATTATCATAGGCTGACTGACCGATTTCGCTCAGAATCGTCTTTTTTTTATACAATGACATTATATCATTGAATTCAAATTTAACATCATTCATTACAGTAACAGCAGAGCGACATCCACTTACCCACCTTTTTTAAATTTTAAATGTGTATAAAAATAAATCTTGTCTATCTATCTTTAATATTTTCGAGCTGCTGTATAACAACTTACGAGGAATCTCGGATTAAATTTACATCCTTTTTGACCAGGAGAATTTTTTTTTATTGATAGGTATTTATAGAAAAAACATTTGAAATTTGAAAATGTATATAATAAACCTCAAAAAGATTCTAAATATTTTGAAAACTTTATGATATATAGAAAATGATAATATAAATATTCCGCGAAAAATCATGTATTTACAGTCAATTTTTTTTTTGTTTAGCTTATATACTATATTTATTATTCCAATAAAATAATAATTTTTGGAATCCAGAATAACTAAATTACTGGCTTGAAAATACAATTTACGAACGGTGAGACGGCAACTAATGATGTTACGTTTATATCATACGATACCAAAAATACTTGCGGAATCTTGTAGGTTTTGATAATAATTTATTTATATTTTACACCTACAAGATTCCGCATATTACATTTTTAATTTAATTTCAAGGCGTTTTTAAAAATATCAATTTCTGAATTAGGAATTATTTAACGTTAGTTGTATATTATAATTTGTTCAAGACGGAAATTCAGATTTCGAAGAACGCCTAGATTATGTGCTATATGTGATCTGAAGCAATCTTAAGGTTTTTACAGAACTAAAATAGGACTAACCTAAGTCTAAAAATTTTGCCACAGCTGAAGCATTTAATGTTAAGAAAGTCATTGGGATTTTAGCCATATTTTCATTATTTCAACATGTGCATGCGGTGTTAGAGCTGATACAGGTCACGGGAGTCGAGTATAGCGCACGAACATTATAGTGCGTGTCATAGCAATTGCGACTCCACGCTAACGCGCTTTATGGCGGGTTTGTCTCAAACCAGGGGTTTTCAAACTATGATCGATAAAATGTGTAATATATTCGTTATCAATTTTAAATTTGCCACGCATTATTACGCACTAGTTTTAGAAACCCTAATGAAAAACATCACGAGGCGCGTTAGCGTTGAGTCGCAGTTGTTATGAAATGCACTATAATGCACATTAACTGCATGCACTAAGGATAATAATTTGTTTCTATAACCTTCGTTAGAAAAAACTAGAAAAAACCACCTTACAACATAAAACTATTAAAAATGACATACCTTTCTATGACATCAAGACGAGCTCGCCGTCCCGCTGGTCCTGGTTGACCCAAAAGTTGAAGCGGACACGTACTCAAAAGTGGTCCAACTTTTTCACTTTTAGTAAAATTCCGTCGATATGGTAGTACGGTTACCCGGCCATCAGCACGACACAAGGCAGCTGCGAGTCTTCCCGTACCTACTGATGCTCCACTGGTGTCGTCAGGATCACCAATGATTGCCAGGTGGACGGCCCGCAAGGCGGCAGCAACTGCTGTACTACCTCCATTAAAGTCATTAATTAGTTGCTGCCGTTTTTCATCACTTTTTTTGCCTATATTTTCATAATTATAATCATTGGGATCATCAGTGTTGTGAGAAATAATATTTTCATAATCAGCTCCCGATTCGATGTTGTCATCAATAAAACTATTGTAGCTATTGCTTTGTCGTTTGCTGCCTTGGTGTTTATAATTTTTGTGATAGATCCTGTCAAGATTGTTGGAGTTGAGACTTTGTTTATCACTTTTGTCGAATGAATTGTTATGGTCATCTATTCGAGGGTTGATGTTTACGTAATCGCAAGCCAGCTTGTACCCAATACTGCCGACACCAACAGAACAAATACCTTTTTCTTGGCCGGATGTGTCGGTACTGGACTCGACGGCGGTTGTATTTGATTGGTCGGCTTTGGTCACGAGGGCGCCTTCGCCCTCTTGGTTGACTTGAAGTTGGGTTTCTCCCGGAGGAATCACGTGTTCTCTGAGACACTCCCCTGCCGACGGAAGGTCGCCCCCCGTCGGCAACTGATGGTTTTCCGAAGCGATCAAAAGTCTATTAAGATGCTGCATATGCCGCTGTAAAACACCTAGCTCAAATTCAGCGTTTCTTCCCTGGATTGAAAGTGTTCGAAAACTAAAATGTCGCCTAATCCTGTCTCCATCCAAGTTCCTATTTACAAGCCTAATAGAACTCCTAGTGTCAGCAGTTTGAGCTGGGGAAACTGTAGCTACCCGGTCTGTGCGATTGGTTAATATTGCTAGTTGTCTGGTTTCTGTATCTGGAATGCTTCTATGCAATTCTGTATCCATATTCTCTATCGTATGATCCATCTCCTGGTCTTCATTTAGCGTCTGTTGCATATGCCGCGAACTTCGTTGTCGGGGATCACAGTCTTGTGTCTCCGTAATTCGAGTCAGTTGTTGATTCTGGTGATCCACATGTGGCTGTTCCAGCATGTCAACTAACCCTTGACGCATGGTGTTAGTCCAACGAGTGCGGCATTTCCGAAAATTTTGATTTTCAGATGCTTCCGATGAGCTTTCTACGTTGGAATCTGAATCCAAAGTTTTCTGCTCATCACTTTGTTTTTGATCTACCTTTGTATCAACCCAATCATCAAGACGTGTATGCTCTTCTTCTACACTTTTATGCCTCACCTTTACATTTTGCATCGGATTTTCAACCTGGGTTTCCCTTTGGCTATTTACTACCTGCCTGCCTGTGAATTGGCGTTCATTTTGTTGGGGTTGATCTACAGCGCCATCTACTTTCTGACGATCGATTAACTGTCCGTTTTCACCTCTATTACACTCTAGCTCTTCATCCTTCAACGTGGACGTTGAAATGGAAGAGGAATCGGAAGATGATGATTGCTCTTGCTCTTGTTCCTCGTCATCGGTCTCATTTTCTGAGGAACTCGATGTATTCTGGCTGTTAGTAAGAACTCGGCGTCTTTCAGGCCGAATGCGACGGCTTTCTGACCTACTCTGGGAGCCATCGGACCTACCAGATCTACCGGATTGCCTTGAATGCTGAGGTCGCGTCGCCCTGTTCAGCATACTCCGAAAGCTATCGCGTACCCTTACTCGGACATATGATGACATTATTGCGGTCTCAAAAGGCAAGGAAAATAAATCAACCGCACTCTCATTGAACCTATCTCTGACTGAAGATGGTACCCCAGGGGAATCTATACTGATGGCGGGTGTTGGTACACCCTCATTCGTCCCCATCGCCGTAATACTAAAAATACTGGGCCGTGGTTCATTAAATGCACGACTTAATGAATTAGTCCTTGATATACTCCGTGAAAGCCTTGATGAATCCGTCAAAGATGACGGTGATGATAATAAATCAGAAATTGTCAATTGTGGAGTACTTCCCGATGGCATACCTGGGTATGATGGCGTGCGTCGTAGTGAAAAACTTGAATGGTCCGAATTTGATTTTGACCCCGACGTTGAAGGACGTTCATATGATGATGATGACGACGATCCAGAGGTTGAAGGAAGCGGATAAGATGATTTTGGTTGGTGTGGTAGAGTTTTAATTGACGAGCCCATTGATGTTGATGCGATTCCAGGTTTAAAACGGCTTGGAAAAGTTTTTAAGAGGTCCTGCGGTGATCTCGACAGACGTGGTAGAGTTGTCACTGACGGATCTGGTGATTCTGATGTGGATCCAGTAATTAATGACTGTGATTGTGACTGAGTTTGATTTGCTGATCCTGCTGCTGAAGAAGGCTTCAAAGACGTAGCTGATGTAACCATTGCGGAAGTTACGGTCGCTGAAGGAGTTCTTCGGACTGACGACCTTGATGAAGACTGCACGCGCATCCATTTTGAAGTTTGAGGAGGTGGCGATGGAGAATGGCGTCGATGATTTGTATTTTGAGATGATGTTGACGCTTCTGTTTCTCCACCAGGAGAAGTGGATAATACCCGTAGTGCTTCAGTGCGGGTGGATGCCGTCGTTAAAGTACGGCAACGTTGTCGCACCAACCGAGAATTTTCTACCGTACTCGGCAGAATATTTGGAGATGCAGGTTCAGCCAATGAGTTGTCAGTCATCAGTGGGCGACGCCTGTTGCATGGATACCGAATTCGTACCTCAGTTTGCATTGTTCGAGAAAGTGTCATACTACCACTTACAACGCTATCGTTACCACCTCCATAAGAAAGTACAGCATTGTCATCAGCACCACCAACATAGTACCTGATCAAATCGGGCACACTATCAAATCCTGGTTGACATTGTCGTTGGTCGTTAATAAGCCCAACGTTGTTGTTTACAACAGCAGTTGAAATAGCTGTGGTCATTGAGGGTAAGGTTTCCCCAAAACTGAATTGCGATCGCTCATATACTGTTCCGGGTTGTAGGATTATCTATAATTTGAGGAACGACATCAAAACTATTTATATATAACATTAAAATAATATGTATTATGCTTAAAATGTTATATAATTATTTATTAATATGGCCATCTCAAAGAGTTAGATTTAAATTTCGTATAATAGAGTTCAGTTAACTACAGAATGCATGTTGGATAAGGAAAATTAGTAACATAAAAAATAATTTGTTTAAATCAATGTTGTAAATCTCAAGCAAAATAATCCATGTCCAACTTTTACAACGATGTATTTTTCTTATTATTTTCATTTCTAAATGACATACTTAATGAAATAACTAATGAAAAAGTGCAATAGTTAAATATTATACATAACTTATTATTGAGACTTATTTATAAAATAGCGAATTGTTGGATGTATTTGTTTTTGAGTATAATACAATTTATTATTCAACTACGGAACAGAAATTCTTAGGACAAAACTGTTTCGACTATGATGGAAAATTTATTATTGTTTAAGTTCACTTTTATTTGCCTAATATTGTCTATAGAGTTTAGCTATATTATTTCTATCAGTCATTGTTTTAAATTAGATAAATTTAACGAAAAAGATAGTTTATTTATTCGAATTCGATGAGATATTATCATAATAAGTCCAGATGTGTAAATCGATATAAAAGTGAAATACCAAGAGTACACATTCTGTCATTATTGTTCTTATTTTGTTTCACCAATTAATTGATGTCAACATTTTTTTAAAATTTGAATCGAATATTTAAACAACATAAACTTGATTGAATAAAACAAAAATAAAGGAAACCAATTACTGTTGTCTTGATAATCTTTATAAAAGAAATTTAAAAATAAACTATCAGTAATTTAAAAAAAAATAGTAAGTAATTTTTCAGTTTTATACGGCCATGCTAATTTTGTACCAGAATCAAAAATATAATCAGAAAAAAATCACTACATAAATAATAAATTAAGTATAACAAGTGTCACATACCTCATTCACGACAAAATGCAACACCGGATGTTGCTGTTGCCTTCGCTGTCTCCTTTGTTGTTTTCGCTGAAACTTACGTCGCTGCTCATCATCATGACAGTGTTGGGATATGTTTTTGTCCCGGGTCTCAAGATCTTCGTACTTGTCAACCCGCAAACACGACACAACGTATCGGCCCGGTGGCCGGACATTCAGACTGTCACGAACCAAGAAACAATAGAAATGCCGCCGGGGTCGGTGCGGCCGCTTGGGTCTTTTCAACGGCAACACACCGTCAATGCGGCGGCGCGTGGCCAAGGACGGATCCGGTACCATGTCACGTTCGTCTTTGCAGTCATCAATAGTGAAATCCGCGTCACTGCTATCACTGCTGACATCATCCATCCCATCAGAATCACTGTTGTGTTCTTCGACATGATATTGTAATGATGAAGATCCTTTAGTTGCAGTAGCAGTAACATTGTTCGGAGGGGTAATCGTGTCATTTGCAGTGATTATAGTAGCAGTAGCAGAACCATGCTCTTCAGCGACACACTGGCGTAATAACCGCTCAGCTTCGGTTCGATCCACCTGTTGGCCATGGTACCAGGCATGTGATCGCAAGTCATCCGCTTCTAATGCTGACAGCTCCCATTCCAAGAGTTTTTTCATTTTTTCGGCTTCTACATCAGCAGTAATTGAGTCGGCATTCAACGGTGAAGATACACGCTGTGATGGCGGTGGTTGATGTTGCTGTTTGCGCAACGGCAGTGGTTGATTTTGTTTGCGTGACGATGGTGATTCGTATGGTTGTGAAGTTCTGAACTCTAAAGATGACATTCTTGCAACACGATTTAGAGAAGGTTGCTGAATTATTCGACGCTGGTAATAAGTTAAGTTGTCGTTGTCGTCGTCTTCGCCATCTTCAGCGTCTTCCTATTTTATTATATAAAGGTAAAATAAAATTAATGTATTATTAACAATGAGTTATAACATTTTTTTTGGTTAAATTGTGTACTTTTCCCAGTATCGCGAGCTCATTTAAGTGGCATCACAACTCATCCGAGAATGAAAAAAATTATTAAATTATATATTAAAAATTTACAATTTATTGTAGTTGAAAAGACAAAAAATTATTTTACGCACAAAATTACTTAGCATACTATCTGTATATCTAATATTAAATATAGTGTTTCTAATATGTGTCGAATAATTCAATAATAGATAAAAATGACCACATAAATTCAGATAACTTTCAATAATGTTATCTGCGTGTATAACGCACGACTTCCTCGAATTGGTGACATTAAAATGTAATCAGAACAGGCTCTCATTGGCATTATCAACGAGATTTCTGAACACCTCAAACAGCTGAAAAATTAATTTGATCAATATTTCCCTATAGATCGAGTAGTGTTGTTGAAAAACCATGAATGGATACTGAATCTATTTTCAGTTTGTGAAAAACCCTCATGTTTGTCTTCAATTGAATATTGAGAATTTGAATATGAGAATAAGAGAATATGAGAGTTTGATCGATATTACTTCAGATTCGACATTGAAATCCACCTTCAGCAGCAATTCTTACGTTCAATTTTGGCTAAATTTGAAAAATACTCCTACCCTCTGCTACCACTTATTTATGTGAGGCAGGATTTTCGGCCTATACGGCTACTAAAAACAAATACCACCACCCCCTTAATGTAGAACCTGACCTCCGTATCCAGTTGTCTCAAATTGAACCAGATATTGCTAAACTTTCCAAAAATAAGCAGCCTCAAATATCTCATCAAGTAGTTTTTCACTATTAAAGCAGTATTTTTACTTTTTACTTTCAACTATAAAATTATAATTTGTAAATAATATGTTCAATAAAATTATTTAAATCAGTTATGAATGAAAACTAGTATTTATTTTTGTCACGTTCCTTGTGATATTCACAGAAGGGCACCTAATAAAATTTGTACAAACAAAAGGGCACTACCGACTAAAAAGATAGGGAACCGCTGATTTATATATTTGATTCTATGTACCAATCAATTATTTTGTATGTAATTGAGAAAAATGTCTACAAATGAAAATAACAAAGAATTTCGTTTTTTACATATGTAAATTACTAATAAAAAAAATGTGATTATATAAAGAATTTTAAATTATATAGTCATTATAATAACTTAGGTAATAAAATATAATTCATAAATTATGATTTGTATGTTCAATATGCCAATAAATCTTTTGGTCAGTTTTTTGTAGGTTATTTGGGCCAATTTTTAATTCTATGCCAATTGAATTAAAAATAATAATAATTTTAGACGATACTAATAATGTTAAATACGTCATATATAAATATTTATTTCTAAAATTAGAGAAGAATGTCTGAATGGTCAACAAAAATCAATATCTAATTTGCAAGGCTGTGCATTAACGAGTTATAAAAGTTAGGTTATTTTTAACTTATTAACTTAACTTACTAGTTCGCTGTTTTAATTAACTTAACTCATTTGTGTCTACGTTAACTTGAAATCAAATTATATTATTTATAATATTCAGAATTAAGTTAATTTTGAATTTACATATTATCCAAATATTATTTATATAAATTATAAGTTCATAGAATATAGAAAATATTATGAAACAAAAAGATATACTTACGAAAAAATGTTTACATATTTTTATAAATAAAATCTAATATGTCGTATTAAGTAGTTACTAATTAATAATGATATAGGGGAACAATGTAACATAATATTTATTTTGTCGCACGTACATAGACATCAATACAAAGTCCCGATTCATAATACCTACTTATTAAGTAGGTACTCATTAGTTATTACTTATTATCTATTAATATTTAATATCTACAATTATTATGAATTATTACGAATTGTGACCCTTTCGTTTTATACATTATATTTTATATTATAATTTTATTTTAATTCAAAAATACCTACCCACTTAATACAACAATTATTAAAATTTAATAGATATTTAGAATAACCTAGTTGTAAAAAATATATAATATTCACCACTTATAAGTTGAAATAATATAGGTAAGTAGTCGTTTTTTTTTTTTATAAGCTTTATATTTTTGAGTAATTATTTTTTGAATTATAAAATATGTTAAACAACACATTTACTCACAATATTTATTTTTAAATAAACCCAGCATGAAATATGAATAGAATTCTTAAATGATACCGGTTTTAAATTACACATACATTATAATATATATATATTCATAGGTATAATACTATACAACTGATTGTACCCTAAATACCTTTTTAATTCATTTTTTAAAAATGTTAATACTTAACTTATTAATTGAAGTTGAGTTAAGTGAACAGTATTTGTTAACTTAATTTAAACTTAATTGATGTATTAAAAATGTCTATTAACTTCTTTTAATTTAATTTAAAAAAAAAATACTTAACTTAACTGAACTGAGTTAAAAAAATAACATTAACTTGCACAGCCTGACTAATTTGTAATAGTAAGTATGTGTTGATTTTCTTAAAAAAAAATTAAAATCTGCATACAGAAGAAATTCTGGAGGTAGTCATGTACTCAAGCCAACGGCAAGCTCCTACGATGTTTTTCTTCTAGATAGCACCGTGTTTCTAATAATTAGTACAATATGAACATCACAAGATGCATCACACATTCACACGATAGTACGATAATAGAAAATCATGTCCCTCTATAATTTCACATGAGTGTCTTTCGATATTTTAATTTTAAAACGAGACATGAGTTCCTAGGGAACTTAAATATCACAATTTAAAACAAATGCTTATAGCTAGCTTTACAATTATAGCTATCAAAAAATACCTTTAATTTTGATAATAGGTAAATTCACTATAATATTAAAACTAACATCACAAAACCAGAACTAGCAGAACGCAAATTGACTGTTTATTATGTTGTTAAAATATTTTAAGAGAATTGTAGCTACCTACCCTAGTAATTGAATAAATCTTATAAATATTTATTTGAATTCTAAATGAAGTTAACTTGAAAATTACTTTCCAGTTTTTGAAAATAAACAGTTTAACCCTTATAAATTAGATTTTTAAATTTTGAATATTAAGAATTTTAAAAGATTATTAATAATATTGAACTAAAGAAAATAATTTTAAAATGTAAGAAAGTCTACTCCAAATTAATAATTTTAAAATTCTTAGACAAAAAAAACTAAATAATTAATATTAATTACAAAGCAACTGATATATTGTGTGTAACACGTGCAATTTTTATTTTCCATTACAGTCATAACCACTAATAATAACTTACTACATATATATTTACACAACTCACACATAGAAATTACCTAAAATTAACTCCTTAAAAACGGCCAGTATCAAATCCTATAACACAGATGATGAGTAAATAAACATACACATTGTTACTACAGTTTTTATTTAAACTCAAGTTTTAACAAATTATAGTAGGCACAATCATACAAATGTTACTTTTTATAAAATATGAGAAAAAGAAAACTTAACTCAAAATCAGCAAATTCTTAGAATCTTAGCAAAACAGCAAAACTATGCCCTTTCAAACTTGTGAATAAATAATATTGTGATTTGTTTCATTATGAAAGGATATATTATATCAATATCAGTATATCACAATTACCTAGTTCATAAATCATATAAGTAAAATAATAAAATTATGCAAATGCTCAGGCCTGGATAGGCCCGGCAAGTTACCAAGTTGAACTCAGTGGACCGCTTAAAATGTGGGCTAACTTAGAAATATATGACCTAAAATATCTGAAACCTCAAATTTTGTACAATAAAATATGAATACAAAATACTCCACAAACTAAAGTCAACAACCATTCCAATCTATAACCCATACTATTAAGTATTAATAGCATATAAATAATTGATAGTAAGATAAGTTGCTATTTTATATTATATTATACCTATTTTTATTTATTTTATTATTGCCATTAACGGACGTCGATTATAAATCTACAGGTTTTTCCATTATTTTCGACTACGGGTTAATACAAGTAACGAGTATCAGCACTGACACATACATGATACACAGACACATAGACACATTGTACAAAAATGAAAAATAAGCTAAATCAGTCGCACTAAATAATACACCCCACACCACACAAAATTATTTAATTTTTACTTTTTAGTTTATTTATTCATTATTTTAATAGAACTAACATAGTGAAATAGTAAAAAATTAATATCACTCATCAGTATACAGAATATTATCAGTATTAGTATAACTATGATATATAAACCAAAGATAAATAATGTCAAAGGAAGAGCCGAATAGTTGAGATTAAAACGGGATACTGAACTTAAAGCTGCCTGACCTAAAATAAACTAAATTATCTTTTGTCAAAGCACCCAAAAAAGGTAAGTTTATTTAGAAAATTATTATTGAAATTATGATATACTACACAACTGTATTTGTATAATATTTTAAACATATAATATTGAAATGAATTTTAGCTGACTAAAATAAATAGCTGATTAATTAACACAGTGTTTTGCATTAACTATTAAAAATTATGAATAATAACAAAATTAGGGTTAACAGAGTTTTAATTAAATCGAATATTTAGCCGTACATTTAAGCAATGTGTCTTAGGTCTAACAGGACTTACGTTACCTGAAAAAGACAACATAACATTTTTTATTTTAGTTATGTATAATATTGTGTACTTATAAATTTAAAATGTTATCATTTTCAGGTAATATAAGTCCTGTTAGAAGTCCCAATGGCCACTAATGTATTAGGTTTTCAATATTATTTTGATTTTGAACTATCATTAAGTAAGTACCTAATTAAGTTTTGGATATTACATTTTTTTAAATGTATAGATAATGTTCTAAATGAAGTGTCTTTGCTTTCAATTTGCGATAATAATTCTCAAGAGATAGTTGAATTTGAGTCTGAAAGTGCACCCGAAAACTCTTTGTTCATGGTCTGTACAAAAATATTTAATTCCAGTTTTTTGTATAAATATATTAAGCTACTTATTATTAATTTATTTAGGAATCCACACCAGAAAATTTGCAAATACCAATTGTAGAATAAATGACATGTATACTAACTGACTCATCAATGATTGATAATTCATTGGTATAGTATAAACATTTTAATATTTAATGAGAAATTGGAGCATAATTACACAAAATTAAATAAATTATATAAATGTACATTATTTTTAAATGTTTAAAAATTAATAATTGCTCAACATTATGACAAAAAAATAGTTAACTACTTATTTTTCACAAAAATTATAGATTAAAAAAATATAGAACCGTAATAATACCTAAAATATAACCGTAAAAATATAATTAATTAACTAGGTATAATATCATACTTATTACCTTAGGCAATAATTAAAAAACTAAAACTACTAATATTTTTTACTGTTTCAATATTTGTATTAATACTAAGGACTTTTATATTACCTATTTACTTTTGATATACCTAAACATTTATATTCACCATTAAATTAATTAGTATCGGACGGTGAAAAAAATGGAATTTTTATACCCATTGGTATAGTTAGAAAAAAATATATATATTATTGTTTCACAAACTGACAAATTTAAAATAAAATGAACTTTTATAATACCTATATTACTGTAGGTTAAAAACATTTAGGTAACCACTAGTTGTTTTATGCTCCCAAACTTAATTTTAATTGGCACTTACATTTTTTTGTTTAGGTAATAATTTCTATAAAATTTAGATATAAAATGTAATAAGAATTATTTCACTCACTAGGTTTCAAATGGTATTAAAAATGATTTTCCTTCTCATGACTATATTATGAATTTGGATTACTTCAAGAAACCAGAAAAAAAATAGATCGTACGAATTTTTCAAGTTTTACCCTAAGATGCAGAAGCAGCCTACACATTAGACAATTGTAATTTAGATCATGGAAATTTTCTAAAATTAGTGATATTACTTTCCAAATACAATCTTTTATTAAACGAACATGTCAAAACTGCTATAATTAAAAGTCAACTAGCAAAAACCCAACATAAAGACAATGTATACCCTGGAGGTCTTGTGATTTATTTATCAAAAACCACTGCAGATAATATAATTGAAACGATGAGTATCTTAATGAAAAAGTCAAATTCAGAAAGCATAAGGGAAGCAATTTTTTTTTTGTACAAATTGGTTCAACACAAGATATAAATGTACATGATCAAGTCGACATCCCAGTTCAAAACTGCAACAACTCAAAATATTGGTTTATTGGGTATAATGTGTTTTCTATTTTGTGTTTTCTAAGGATCGCCTGCCTCAACTAAGTTTTTGGATCATATTCATGCCCACAAGAAAGTTTGTTTGTAAATATAATGCACACACTTCATGAAATATATTTATTTATTTTTTTTGGTTTCATCATTGCATGGGAGCTGTACACTTTCACATTCCTTGGCCCCTCATGAAATATATAAATCAACTAAGTTTAATCAAGATGCAAGATTTAAAGCTAAAGCATTTATTGATGTACTTTTAAAATATGAAACAATTCTAACTGCTCACATTTTTTTACAAATATTTATTAATACTTCACCTGTATCACTTTATTTACAAAGCAAAGATATGAATGTGATTCAAGCATATACAATGGTAATACATTCTATTAGTGTTCTAAGTGAAGAATCAAGAAATTTTGATAAAGTAGTAGATACTAGTGATATTACAAATATTTATCGACTGGGCTAATGATGAATTTATTAAAAACAATTAAGACTTAGACTATATGGTGAAAAACTGTCTTCCAGAAAAAAGATATAGAAAAAAAATCAATGTCTGGTGAAAAAACACATAATGATACGCCAGAAAATGCTATCACTCTTTTAAAACTCGGGTATTTAATGTGGTATATGATCAGGTAGTATCAAGCTTAAATAATCATTTTAAAAGTCATGGTGATTTGTATAAAGGAATTTCACTTTTGGATCCACGTTATTTTAAGGAGAACTTGCCAGAGACTAGCTTCAGCTGGATGAGTTCAAAACTAGCAAATTTCAATTCAGAAGTCACTGCAGGTAAATTACACTCTAAGATGCAAGATTTTATTAGAAAATGGCTCTAACTAAGACTTATCGATGTGTCAATTGAAGATAATAACTATAATATTGCCCTCCACGCAACTTAGGGCTGTTGTCAGGAACACTTTTACATGCCATAATTTACACACCGTCTACCCTCCCCCCAATCACCGTATTTTTCCTTTGTTTTACACTGTGTTTAGCCAATTTTGTAGCCAATTTTTGTACTTTTTGTACTGTAGCCCCCCATGCCCCACCCAAAATTAGGCCCCAAATCCGTCACTGCAACCAACGCTATTTGCTACAGATTCAACGACTGCTCCCTGCAAAGACAATTAGTAATTACCTCTCAAATACTCCGTATAATCTGTTCGGTGAAATGGGTTGTACGTGTAGGATACACACGATAATAATAAATTATAATAATTCAAACATAAGTAGATATTTAAGTTGGCCACGGTTTTGAAAAATCATCCTATCGTACGACACAAAGAAAGTAAAAACCTGCTATCTGTATAGCATTAATTTATTAATTTTTATGACCGTAGGGGTGTGTGACTGACATTATTTATGAACGACTGTTATATTATTCTGTTCACCAACGATTCCCCTCGCACTAAAAAGAATAAAAATAAAAAACTATCGTTTTGATGGATAAACATATTACAATAATATTATTACAACATCCAACAACCATGATGTTAATAATAATATTAACGCGCTTACGTACCATATTGTAATGATGAATATCAATAATTATTGAAACAATGGTACCTAATGTATATTATGCACTACGTATGCCCGCTTATGCACACTACTACCTAAGCAAACCGATGCTTCTGTGACATTAATATTATATCTCGACAGCTGGGGTCACACACGTGTCTTGCACATAGCTTAAAATAACATGACGACGAATTTTAAGTAGGTACCCATAAGTCGTAGTTACATTAATTCATGAAAATTATAATACTATAACAACTCAAAATACGACTAGGTAGCTATTTCATCATAACCGCCTTAGTTCGTTTTTTATAGTAGGTACCTACTCGATTATTATTGAGTTCTACTGAAATTCGTTTTAATATAATTATTATAATCGTTCACACAAATAATTTAAGCGATAACAGTGGCCCCGTGTTCTTTTTATATTGAACATGCGTTTTAATAATACGCTACGAAGAAAATTAACGAAGTACAATCGTATTATTCGGCTCCGCCTCCCTACCACTATTGGTAATATTATGTAAGTATTATACATTAATATTATACACTTCCGACGAGTTTTGGTGTCTGAAATTTTAGAGCTGGTGGTATTTAAAATTTGTATACAGGTATCCGGTATTCATTTACCACCGATATCTACGGCATTACCGAAACAGATATCCTGCACATCGGCAAATACCGGATCTCGGTGAATTTATAAGTTTTTATATGTTTCCAACCAAGGATAGGACTATTATATTATGTCATTATGATTTATGATTATATAAAAATAATAATTAATAAATGTAGGTAGGTACGCGGTGTGTCGGTATTTTCGGTAACAACGGTAATTATATAGAGGCACGGTATACCGATATTCTAAAATCCAAAAATACCGGTCGTTACCGATACACCAAAAATATAGCCAGCCGTAGGTATATAATTTTTTTCTTTTGTACACTTCATTTGAAAACAGGAAACTTAATTAATTAATATAGTTTTGAAAATTTAATATTAAACAATATCGTGTACACAATTTATTTTATGATTATAATATATGACACTCACTAACGATCTCTTACTACGGAACATGTATATGACAACTGTAAAATTGCCTACACTGAACTCCTTAAAAATGGTTGAATCCCAGTCACAAGATGATTTACATTTTTGAACAACCCATTTTGGAAAACTGGCAGCTCTAGTCATCGTCCTTCACTCACTTCCACCCAAGGGATTAAACAATTGTTGCAGTAGACTCTCGTCACAACCAGTCTTACCACAATGTACTCCATACAGATGTTTTTACGACCGCCATTTGAATACCCGGCATGCACAAACCAAACATATCAAATTATATATTTTATCTACAAGCACTCGAACACGAAGAGGCAACGACATTAAAAGAGCAACGCGGTCATACACGCACACGTCGTACACATATTCATATTCGTTGTATAACCAACAAAAACACGATAGATAACCTTAGACTCTTAAAAAACGTTCACTTCGATAACATAACCCTCTTTGATATAATATACTTCACATAAATACAGCAACAAAAGCGGCATCTTATGTTCTCTTTCTCCCACATTCACGTCCTCTTTCTCTCACATTCACGCTCTCTTCTGTCCCTCTCTCTTCTCTGTCGCTGTCTCTCTTTCCCTCTCACTGTCTCTCACTCATACTCTTTCTTTTTTTTTTCCTTTCCCCCTATAATACAATATATTCAGTTATTCCTTACGCACCAAAACCTGTATAGCTTTACAAAAACTCGTGTAACATTAAATATATACGCATATGTATAAACATTCTAAATAAATTACAGTACAGTATAATTCTTATACCATCGAAATATGTTGTCAAGTAAAACGACGACAATTTAACGAAAGCGGTTTATTATTAAAATATAATAGTGATGTCGGCATATCTAATTTTGAACCCGTCGATAATATGACGTATATAACAAATGTCTACATGATATTAAATTATGGGTAATCTGTATCCAAATAATTTATGATCATCCATTGTATTTTATAAGCCAGAAAATGTTTACGTCCATCAATAAGCCAAAACAACCTTAATTTACTATAGAATAGATGCGAATACTAAAAACACTTAACAAGTAGGTAGTTATTACAAATGTTACGATGATACCATAATATTATAATGAGTAATGACGATGATAATAAAAATAAAATAATTATAATTATAATAATGATGATCTAATTATTATAAGATTATTATAACAAAAATAGCTCGATACTTTCAATTGCTCTGAACAGATTGTAACGATGATAATTATTATGATTATTATTATTATTGATGAGATATTTTATAATTAAGACCCAGCCGTTTTTACGATCAGGAAATTGTGACAAGCACAAGTAACAAACAATATGCAATATAACAGTAAGTACCTATATTATGTGATAATGTTATAATTATATGGTAGTTTTTGCTCACCGAACTGTCGGAACGCATGTCGTCGGAACGTCTATCATCCGGTTCATCGTCGTCAGACGACATTTCGGACGACCCTTCCCCATCAGACGACACTTCGGATGTTGACATTTGGATACCCATCTTAACGTTGGGAAATAATGGTTTTTAATGTTAAAATGGTGTAGAGCATGACAGCTACTAAGAGTACTAACTAGTGACTAGCAACAGTGCTATAATAACTACAAGCTAGCGGCCGGGCGTGCGTCCGCCACCGGTGCGTACGGCATTATGATTTATGAAAGCGAACCGGGGGAGGCCGGGGTGTCGGGAAGGCGACGGCAGTTCGACGATTCGAGAATTGGACGTCACAGTACCGGCAGCGCAAGCGCGTCGCACCGCTCGTACCGATCGATCGAGCAGCTATACAGTGTAGGCAACCAGCGGATAAAAAAAAACGGACGGATAACGTTTCAACGACGGCGTACGTGCCGAGTGGTGCTCGTGCGCGACGTTGTTGCCAACGCCCCAGGCTAAAATAACACGAGGTTACACGGCTGCCCAGCCACCGGTGTTCCCTCCTGCCTACACCGCCCGAATAATACATCCCACCGAACTGCTCACCCGTCCACCAATGCTGAAACTCCGATACCGTTATACACCATCACCCGCCGGCTGCCGACAATCCTCGTAACGATCGTATACACGCGTACCGACCTGTCCGAACAGCGGGCGGTATAGTGACAGCTGCGCGAGACGACCATTTTTTCAAATATCGTACGCGCAGTATAATACCTATATGCCTGTACCCCACAACTAAGTTATAGCGCTATACTTATATGTAAGTATACATATATACATGTACCTATCCGGCACATCCACACACAACTACTCATGAACGTTTTTGAAGACAATTCTAGAACCAACGATAAAGCGACGGTGGCCGCCCGAGTTCCTTCGGCAACGAAGTTATTATCGTTGTCTAATAAATCTATAAACCTGTCACTACCACACACCCTCCGTTAACAAAATGTTCAGAGAATATTCTAGAACGAACGAACATGGCCGCCCGCCATAATTATTGAATTCGATCTGCGCAGAAGAGGCAAAACCTACCTTCAAAATTATCGGGGAATATTCTAGAGTAAACGACACTGCCACACAGGAAATGTAAAACTCAATCCATGACATGATATACATATAAAATATTAATATATTATAGCCCATGCCGTTATGACACACTCAGGCACTCTTCAAAAACGTTATCGAATAATATTCTAGAACAGACAGCCCGGGCGGCAAATATAAAATCAGTTATTACACAGAGTTTAGGGATCATCGCTGCGGGTCATCGGTATTTTATTTTTTTATCAACAATTTAAAATTGATAAATAAAGTTAAACATTTTATACATTTTAAAATGTTCATAAATAATGCTCGTAAATGTATCAGAATAAAAATATAAAAAAGCAATGTAGGAAACTGGATAATATATCTTTAAATTGAATATTAAGTCAATCACTTTAATATTAAAAACAACAGAGTAAAACAAATTCTTCTGAAAGTTAAATTTGTTGTGTTATGCGTAAGTAAGACGGCAACAACATAGATACATAGATTCAATCTGCATTCAGCAGAAACAATTTTGAGTGGCTGGCCTAAATATTAGGTATATAGAGTGAATTTACCTGTTATCAAATGAGGGAAAGTTATTAAAATATTTGTTAGAGCATCTCATAGGCTTTTTTTTATATCTTAATTTTTAAGTGAGTTATGGAAATTTTAAAATTGGTTATACTCGACATAAATTTAATTTATTGTAGCTACCTACGTGTGTAAAAAAGCAACATATGCGAGTCACCGAGTCGGCGTTCTTCGCACAGACGCTACGCGGGACGTTACTCCTTTGCGTATGCCGTATAGCTATTATTAACAAATATATTGTATTAGGTATATACTATCTAGCCGCTTACGCATCACTATTAAATCATTATGTGTTGAATAATAATAATTATCAATTACTAATGAAATCATACCATTATACCAATTATTTTTAGTATAGAAATCCGAAATCTGAAGTATAAAATATCATGTCAAAATTCGAAAAAAGAGTTAAATTTCAACTCATAAAGATTTAATAAGTTTTAAATAAAAATAAGGCAGGATCATGTAAACATAATTCCGAATAATTTGAAAATTTCACCTAAAACGATCAATAGTTGCTTTCACGAAAAATAGCTGATGACTTTGACTGACATTGAATTCATTCCGCTTCTTACCATGTAAACAGAAGTTATCATTATTTCGTAAAATGTTGCTACGGAGAGAGCAACTATTGTGCTATCAGTTCACAAAATAATGAAAACTACCGTTTACAGAGGAGGATAATAAATTAATTCAAGGTCATCTACTTTCCGTGAAAGCTACAACTATAGTACCTATAGTATTCATTATTTTAAGAAATTGTTAACGGTTTATTTCACTATACAATCGAGCCTTGAAAACTAGAATATTGTTCTTGTCCGTGAAGTGATTTTAAATTGTGTTTGAGGTCAAGTTAGGTTAAATAACTCGATAAATACATAAATCGAATTTATTTTTATTCCCCTTGGGATTCGAGGTATTGAGACTCAATTGTATTATAATGTTATGTATAAAAATAACTTGTATATTTATATAAATCATATGAATTTAATTAAAAATCGAATTTTTTATTTATCGTTCAATAGAATATTTATATTCAAAAAATACTGCTAAAGATTCATACTAATAAATTAAAATCAAGAATTCAAAATACGGTGATAAATATACACAACTTTTTATAATATAACAAATTACTGAAATACATAATAAAAACAAATTTTTTATGCATATAATATTCAGTGTTTACTATTTATGATTCAACATTTGCATACAGCTAGGACAAACGTGAAAAAAATGTTTGTAATACACAAGAAAATATAATCATTTTTTAATTATTTAATTTAATTACTAATAAACAATTTCCAATATTATATTATAGCATTACTAATTATTCATCAGTGAGTTATTACATAACGTTTTCTTTCAATAATTTAGTTTCATTAGTTTAGGATTATCGTTTTATAAAATCAAACATAATAAAACTGCTTTTAAGAATTTTTCAATGTAATCACGTTAAGTGGAACCCGTTGTTCATTCGGTCAAAAATGGCCGCCTTCACTCACTCGCTGTAAAACGTATCGAACGAAAGCAGGAACACGGTAAACACCAAATTCTATTCGATATAGCATTATATGTATACGTATAGATACATATTCCCCTACCGCCGTCACCCGTCATTCCGGTACAATGTTTTAAAAGAATTGTCTACAACGAACGGCCGGCTGGTAAATATTGGTTCCTAAACTGTCACACCCTCGGTAAAGAATTTTAGAAGAATAATATAACGACCAAACAGCTGAATTCCATTAGTAATACATATTATGTGTATAGAAAGCCCCCTGCCGTCTCACACATCCGCTGTACAATATTACTAAAAAATATATATTCTGAAACGTTAGAACAGCCGCCCGCTCGCCCGAGTAAGAAAACTACACATGCGCAACAGATATTATTTCGATTTCTTATTTTTTTTTCTCTACGTTATTAACAATGAACATAATATATCATTGGGAAAATAATATTTAATACTTATAACAATATAATATTATTGTGCAGCTACAAGCAGATCAAAACTAGAAAATAATTTGTATTACGTCTCAAAATTAAAAGAAATATGGAGTACCTGTGTATACCTACTAACGTTCTTTACATGGGAATGCGCTAACGTACAACTTGTATATTATTTACTTATCACACACTGACATAGCCAATATATATATTTATATATAATTATATAATTATATAAATGACAAGTTGTATTAGTTTTGACTCCTTAAAAACAATACACTCCACTGATCCAACCTATAAAGTGTAAGCTACAGCTACAAGCGGACAATATCTAATTATTGAACAGTATATTATTTATGAATACGATTATAATTTGTTATACGAAAAATATATGAACCAGTTAAAGTCAGTTTAAATTAACTTAATAACTAATATGTATTTTATAAGATTATTTAAAAACTCTAATCGCCTAAAATAATTGATGGGTAAAAATTGTCGACGTCTATAGATTATTATATGGAAATGAATGTACAAGAAACCTAGCTACTTTTAAGAATTTATAATTATCATTACTAAATGGCTAGATTTTATTGGATTTAACAGGTGATGGTGATCTGTATTTTTATTACTCAAAAATTGAAAAAGTTACTACAAAAACTGAAATTATTCATTTGATTTAATTTAAGAGTACGTAATACACTGATACGACTGATACCAAAACGAGTTCACGTGCGATGCCCCAAAGATAGCGTCGCCCGCTATATTGGCGACGGCTTGTGATTTGGAGGTCAAATTGGTAATCGATCGGGAGTCTGGAGCAATTATTTTTAAATGATCGGATTAAACTATGGTGTATATGTTTTCATACATGTCTAACTAGGTGATTTCTCTAGTTTTGTTTACTGAAATGTTTCTAATATTAGCGCGTGTCTACAAAATAACAATTATTAATTTAACCATTGAGTATATATTATATTGTATACAATATATACTCAATGATTTAACTTATTAAAAAACCAATAAATACATAAATACATACCTAATATATAGATCATAAAAATATCATCAAATGTAATACAATAGGTATATGTATATATGTAAAATACAATACAATAGTATAATATAATTTGATATTTGTCCAACCACCGATCGTCGTTTGCGCATCACTATAGTTAATTTTGTAAGAAAGTTGCGCATCGTTTGATTTTTTGATTATGCATCGGTTGCGCATCGACCTTACTTCAAAAGGTTTATAATTTATTTTTACTCAAACTATATGACGTGTAGTATTTGATTTTTGGAGTAAAAATGTGATTTGTAATTAAAAAACTATAAAATGTTAAAACAATGTGCAACCTTTCGAGATTTTGATCAATTTCATCAACATTTTAACTTTAAACGCTAATTTAATAACAATTAGAGCCTATGTATCTTTATAATTTTTTAACTAAAAATCTTAAATTATTCATTATCTATATGATTATTTATTATATAGTATATTACATGTATGCACATTTATAAAATTATCAGTTATGATTATACAATTCAATTCAATTAATCCAATTTATTTTTAATTGTTTGTATCTATCTATCAATGCATATGACATGTGATTTATGACAATCATCATTGAATTTTCACCCAATCATTATTTTTATACGCTTCTATTATTCAGTATGTTGATGCGTATATATACGATTATTTGGTGCAGGTAAGCAGGAAATGCGCAAACGATGTACGATATTATGGCGCAGGTAAACAAACGATGCACAAATGATAAACGGCCTGTCCAATATGTTATTCTTTTGTATTATATTTTGATAGCATGTATATATTATGATGAATTCAAGCTTTTTTTACTTTTTATTACTTTATTTATTTAACTATAATTAAAAAAAAATATCGAAAATCGTAACTTTAACGATTCTAGATGCAATTCCTCCCAATAATTTGTGTTTTTTAATGTAAGCCTATTCCTTTTATCATATGAAGTACGGAAGCATGTCGTAGGTCATATTTGTTTTCACTATTACGTCCTTTTCGGAAAAAAAATTGTTATGGAATTTATATACATAATAATATATACGAAATCAGAATTAACAAAAATGTAATTAGTAAAATTTACCTAGGCCTTAATACTATTATAATCTCATAATGATATTATGCAAAATAATAATATGGATATTTCAGATATTTTGATATTTTAATAGTTCGATCCACATAAAATTATTATAATTATTTATAACTATGCAGATATACTACATTTTAAACCAACCAGCTTCATTACTAACAATTTTTAATGATTCGGTTGTCCATATTATTAATTTGCAATCATTAAAAATGTTTAGTAATTAAACTGATTGGTTTAAAATGTAATACATCTGCATACCTAGTTATAAATTATAATCATTTTATTTGGATCGAACTATTTAAGTATCAAAATATTGGAAATAGACAAGTGAAAACAAAACATTACTAACGTATTTAACGAATGTAATGATTCCACACTAATATTTCAATTCTGAACGACATTATAAGGTTACATTCGTTGTAACGACTGGTTTTAAGTAGTTCCATATAAACGTAATACTTTCTTAGTTTGTAGGTACGTGTCGTGTACCAATGACTTTAGCGTAAGAAATAGCTATCCCCCCCCCTCATGTAATTGTCAAGTGTTAACGCACCTGTGACCTTGTCAACACGTGCCGTCATAGTCCATACACCAAAAAGAAATGTATTTACTTTAATCTAAAGCTATCAATAGCAGGTATAATATATAGGTACTAATCGAGTTCTCCAATAAAACACTTGAAATCAAATTTAATCTCACTACCATAAAGTTTACTTTGAAACGATTTCCTTACATGTTTGAAAAAAAGTAAGAGATCTATATTATTAACATTTTAAAATTCTTAATATTCAAAATTTAAAAGGGGTTGAGAGTTCAAATTAAAAAAAAAATGGAAAAGTGGTCTTTATATAAACATCGTGAAAATGTGATTTTAAATGTTTTATCCTATAACTAGCACAGTCGGAACAATATGATATATTTTGGTAGAAAACATATCAAATCACCGTATTGTATTGTATAAAAAATTGCTATGAAAATTAACAAAGGTCCTTGTGAATAAAAATATTAAGAGGCTAAATAAAAACCAAATATGTTAACAGTTTTGTTAGTCGTAAAGTCATTAATGCACCTCAGTGTGAGTGTATCTGTGGACCGGTCGTGTACCGTACACAGTTGCGCAACCTGCATGTATATAATTGGATTACGCACTCGCACGCACGCTGTTGATGACATGGACTGTAAAATGTAGAAATATACCTAGATTCCAAGAGTTTCCAAAATATGCATCCTATATATTTTGTTAAGCATTAGCATATAGGTAGATACCTACTGCAGTTTTATATTTTATTAAGTAAAATATGTTCGAATACTCTAGAAGATGACTCCGGGCTCCTCTTCTCCTTCTACTACTACCCTAGCACCTCCCACTTTCTTATACAATATTATGTTCTGCAGAGACGACTACATAGTCTAAAAGGAACGAAACGACCGCGACGGCTGGGTCTAAATTCCTCTACAGCCGCGACGTATACCGTACCCAACTGTGCACTCCACCACCCTCTCACACCACAGTTTTACTCGATCAACCCCAAACAACTCTACGTAGTCATCATTGCCATCACCGAAGAATCTAAAAAAATAATGCTTTTGAGGTAAATATTTAAAATATAACTCTTACTGATAATATAATATATTATTTGTATTAATAGCGCGCATTTTCAAATATTCATCAACATTATCATCTCGCTAGAACTCTTTGGATTATTAAAATAAATAATCAACAACATTACATTAAATCAATAATTATTAGATATGTAAGTTTATATTGCACAGTGAAATACAATTTTATCATAAGAAATATTAACATAGTATATAAAATTATATTATACAAATTGTATAAAAAAATAAATATTAACTTATATTATTAGAAAATTAATTTAATATTTATACGAATATAATTTATTATGAACTGTAACTACATTATTTTTAGTTAAAATTATTTCTAGTCACTAAGTATTTTAGGATTGGTAACAAGATTTTAAATATTAATTTATTCTAAAATTATTCTTGTATAACCAACTGTGTTAAAATTTTTAATTTAAGAGAATGCTACACGGCTATTTGTTGTCTTCGTGTTACAAATGCGTAACATACCAAATTTACGCTCAGCAGATCACGTGTATAACTCCGTTAGTTTATAAATTAAAGTGAATCGACTTATTATGTAACTTGATGGTAAGAAAATTATCTGTGTTTGTAAGTTGGTTTTTTATGATACCTCAGTTTTTAAGCAAATTATGAGTATTTTTAATTTACGTTATTTTATATACGCATAACTTGCTAAAAAAATTAACTTTCGTAAAAGACCCACATACAAACACAAATAATGTTCTTACCATCAAGTTTCATAATTCACTCTAATTTTTAAACTAACTGAGCTGAACGTGGTCTGCTGAGCGTTTGCCTAAAATATATAAACATGTTATTTTATTGTATTTAAGGTATTTAACATAAGTTAATACAAATGTACAAAAATCGAATTAAAAATATTTTGACTGCATAATATTATAGTAGCTGCGGTCTGCTAATAATCCTGCCTAATATACAGTTATCTGATCTACATTTTATTTATTGAATTAATTTTTAAACAGTTTTATGAAATTAGACAAACGTAGAAATTTACCATACATACCTACTCCAATAGTTTTAATAAGTATGGAAACATTCCTTTTTTTTTATTTTCACATGAATACATAATTATAATTTGTTTAAAATGAATTAGATACATAAAAACCATTAGCTTCTAAACAACGTTCTAAATAACTGCTTTTGGTTGTAACTCGCTGCAGTAAGTGCAATTCAGCTCCGAGTCTGGTAAGACAATGTGCAACAGCATATCAAGTAGGCAATCCACCTGCTATAAGTTGGCTTATAACGTGCTATAATGCATATAACTCAGCTACCTTGGTAGGCAATGTGTGAAAATTCGATTTGATGCATGCTTGTAGCTGATCTTCCCGAATAACCGATGGCAACCAATAATAAATAAATACTAATTTCTAATTATTTCTCCTATAACCAATAGCAACCATTTATAAACAAACATCACAAAAATCTTTTTGAGCACCTACCCGGTCCAATTATGAATCTAAACCATCCAATGACAAACTCAAGCACACATAAAAATTTCACCAAAATCGGTGCAGCCGTTTAGGAGGGGTTTGAATACTTACACATGGACAGAAAAAATATATATATTAAGATATATTATTTATGCACATGATCCTAAGCCCTGATAATCACTAAAATATATCAAACATGGTTACAAGATTATCTGAATATGCAAAAATTATTCTTGTTAGTTTATACCTCAAGATTTTAATTAAAAATTGATCTAATTGAAAACCTATAGCTTTAATCCATCTAATCACAACTTTAGGTGAGCACAATAATGCCAAAAATATTGTGCGTCCGATCAACATTTCAGCCGAAAAATGTTTGATTGAACATGTATATTAGCAAAACTATATTTTAGCCGACAATATTTTAAACACCATTATTTCAGTAGACAAATATTTCAACCGACAATACTATAGTTAAAATACGTTTTGACCAAAATACTTTTAGCTAAAATATAGTTTGGCCAAAATATTTATCAATTAAATTATTTTCAATTGAAATCTAAATTATTTTCAGACTTTTTATAGCCCCTCAATTTATTTTGATTTAAATTTGTAATGTGTTTCTTTTTAAGGCGATTAGAAGCAGTTATTTTTCAGAAACATTAACTAAAAGTATACATTATATATTTCCCGTTGTCTAAATATAATTTTGAAAATTAATTATTTTCAAGATTTATTAGTATATGTATTTTGAGTTGTTTTTCTTGTATATTGAAATTAAAATACAGGTATTTTTAACCAAAGAAGGGAACCCATTATGTATCATCGTATAAATCAACTAAATAAAAAATCGAAGATCCTAGATAACCTTTAGAAAAGAGAATGCAAATTATACGGTCAGAACTGGTTGTATTTTTCTTCCTATTTTGTTTGAGTAAAAACTTTAACTCGCTATCACAGATGAAATAGAGTTATAATAATATATTAATACGTAATTATAAATTATATAATGTGATGGTGCTACATTCATAGGCGCAATTTGGGGGGGGAGGGTGCTTAGCATCATCGAATTTTTATTGACTATAATATTATGCCATAGGTATTTGGAAACATTTATTTCTAAGACCTTATCATTTTCATAATAATAATAATAATAATAATAATAATAATACATGTATTACCTATATAATATATATCCAATGTATTATATTATAGGTAATTGTTTTTATTTAGATTAATGCGAAGGTGTAACAAGTTAAGTTGTACGAAAGGAGGGGAGTGTCGAGGTCAGATCCCCTACTGAACACTTTAGTCAACATAAATCTAGTACCCCCATAAATGTAACCCAAATTACGCTTATGGCTACATTTACGTGTTGACGCGATTATAGATGTTTCAATTAACCGTATAGGTCCGTAGCCGCTACCATTATAATTTCTACACACACACTAACCAATATTTATAGGCTAACAGTACTTATTTCAAACAACAATAATGTATACATAATACGAAAATAAATATAGAAAATATAGTATACTTATAATAAAATTAACTGAATTATCTCATTTTAATCAAAAAATGTCTCTTACCACCCTTGTGCACTAAAGTACTACACCATAGTCCATAATATTATGTTACGAGATATAATTTTTATTATTGTTGTATTATTATAAATGATAACACTTAAAACTACATTTCTAATATATATTTATATCATGAAATAATAATTTAGATAGTATTTAAACAATGAATTATTGTCTAAATACTTAGGGCGAACGGTCAAGCCAGGGGTCTATTTTTAAAACCGCACTAATCATTTGACAACGTTTTTGTACACTAATTGTTTAGACGAATTTTGACTGCACTAATTAATAATTGTATTTTTGAATCTTATATTATTTTTATTTTTATCATAATATGATACACTGAACTATACATTATCATATTCTTCATATTCATACTTGATAGTTGATAACAAAGTCGACTGAAAAGAATTTTTAACTTTAAATTTAATAAAACAATAATGTATATAATGTGTATATAGTATTAACTACCTTTTTATTGTTTTTATAGTAGGTTAAGTATAGTAAATTGTATAGACTACATAACTTATTAAATATAATTTTATTTTAATGTTGATCTAGACATTTTTTAAATTATTTATAATTTGTAGTGCCTATTATAGGTATTATACTTATTGTATTTTTTAGATACTTTTATAGAGTTTAATTTTCTGAAGTAAAATATATTTTAATAATTTTAAAATTAAAAGTTCAACAATTTTATTATATTTAGGACTGAGTTATAATGGATCCCGAGGTGCCATCACTATAGATAATTCGAAGACCATTTATAATTCAAAGAAACGCTAATTTTACGTATGCCAAAATGAGTGCTACTAAATTGACTGAACTAGTAAATGATGCCGAGATGCGTTTAACAAATGATGGGAAAGATTTTATTTTAGGTATTTATACGATGATAGCAATAGAATTAAGAGCTAGTGAATATAATAAATGTGTTAATAATTACATTATAGGGTATGGCTATTACGAAGATAGAATTGTTGTACTTGGAACAATAGAGTTTTTACGAAAATTGTGTTCTACCGACACAGTATTTATGAACAGCTACAACATTAAATTGGAATCACAATTATTCAGGCATTTATATACTTTGCACTGCTTTGTTGACGGAAAACTTGTACCAATGGTATTTATAATTTATTCTAATATTATTTTGCATTTTAACCATGTCGTTTAACTATAACGATAATTGTAATTTGTACCTAGGTATACGCACTGTTATTTAATAATAATAAGAGAGCATACTTGAGAATGTTTCAAATCATTAAGGATACTTCTCATATCAATAATTTGGATTTTAATCCCAGTAACTTTTACATTGATGTGGATTTGAATATCATACCCACTATTGAAGAAATGTTTGGGTTACATAAGACGATCATTAAATTATCTTTATACTACTACGCAAATATCATATGGCATAAAGTTATAAGCTTAGGGCTATCACATAATGACGATTATAATATAGAAAAAACAATACGTCGTTTGTGTTTTCTTGCATTGATCCCTCTTGAACATATCGGAGAAATCTGGACTAAAATAAAAAATGAAGCACCTCAGAACGAAAGTAATTCAATAAATTGTATAATTTATTTTCTAATATTTTATTAATTGGTATTTATCATTATAATTTAGATTTATTAGAACTCATAAGCTATATTACTGACACATTTATAATTTATAATGGACGTGTGTTAAATACAGCTGTATGGAATCATTATGACACAGACAATATAAAAACTATAAGCTACCTAGATGGATTTAGCGACTTTATTAATGCAAATATTAAGAATTCGAATCTGAACGCTATAGATTGCATTATTAAATTGAAAAATATGCAACAAGACTTCGAGATTGAAATTTCGACTCCAAAAAAATCGAAAGTCTCAAAAATTCCCAAAAAGTACAGGTTCTTAGAAGCAAAATTTAACCATGCAAAAGAAAAGTAAATAGTAATTTAAATTTTTACAACGTATTTAATTATTTTTATAATCTTTAAAAAATTATACTTTCAGGCTTGAAAATGGAACAATTTCTGCAATAGAATACCTGGATGAAATAATTTAAAATCTTCATATGACCATCATATTAAAAACAAAAGTGATCCATAAAGTAGCTATCTACTCAACTTAGTTTTATTAATACATTAATTTATAACATTGCATGCAGTATGAGTATTTTTAATTAAATTGATAAGTACTCCAAGAGTTTTTTATGATTCATTCATGAATCAACAAATTAATTCAGCTTGAAATATATGCTTTATATGCTTGAAATATTTCCAAAAATAGAAGGACAAATCTGTCTTATATATTTTGAAAAAATTAAAAACTTAATATTATTTCCATAATTTGATATTTTAATACAAAATGCATTAAATACAATTTAAATAGTTTTTATGAGATTTCAAAAGCTTGTGTCACAATTTGTTTTTTAATGGCTATTTTTAGGCAATTTTATTAATAGAATTACTACGTTGAAAATTCAATAAAATTGTATATTATAATTTTTGAAATTAGAAAAAACGTAGTCACTATTTATGTGATTCACATAGGTACTAATTTAAAAAAGTAGATTCACTTTTTTTAAACTGAGTTAAGTCAATATTTTTTTCTATTTTAACTTATTAAGTTAAATTTATAATTTGTTATCTGTTAACTTTTAACTTATCGGTCATTTTATGTCGTCTTAACTTAACTTGAGTTAATTATTTTCATTAACTTGCCCACCTTTGTATAAATGTGACTCCGATCTACGCCTACCAAGCTCTAACGGGTATCGGTTTCACGTAACTTTAGTAGGTACAAAAATAAAAATTGAAAAATGTTATTCGTTGAAAATGTTTAATGTTACTGAAAATGTCAATGAAAAAAACATTTTCAAGCGTACAAGCTTGATTCTCCAATCCTAAATGTATAGATATTATATGAAATACCTGAATATAGTACCCCTTAAAATAGGCATCAACAATTAACATTTTTAAAGGGCAACATTAGGAATCTTTAAATAGTTTACGGACTATCAAAATCGGTAAAAATCAATGAATAAAAATGATAAATTACAACACTTGAACGCTTGTAGGTACCTATAATATTAACGGTTTATACTCAAATACATTTGTGCACGGGCTGCCATTTGATGAACTCTGCGGTTTAAAACGTGCAATGTCCGGCCCCTCAAGTTTGACTGTCAATATAATAATAACACTTGCATTATTTCGATACATCATAATATCTTGAAAGTTCAATGGATATATTCGTATCAAAAATTCCTAAGTAATTATTGGTGTTTTGTAAATAAATTCATATTTTAAAAAGTTGTTTGAAGGGTTCGAAGTTTATTATAAAAATCAATTGTGCAGAGCTTTAAATTTGTAATAATAATTATTTAACGTAAGTCTTCAAAATATATCTTAATCACGATGAAAATGTCAGAGCACCATCTCTATTATTATATACGGTTGAAAGGTCCATCATATCAGATGCTATGAAAATGTCGATAATGCGATATTATTTTTAACATTATGGTTTTATTTTATATTTTTTACTTTGAAATAATATTATGTTGTTAAAATTGTGAAATGCAATACGATCATTTTTAATAATTAATTATTGAAAACAGTGCGATTTTTTACGGTTTTTTATATATATATGATATTTTGTTCTTTGAAAGTATAAATAATTACAATACATATATGCGTATTGCGTTGTTAAAATATTATTATAATGTAATGATATATTATTTAATTTTATATTGTATGCTAAATGCAATAGGTACTTTAAAATGTATGTTGATGCAGTATTTATAATACTTTTATAGTTGACATTTTTGGTAACTTTCGATGTTTGTAAGCTTGCAATATTTTTGCTGTGAAATGTTTAGCAATAGCTTAAAATTAATCTTAATAGTTTGAAAATATTATTGTGCATAGTAAAATATAAGGGGTTACGAATAATATTTTTTTGAATTACAACAAAATAACTAAAAAAAACTACTTTTATAAGTATTTTATTAAATTTGCCGTCGAATATTTTAACTTTGTCTGGTGACTATGTGGAAAATATTGATTTTTTAAATACACCATTAACAGAGTTTTCTGTAAAAGTTCTAAGAATTATAAAAATATTCTAAAGTAATAAGAGTTAGTTAATATAAAAATAGAGAAATAAGAATAAATTATGAAAGTTTTTTTTTTTAGTTTTTATATTTTGTATTTTTATTTTTTTTTTTGAATATTATCATGAATTTTATTTTGATTTATTTTAATCGTTTTAAATTATTATATATTATAGCTATGAATATTTTGTACTATGAAACATACATAAAAAATGTGATTGGAATTTTATTTTCGTAAATAAAGATTATATTTTTATTATATATAATTTTTAAATTTTTGTTTGTGTAAGAACAATAATATGAGGAATGTTATACCTATCTATTATAATCGAAAATGTTATCAATAATCAGTTATATATAAGTAATAAATTACTAAATAATTTACAAATTTTCACTTATTGAAAACAAACGTAGATTTACACTCAACTTTTTTTTTAATTCCCGTATAAACAACTTACACTACTATAAAACATACCGACTACCTTTTTAATTTCAAAAGTAAATCGTTCGAATTAAATGTTAAATTATTTATTATGTAATATTAATTATTTGCAATCCTTGTTAGGTCTTACTTTAATGTCCTTATTTAGTGATAAGTATAGGTATAGTAAAATATAGTAAGTAGACTTATCAGTGGCATCTATATATAAGAGTTGGAGAAACCTTTACCATGACATATATAGTGAAATTTTGGGTTCAATAAAAAAAAAGGTGGGCAAGTGAGTGTCACTCTGCTGTACAGTAGGTTATAAGTGGGTCAATGTAATAGATGGCGTTAAATTTGAATTCAATGATATAATAGCATTGTATTAGGAAAACGATTCTGAGCGAAGACGGTCAGTCAGCCTATGATATTATTTAGCATATTTGATGATATTTTTGTAAATAAAGTAATTTATATATAACCTCTTTACGTGGAACCTTGTTTTACATATTATTCAATCCTTTGCTGTAAAAGTTAAATATTTTATAAAATTTTAACTACAAAATCGTTTTTAAATTTTTAATTTGATAAATGTGGTTAACATTCAAACTTTAAATGTTTATATAAAAGAAAATTGCGCCTATATAATTTTAATATTTTTCAACTGCTATTGTAACAATAAATCAGAAGCCTTGTATTAAATTTTGATGTTTTTTAACTCAGTAAATAAATCTTTATTGATGTTCATAGAAAAAAAAAACTAAAAAAATTGAAAACTGACATTGTCCGTAAACAGCTCAAAAAGAGTCAAAATGTTATTGTGTATAGAAAATGAAAGTATGTATAAACATTCAGTGGAATTTTAATGTATCTACAATTATTCGTTTTTGAATAACAACAAAATATTAAATTCGCTAGGTACAGGAGAAATCAAGTGAATATCCAAACTTCTACAAATATGAACTTCAAATGCTCATAAAAATTTAATTTGATTTGCTTGTAGACATATTTTTTTGATAAAGGTAGACAAATTTATGAGTAATTTTGTATAACATTTTCAAATCTTAGATTTAAAAAGAAAAATTGTTATGAATTCTCAACTCAAAATAATTTGCTAATTTTCGTGATTTTTCCGTATTTTGTCAAAATTCGAACCTTAAATGCTTATAAAAAAAATTGTGACAATGTATTTTTAATATTTTTCAAATGTCATTGTAACAATATACTAAGAGCCTTGTATTAAATTTTCAAGCTTTTTTACCCAACAAATAAAGTTTTATTGACATTCATAGAAAAAAAAACTTAAACAATTTAAAATTAATAGTGTCTGTATACAGCTCAAAACAAGTCAAAATATATTTAATATTGTATAGTGTATAGCAAATGCTAATATAAATGTTCAGTGAAAATTTCATGTATCTACGGTCATTTATTTTAGAGTTACGCCGAAAAACCAAAATCAATTCCTGTTTTTCCTTAATTTTTATGTTGTTTTTCCCAACGCTTTTGAAAACTATTGGGAATTTTAAATTTTGACCTTCCGAATGCACCAACTAGATTCACTTTCCCGTCGAACAAGATACTGTTGAAGAAAATTAAAGCAGTTTTACTGCCCCAAACAGTAGCGACAGACACGAAAATTAAATGAAAACATTTTTTTTTTTTTAAAACACACATCATTGTAAAATCAAAACATTCATCCCGCTCAAAATCTAAAAATGAAGTCATAATGTCATAAAAAACCAGAATTTTGAAATTTTGTCAGCCAAGTTAGAGCCTAGCATCTGATAATCAAATGTCTAAAAGGCGATAAAATCGATTTTCAAAAAAAAGTGGGCTAGTAAAAAACCACTCTAGTTTACAGCAAGTGTCCACTGTCGAATGTACATCGCCATTAAGTAAGTAACTGTATTGGATGTGTTAAATTTCAATTCAATGATAAATTAGAATGCAAAAAACGATTCTACGCAGAAACGGTCTACCTACCTATTTATAACTATGATATGCATGATATATTTATATTGCTATTAGTAATACGACATAAGCTAAATTAATTTTGCTAATTAATCATCGCATTTATTATCGTATTTAATATTATAATAGTATAATATATTTATATCAATATCATATATTATTGTTATTATATAACTTTTTAGTAATTAGTCAATATGAACTTACCGTAAAACTGTGTGAATAGGCCCGTGATATAAATAGGTAGGTACCTAAGCTATTATTAATAGCTCAAAACTAATCTAAATATTTTAGAAAATTTCATAGTGTATAATATACACATATACCAAAGCAATAACGAAAAGTTGCAAAATCCCACGAAAAATTGTTTATGAATGACACCAAAATAACAAAGATCGCTATTTTTGGTTGGAATATAAAATATCAAATTTTGTCGAATTTGAACTTAAAACGTTTATTATTTTGATATGATTATTAATATTAAAAAAAATACTCATTTATTTTTTAGATTTTGAGTAGAGTAAAATCATTAATTTTACAATGATGTATTTTATTTTAGTGTAAAAATGTTTTCTGATAAAAAGGTAATGAAATTTAAAAAAAATTACTATTATTTGTAATGACTCATAAGTCATAACTTATGAGAGTCTGAAATTAAAATTTTAACAAAAATCGTCAAAATCACAAAAATTTGAGTTAGAAATTCATAAACCGTTGAAAAATGTTCAATGACAAATTATTACATAATAAATTACATAATACCAATCGGTTTTCAAGTCGAAATTGTAATTATTTGATGTTTTGGGTGCTGGAGTAACATTGCCCTGGCACCCGGAATTTGGATCGCGGTTTTCCGGGGCATCGGTTAGCTTACAACATTTTTTTTTGTGGTTACAAATTGTTACATAAAAGATAACATAATACCAATCGGTTTTCAAGTCGACATTTTGAACTTGGGGTGCCAGTGTAACACACCTTCTTTATATAAGTATCTAAAATTTTAAGATTTAATTCAAAATTCTTCATAAGCTTCGTACGTGGGTGACGTTCTTCCGTGTAGTAGGTTATAAGTGGGACACTGTAATGGATGGTGTTAAATTTGAATTCATATTATTTGTATAGTATCGTTGTATACGAAAAACAAATCTGGGCGGGGACGATTTGTCAGCCTAGGATATTTTAAATTATATTTAATATATTGTTATTAAAATACGGTAGTTGGCAAGTTAAATAATTAATATTAATATTATTTGCATGTGGTTATTATTATTACTATTTGTTTATCATCATATTTGTATATAATAATATACTTTATAAGTTTCAAGTACCCACAAATAAAACTAAAATCCTTATTTTTCGTTTAAATATCAAATTTTTTTCCAAATTTAAACTTAAAATAACTACTTATAAATAAAAAATTTTGCATAAAAATTCCCGTTCTTCCTTAATCTTTTTTTTTTGTTTTGCCCAGCGCTTTTAAAAACTACTGAGAATTTAAACTTTAACCTACCGAATACTCCCAACTAGATTCACTTTCCCATTGGAAAATATGCTGAAGTTGAAAATCTAAACATTATTTCGACTAATTATAGTGTGTAAAATGGCGTTTCAAATTAATTTTTCAACAATACAATTATTATTACAAATGTTTGAAGAGCTGAAGAGTTTGTCGGAGAGAATATTAATTTATGAATTACAAAAGTTTCGATAAAATATAAATACGTACAGATTACAGAGCTAAAACTTGGTTGCCGTCAAGAGTTTATACTTAACAGCAAAATTAAGTATGAACCGTGTATTATCATGTACAAAACCGTGTCCCCTCCAAAACGACGTTTGGTCCATATCGCGTCAACAGGTTCACGTAATCAGTTTCAGTACGTCTTTACGCAACGTAGGTCAGTTGTTGGTATAAATCATAAATTAAGTGATACGAAAATAACCTACCGAAGTAAGTAGACGGTACTAAACAATGATAATTATCACGAAATAGCGACGACGTGCAGTGTGTCGTATGTAATAATAACTAGGTATCAAACACGATACACGTCTAAAAAAAACTGATTAATTTTCAACTTATCTAGAGAGACTTGAATAATCTACCCGTACAAACTTCAAGAACAATTAGTAGTGTACCTGTGCTTACATGTACGCTGCGACCCATTTATTAGAATAAAAGGGGCCCAGGGGCCCTAGGAGTACCTACAATAAAAAAGTGAGGGACACTCACCGAGTTTAATAATCGTTGGCGTCGATCAGTTGCGTATCGTTGACGTTCGACCGGCGTGAGTTGGGCTTTCGTTCTTCGACGTTGCCTTCCAGGCTGTGCGACTCACACTCGAGAGCTTCGTCGTCCGTGTCGCTACAGACCGGGCTACAGGACAGCGCCAATTTAACGATGAATGCTGTTAGCACGGTAACCAGTAGTAATACCACGGAGAGCAGCAACAACACGAAAGCGCCGGGTGACAAGGCTGCCGGCACCATATCAGTCGCTGTCGAAACTGTGTCACCTGTGATACGTCGCCCGTCTGCGTCGTAGTTGTGACAGCAACTTTGGTGAAAACGTATCGGGCTCAAATGACTCAGTCGTTGATAGTAGTAATGCACTAAGCTTCAAAAGTTCAAACAGCCGTCATCCCTTATCGGATCCGCTTGAATGTCGAATGAAGACGTCGCTCGCCGCTGGTAGAGGATGAGATCGAAAGGCCGCGGGAGCCTAGGAAAAGCCTCGCTGGGTGTGCTCGTGTACGCTTCGGTTGCCGTCGTTTCCGCCTTAAACTTGATGTTTATCGCTTATTTCAGAATATTAGTACAACGCACTCGGCCGGAGTAATAATAATCAAAACATTGTCATCAGTATCTTCGCTGATACCGACAGCAACAGCAAAATCGAACACTGATAGTACACGATAGCCAGAATAATGATAACCAGCAGCAGCTGCTACGTCCCTGTATGGCCTGTTTCGACCGCCACTTTTATTAAAATTGCAATGTCCTGTTACAGTTACGTAACAATCAATATACCATAATATAATATGGCGTTATATTTCTCCACTTTCAACTAGTAGTTGTTGACTCAAGTAAGTACTCCCTGTTGTGAACCAACTACCAAAGATCGAAAACCGCCATCGTTACGGTCACGGTTGTAGTATCGCAAGCGATAGTTCGGAGCATAAACATTGGAATGATAAGAGTCAAGAGAGATAATACGTGATTACGATTTATAGTTACGTACCTATCAAGGTGGATTATATTATTATTATTATATTATTATTATTATTATTATTATTGTTATTATATTATTATTGTTATTATTATTATTATTATTATTATTATTATTATTATTATTATTATATTATTATTATTATTATTATTATTATTATTATTATTATTATTTTATACATCAATCCACCATGGTACCTACACAAAATACATGTACACAATATTATACCATGATTAAATAAAAATAATAATAATATATTTATTTAGTTATGCTGTCATGGTACTATACCTACACTATACGTATCATGATAAAAGCATAATATTTTAAATCATGGTTAGGAATTTAGGATTACATCGATCGCGAGTTAAAAACGATAGAAATATTATAATAATTCATAATTACAAAGTACCTAGTTTATACATTTTTACGCAGCAGTGATTTTGACAAAACTCCAAGCTGAATTTAGGCGAATTTAAGGAGAATTTAAAACCTACTGGCTACTATATCACAAAAAAAATTATGCTAACAAAATATTGTATCGCCTTTATTATGGACGTAATTTTTTGCCACAAAGGTGTACATTTACATTAGATAATAGATTCTCATTACCAGGGTTGGATTTAAGGTTGTGGGGGCCCCAGAGCAACCATAATATTAATATATAAGGTTGACAAACTTACTGCAAAAGGTACTTATTTTGACTGCAACCGAGTTTCGTCCCAAGAATCTTCTTTTATACCAATTCCGTCACAGTTCAAAAAAGGTTGATACTTATTTTGTCCTTAATGATTTTCATAATTTAATCGTAATAATGTGTTTATGTATAAATATTTTTGTTATAAAATGCGTACAAAAATATAGGTACTCATAATATTAATACATTTTAGATTCTGAGCGGAGCGAGGAAGCTAGTGGTTTTACAATGGTGTTTTTTTTTATATATCCTGTGTACAAAATTTCTACCTGAAGAAGTGTTTTGATTTCAACATATAGTACCTTATCTTTTAGCAAATTGGATCAAGATGGTACTTTAGAGAGGTCATTTTTCGATTTTCTGAATAGTTATTTAATGTCACGGGAAAAACTACTGACAAATTACGAAAAACCGCTTAAAATAGAATTGTAATTTCTAACGCTTTGTTTATCACGCCGTACCTAGCATTTAGCAACGAATAAAAAATTACCTATAATATTATAATATTAATTTAACTTAAAGGCTATAATAAATAATAAAAATTTAAAAAATCCAGACTGATAAACCGCCTCCGATCAGAATCTTTTTTCTTATACAATGATATTATATCATTGAATCCATTATACATTGACTCACTTGTAACCTACTGTACAGCAGAGTGGCATTCACTTACCCGCGTTTTTTATAATTTAATCGTAATTAATCGAAATATTATATTAATATATATATAATAAATTATATAATGGTAAAAAGTTCAGTAAATACTAAATAGTCAAAGTCAAACTGTCAAACGAAATAAATGTTTAAACATTAGTAATTGGATATAATTTCAAAAAATATAGGTTGGTATATATACTATTTTCGTTCTTAATAAATTTCATAATTCAATCGTAATAATATGTATAAATATTGTTGTTATAAAATGCATCATACAAAAAATTAGGGTTCTCATAATATTAATACATTTTCATAATTATATCGTAATAATATTAAATAATAAAAAATACAATAAATTTACTAAATAGTCAAAGTCAAACTGTCATGTTAATAGTTAAAAGAAATACATTTTTACAAATTTATAATTAGATTGAATTTCAAAATGGTGGGTAAGTAGATGTCACTTTGGTGTACAGTAGGTTTCAAGTGGGTCGCTGTATAATGGATGCTATTAAATTTGAATTCAATGATATTATATCATTGAATAAGAAAAACGATTCTGAGCGGTGACGGTTTGTCAGTGTCGATATATTGTATTATATTTTATATTGTTATTACTTCTTACTTATTATTTATACGATAGGCGGTAAGTTGAGTTAATATTATAAAGTTACAACAAAATAACTAAAATCGTTATTCTTGGTTCTTCAATATATATTTCCGTCCAAATTTTAACTTAAAATAACTATAAAAAAATGTGCTATGTATATTTTTAGATTTTTTGGTTACAGAATTAACTATATACGTGGAATCTTATCTTAAATTTTCAATCCTTAGCTATATAAAAGTTGAATATTTTATACATTTTTAACTATAAAATCTTTTTAAAATTTTTAATTTGATCTTAATTTGTCCAAATTCAAACTTCAAATGCTTACAAAATAAAGTTGTGCATATGTATTTTATATATTTTTCAACTGGTATTATAACAATATATCAGGAGATTCGTATTAAAAATTCACGGGTTTTTGCCCAACAAATAAAATTTAATTAATATTTATAAAAAAAAAACTAAAAAATTGATATTTGAAATTGTCCGTAAACAGCTCAAAATGAGTCAAAATATTTTCAAATTTTTATGGTGGATAGAAAATGAGAATACCTATAAACATTCAGTGAAAATGTCATGTATTTACTATCATTTGTTTTAGAGTTACGCCAACAGCCAATTTCAAAATTTGACAAAACCGATTTAAAAAATCCAGTTTTTCCTTTTGAAAACTATTAGGAGTTTTAAATTTTAACCTCCCAAAAGTACCAACTAGATTCACTTTCCCATCGAACAAGATACTGAAGTTGAAAATCTAATCATTATTTCGACTATTAATCGTGTACACAGACACAAAAAAAAATGTTAAGCCACATCATTGTAAAACCAATACATTCATCGCTTCGCTCAGAATCTAAAAATATAAGTAACTATTCATAGTATTTATAAATTTGATTATTTGGTGCAATAACTGAAATCATATTATCTTTATTTCTAAATAATATTATATTGTTAAATTCGATTTGACACTGGGCAAAATTGGTATATCCATTAAAAAAAACGCGAGACGAAACTAGAAACTAGTATATCTTTAAATTACATTTTTATTTATGACGGAACTTGGATGCAGCCCTTCTTTTATGGAGGCCTCTTATTAATTGAATCTAATGGGGGCCAAATGGTTGAGTAAAAATTGAGTGTACCTACAGTAAGGCTGTAACATAAGCATGATGTGTTAAATAATTAAATTTGAATTCAATGATAAATCACGAAAAATCATTCTAAACGAAAACAGTCTATATAATATATTTTTATTGCATGATTAATTATATGATTTATTTATGATTTATTTTACCATCAGTAAAAGTGTAAATTAATTAATATGCGTAATATGTAGGTATATGTAAAAAGTCACGCACGGATAATATAATATTATAATATTTTATAATAGGATTCTCGCGGTTGTTATTCATCCATCCAGTACCTACGCATTCTGTTAAGAGTACCTATACTGGTATTGTTAGTTCATACTTGCTTATGATTTTTAAAATTTAAAAAAACAGTACATAATAAGGGGCCTTGCTGCAGCCGCCAATTTTAGCTAAAAGACCTTACATTTTGACAAAATTAAAGTTAGTTTACATTGTCCGATTTTGATTTTGATTCTGAAAAAAAATTTGAACTCTACAGAAAATTGTCTATAATTGTAAAGAAGATTTTGTAAAAATTAAATCATATATTATTGTGAACTGTAACTAAAAACTTGAAAATATGAGATTTTTCAAATCATAATTCGTATTAAAAGCGGAGTGTTTCGTGCAATCTACAGACAGTTTTTTGATGAATTCAAATATTTTTTCAGAATCAAAATCAGACAACTTTAATTTTCTCAAAACAACAAGTAAGTTTTCGTAAGATTTGTTATTATACTATAATACTGAATTTTATATTTTTATCGTGTTATTGACTTATGCATGTGCTTACGGGAATGATAAATATCACTTATACTATTAATCATTTAGGTACAACCAAATAGATCCTGGGCGACTAAGATTAAAAATTGCCTAAATGTTGCCCCTTAAATAATAGCCGTAGCGAGGCCTCTTAACAAAATATTTATCCGGTACTTATACACATTTGTACAAGTGTCAAGTACCTATAGGTAAGTATTATTGTACTAAAGTATATTAATTTAATTGTTAAAATTTCTTAAACATGCTTAAACCAAACCATTCAAACCCCTTAAAAACTGTATAGCATCATCTTGAATTAATACGTTTAGCAAATACTATAGATTTTTTAATTTAGACAAAAACAAAAAGCCTAGGTTAGCTCTTCGATTTAATAAAATTCACATGGATTTACCGCCATTCTCACCAATGCGTGTTTGTTTGGCAACCCAAACACTTAGCCATTCTAGCTGTTAGTTCTGGTATAATATGTTGTAATATCGTATAATATCAATGTATAAAAAACAAGAATTAAGGGGTTTATATAGGCAACCTAGTATAATATGGAGCGTTACAGTGTCCCCTAGAAAATCTACGAGCTTCCCGTATTCTAATAATCTAATTTATGGTAGGTACATAAACATAATTAAGACATAAATTACTTAACTACTTAATATCGACCAATGTGAACAAAATGTTTTGTAGGTGCCAAATCATTCAAATTGTCTTTCATAATAAAATGAATCACAAAATTATAGTTAAAAATAATTGTTCATAATATAATTTATAATATTATGTAACTGCAGTATACGTTGTATACCATTATTCGGCTATTACGATTTATACGGCTATCAGATGATAATCTCGTTTATTTTGGTTTTTATTTAAACTAACTAATAACATTTTGTATTTAATATTATAAATATTATTACCTAATTGAATCAAATAATTATTGTATTTACTATTTACTAGGTAGTAAGTTACAATAATATTATCGTTTTGGTACGATGTGTTGATGTATAACGTATAAGACCTACTAGCAACTGCTCAGTGTTAGCTGATTAATCAAACATTTATCTTGATAATTAATGACCCGTGTTTAAGCAATGTGTGCCTAATGACTAATTAGTGAGTTATAGTTCATAATTAAATGTATTACTATTACTAAAGGCTATTAGAATTATGTTGTTATAATGTTATTTGCTTATATAAAAGACAAAACAATAGAGCAAATGATTACTTTATTCACCATTACTATCGATTTTTCTTTAATTAGATATTAATATATTAGGTACACACATTAATCACTAATGAAGCTATTACATATTTTTCAACTTTTTTATATCATTTATTTTTCAACATTCGTTATATTATTTTAATTGGCCCATATAATTAAAAATGTTGAATTCACTTAACAGGTATTTGGTAAAAATAATTTAATAATAAATAAAACATTCTCTTGTTAGTCATTTTTAAGGAACAAAAATTACTATCTAATGTATTTATTTTTAAAGTAATAAGACGATCACGATTCAGGAATAGGCGGTCTGGTAGACGACGGTATATTATATTATAATATATTTTTTAATTTACACAAATTTATTACTGTTGTTAATTTATCAATAACAATATATTATTATTAGTAGCTAAAATAATACTGTCATAGGTATAATAAAGTATAAATACTAAATAGTCAATGTATGATACATTATGTATTTGTACATACAGCATGTATGTAGGTCTTGTATAGATACTGTACACACACAAAATAATGTTTTGTAAACCTCAATTGGTAGGTAGTAGTATTGATTATAAATACTAGTACCTACATATTTATATTTTATAATCAATGGTAGTAGATTGTATAGTACCTACATTAGGTAGTACCTATCTATGTATAGTTTCAACTTTTAAGTTATAAATTATAACTACCATAATATGTTAGGTACTTGCTGTAGTAACTATAGGTACTAGGAAGTAGGCAAGAACGGTGATGGATTTTCCTTAACTATAGGTGTTAGTGTACAATTCTGGGCTTCTGAATAGTTTCTATTAAAATATAAATATGATAAATGTTTCAAAAGAGTTTTGACGTTGAAACAAACCAATAAATAATAAATTGAAAAATTCACTGGAATTTGTTTTTGAGAATCTAGATCACCTTTGACTATTACCTAACGCTTTAGAATATTCTTGATAAGTTTGATCAATCAGGCAGAATAACAGTGAAATAAATATGCAATTTTCTGAAAATGGAATCAAAATTAAAATGTATGCCTCTTTATTATTAATAGTAGGTACTTGTTTAGTAATTAATAATCTGTATCGGGTATTATCTATAATTAATTAAATAATATTTTCCAACATAAAAATTATGATATAGATTTAAAGTAACATAGTTTAAAGAATTATAATTTATTTTTAATAGTTACTATTGTTTATTACTCACATACCTATCATGTTTACTATCGTGCAGCATACCAAATTTACGTTCAACTTCAACAGTTCCAATATGTTGTTGTTAACTTTCAATTTTAATAATAAGTACAGTGAATATTACTGTTTTCATATTTTGGTTTTTTACAATAGGTATTTTATTTTATTTTACAAAGCAACATAATTTTTTTTAATATAAATTGTTATAAATACAATATTAAGATAATAAACTTAACATTAATAGTTAAAATAATTAATAATTATTAAAACCTTTAAATATACTGCAGCTGCAAGTAACTGACTAATGACTGTACTGTTATTAATATATTATGGAACATTAATCTATATTTTGTTCATGCAGTACTTACCTAGCCAAGTAGTAATTTTTTTTTAAATATCATGAGATAAATAACTATTTTATATAATGTATTTAATTTTAAGGTCTAATGGTAATACACTAGTACTTATATTATATTAAACATTTTTGAATACTTAAACCTATAAATATAACGATAATAGTATAAGTATTACTTATTAGGTAACCTAACCATATAAGTATTTGAATTGTGTTAGTTTTCAGCTCATGGTTGATTCATTGTTAATATTGTCATTAGCTTGTTGAAATTAACAATAATAATTGTTAGTTATAACTTATAACCCTGCTGAATATTCGAGTAAAAATAAAAGTAAGAAAAATTTATGTTATCATATAATATTACTATTTGTTTGTACATTTATATAGTAATAGTATATTATAATAACATAAACTTTTCTTTTAAGTACATAGGTACTAAATACTAATAGTAGAGTAGTAGACTAATATCTGAATAAAAAAAAAAAAAACAATAACGAACAGTGCTATCAGTTATCACCTGACACTTATCTTTAAGTAATATTAAATTGAAAATTATTTTTACTTAGATTGAAGTAGGTTTTAAATATTTTTATTTATCTAGGTGTTTATTATTGCAACAACGGAAAATACGGGTAATAAAATGTAAAAATAATATGAAAAATTCTCCCTAAATCGTCAGGATTCGTGCAGCATGACCGTGTAAAATATGAATTGTTAATTTTTGAGGCGAGTTTCAATAATCTTATATTCTTATGTACCCATGTCCTATAATATTATTGTATATTGTATATACACGTATGTATTAGGTATGCATGACGCGCAGTGCGTACGGAACACGGGCGTATAAACCATCCATGGTGCGTACTACGTAATTATAATAAAATAGTATGCGGCACGGACGCGCTGGCGGCTGGCATCGTTGAATTGCCATTTAAAATAATTTTAAATCGGAAATCTCAAATTCTCAACGGCCATTTCCCTTTCCCGCATCGGAACGAGTTACGAGTCGTCGGTTGTCAACGGGCTGTTGCGGGGGAGAGGGGGTATGACCGAGGCCGTACCACATCGGCTACCGATGCGACGACGGTCTACCTCCACAGCGACGGTTACAAAGCGACCGTTGCGCTGCGTTCGCATATCCCCTCCGACATAATATTGTTGTTTACGCGGCGGCGGCGCACTAACAACGTCGACGAGATTGCCGGACGTTACATTCGAACGCGAAAAATACAAAAAAACTGGCTACCCGCGCTTTTATTGTTTCGTTGTCCGTGTCCCGTCAAACGCACTCCGCCCACGTCGAGACGATCGTTTTCGTTTGTTTTTTCAACAAAACCGCCGCAGAAAATCTTCCCGCACCGAGTTTCGCCGTCTGTTTTTCGTCCAGCCGTATATCGTACAGCCCAGCCGGGCCGTGACTGTCGGAACTGCAACTGCTCTTCTCAAGCGGTACACCATGGACGACTTTACAGAGGTAAATCTTTGAGATGTGTTATGAGTAATTACGACGATTATTACACAACAGCCGATAGACATACTACCAAATCACTATTATGGGCACCGTGCGAAGGATTTAGGAAGCATCGCACTGTCGCGTACGGCGTCCATCATCAATAGAAAATAATTTATGTATAATGCATTAATGTCCATTGTTTACGGAATATAATTCATTTTAAGCATAGGTAGGTAATACGCATTTGTTGAGAGCAAGACAATTCATAACTTATGTTATTGTTGTTAAAATAAGAAAACCAATGTTCACTTTTCTAGGTTCATATGCAGTAAGCTGATACCTACCTGTTTGAATTTCATTAAAAAATGATTTAATTTTATTTCTATATTTATCGAATATCGATGTACCTGTGTAGGTAATAAAAATAACAATTGTTTGGTAGGGAAGTGCCTATAAAACACTGATTTGTGGTTAGATACTGACTAAGAATTTTGGATTTATTTTTTTATAAAAACCTTGATATTTTACTTTATGGGTTACTTATAATATGTGTATTTGTTATACCTACTGAATTAACACGCTCGATACATCCGAGTATAGATGATAAAAAAAAAATATATATAAGTAAATTAAATGTATTCATTATGATCTAGGTAATTCTTATTTTAGAACATAAAAATACCTAATTGTTTTTATTTTATAATTACCTAACTCACCTACTTATTGGTGGTCCATAGATTATGATAAATTTGGTTGAAGCTAATTACTTACATAATTTACTACATACTTAATACCTTTACTTAAACAAAAGTGCCAACACTCAAAAAAACAAAATTAAAAAATGAGTTAGGGAGATATGGCATCTGATAGGTTTATCAGTTTTACATAATATTTGTATGAAAAATACCTCTGAAATTAGATTGAATAGCCTATAAACTTAATTATCGTTCTTTGGGAACACAGTAGGTAACAAAAAAATTAGCAGTTCTTAGTAAGAATCTTACACTAAATAAGCATTAAACGCCGTAAATATGTTTATAGATACATTTTCTCATAACACTTTCATGATCTACGGCGTAATTATCTAACATTCCAACTTTTTTTCTGAAGTAATGGCAGTATATTAATATTTTCTAAATTGGTATCTTCATTATTATTTTGAAAGTTTATTATTTTATTATGGTCAGTTTGTTTAGATAAAATAATAATGTGACCTTAGTTCTGATTACCTATTATTTGTCAGTATTAAGCGGGGTATTAAGTATATTAGTAAAATTTACTTACTTCCTTAATCCTTAGTAAATATACACAGCTAGTATTAACAGCTTATATTGCTAAGTAATAACATAAAAGTAACTTTTATTCGTATAGGTAATAAGTAAATTATACTTAAAATTATTATTACATTGCATTCCTTGTCAAAAACTTATAAATGTGGAAATTTTTATACTAAATCAAATATAGACAAACAAGTAATAAAGGTATACCTGGTAAAATAAAAATTACAAAACTGCATTTTTTTCAAAACTAATATATTGGTTTTACGGCACTTGCTAGGAGGGTAGTATAGTTATTTAACTCTCATCCTGCTATAACTCTTTTTAACTTGTGTTTTCGAAGGACTGAGTTTTTATTATATGAATGGAGTAAACTTCTGGCAAGCTAAAATTCCCAATAGGGGAAAGGCTAAGTCCCTCTAAATAGTAACAACAAATATTTTATTGAGAAGTTAGCATTTAGTAAATTTTTTTCCATTTATTTATTTTTTTTGTTTGTTATTATTTTATGCCAGATGACTATTTTAACCAGGTTTAGGTATACCTTTAAAAATTACAAACCATTTTAGCAAAACATCCATACTTATTTACACTTAATGAGACACTAACGAAAAGTATTTACCTACATATTTTATTCAGTCATTAAACTGTTATTAGTTATTACTGGGGCTCGGAAGTTGTAGGAGTTGCATATTATTATTCTATATGTTCTCAACTTATAGCCGACCAAGCTAGAAGTCTGAGCTGTACAATTGTAAGTATAAAAATGTCTATTTTGCATATTTCATCAATTTTAGGGAAAAAGTGCATATTTCTCGAGATTCTTATTTCTTGATTATGTAGTATTCTGTATATGAAATACAGATTATGCATAGGATTATTTAATATTTTTTTTCCTTTCTTAAGCTGTGTATTTTAATAATATGTAATATTGAATAGGTATAAAACTCAATATTATTTAATGTACATAGGTACCTATTTATTGTTATTGTGGCAGATGACTATTAATTTAATGACAACGGTGCTATCCACATTTAATCTCACAAATATTCCGATGTACCTACTATCTTTTCGAACATCTTTTTTTTCGTTAAAATGTTAAAATGACAAACTGTTTTCCTCCATATTTCCATATCTCATAATCTAAGATTTGAAAATGTAATACGAGATTTTTCAGAAAACGTTTACAAGAATGTCAAATTAAATTTTTTGAGCTTTTGAATTTCATATTTTACAACATTGTAGTGATTTTCTTATTTTGTTGTAATTCAAAAACAAATAACTCCTTAGATGAGTACATACAATTTACACCATATGTTTATTTTATCGATTCCCAAACTTGATGAAATTTTCAAAACATTTTGACTCTTTATGAGCTGTTTGTGGACATTTTTAATTTTCAATTTTTTTTTCTTTAGATTGTCAATATAATTTTATTTGTTGGGTCAAAAATTGTGAAAATTAAATACAAAGCTCCTGATATGTTGTTACTATAGCAGTTGAAAAATATTAAAAATACATATTATGCAGCATGCACATTTTTTTTTTAAAACATTAATTTTTGTAAAATTTAAAAGTTATTTTGTAGTTAAGAATTTATAAAATGTTCCACACAAATAGGTTATATTATATAAATTACTTTATTCACAATAATATCATCAAATATACTTATTATCATAGGCTGATTGTCTTCGCTCAGAATCATTAAAATTATATTATATCATCGAATTCAAATGTAACACAATCCATAACAGTGACCCACTTGTAACCTACTGTACAGCAGAGCGACACCCACTTGCCCATTTTTTTTATTTATTTGGTTACCTAAAACTATTTAAATAGTGAAACTGTTAACAATATTATAGGTAAGAATATTATCTCGGTTTGTTGTTGATTTTTCACGGTATTTCAAGTTTTATGTAGGTATGTGAAATATAAAAATCAAAAAACCCTCATGACTTGGATACTAAAAATTTAAAAACCATTTTTATTGTACCTATTAATTAAGTTACTGTTGCATTATAACTGAATTATGCTAAAATAAAAATAAAAAATAGTATAAATATGACAACAAGACTGATAATAGTATATATAATCCCACATGAATAATGTATAGATTATTCACATGAATAATGTATATAGACGTATTCTAAACTTTTATTGTATTTCCAGCGCATGTTGGAAAGAACACAAAGGCGTCAAGAGTTACTTGCATCCACTTTGTCCCAGGTATCTCAACCAGTGCCACCGCCTTCATCAGCCATGATGGAAACCTCTCCAACAATTCAGCAATCACTTTCACCACCTTCACGTCGTCAGCGACGCACACGCCTTGCTGAACTTGCCAGCCAAGTAGATCAATGGTTATCAGATGATCAAAACTTTAAACAAAGTGAAAATATTTCCAATCCCACGGTAATTATATAAAAAGTTATCATGGTAAATTATAAATAAAGTACAATCATTGATTTTAGGCTGGATAGATAGGTAGCGGTGTCGTATGCTATCTATGCAATAAATGTTATCTACAAATTTTAATACATAATGTCGTTTGCTATCTACGTATCAGTTATATTGTATAGTTATAGAAAAAAATCTTACTTTGTTTTAAACCACTTCATAAATAAATGAAGATTGTCAATGAATGTTCTCAATTAAAGTTGAAAAGTATTCATATTTCATTAAAAAATGTTTCGAAAATATTTTTTGTATTTATGGAGCGCCACCATTCTTCTTTAATCTGCCTCTCCAGCAAATTAGTGACCATGTGACCATGTGATTTTATACCATATTTCACTTTTATATGTCGCTGAAATAACACTCCATCGTTTGAGTTTTAGCTCCTGTTTGTGGATCAATGAAATTATTTTTATGATTTATGGTATTGTGGATATAGCTATGATCATTTAAACTAGTATAAGCTTTCCATTCATCTGAGAAAATGGTAGTTGCTGGCTCAATTTCTCTTTGAATAATTGGAAGCAATGTGACTCGGTCTCTTTTTTGAACGATAAACAATCTACGTTCTACTATATGATCACGTCTGCAATATAATCCTAACACCCATGGTCCCTGTACGTGTAAACCGTAATTTTGATTGGTTATTTCAGTATCAGAACTGGTAGATTCTGATTCCACAATTTCTTCTCTAGGTTGACAATCTCCTAGACGTAGACAACCACAGTTGTACTTCCGCTTGCCTTGAAATAAAAATTCATCTATTTGCACTTCGATTCCTACACCACCCATTTTCGTACGTATTTCAAATTGGTCAACACAAATATCACGGCAAAGATTGTACCAATTGACACGGTATGTTGACTTCCACCTGTCCATTTCATAGTTGTAGTTACTTTCATACTTTCATGTGCCCAACACCAGACAAGCTCTACTCTCTGGCATAAACTTAATCCGCCATTACATTTTCCATTAATACTGACATAGGTGAAAAATGGATTTTTTTTACAAGTTGACTAATAAGTTTGACTACCACGTGTTTGGCAACGTGACTATTTTGATTTCACAAGTTGTCCATCGGAATTTTGTTCGCGGCTATTTTTATAACATTCCTTGAGAATACCACCATACACTTCATTGTTGACATTATTAATTTTTTCACAACATTTTTGTTTAAATAATACACCTTTTTCATTTTTGTTTTAAAAAATTCATGCAAGTATCATCAGTATAAATAATATGTCTGTATAAATCACAAATTGAACTCATTTTGAACACAAATACAAATTATGAACGCACACGAATAGTTTACAGACACAACTAATCTTTGTTAACCCCTGGATCTAACCTTGTAGAATGTAGATATATATATTATTATTATTGTATATATCAGTGTTTCTCAACCTTTTTACTGTGGTGACCCCCTTTTTGAATTTGATTTGAATATAATACATATAATGTTATAATGTTTTTTAATTAAAAAAATGTATCAAATGTTAAATTTTAATTCATATGCGACTAAATAATAAGTGACCCCTAGGTTGAGAAACACTGGTATAGATAACATAAGACAATAAGAAGTATTTGTAGGTAGCATACGACACCGCTACCGACAGATTCCCTTTCATCTCATGTTTTTTTACTATATTTATAATAATAGTTCTTGTATATTATCTAAAATTATGTGCGCGCACAGTAAATGTGTAATTGATACATAGATGCACTTCTTACACATTAGCAGAAATAATATTTATGTCAACTGTATTTTTTATTTATATTTAGAAGACAATACAGATTAACGACAGCCAAAATGAACCAAAAAAATTAACAATTTTGTCTCCACAATATGGTATTACAAAAGATATAATTGAGGTAATACTATAAAGTTATACACAGTAAGATTAAATTGGAAGATATGTATTACCATTGATTATGAATACTATAGATGGCCCACTGCAGTACAAAATACACCACCTAGTCAGTTCTGGATAATAACACTAGGATCGCTAGTAGATTTAGTGTAGTGTATTTTGTACCACAGCGAGCCATCTATAGTGTTCCATAATAAATGGTAATTCATATGGTTTTATTAAATTTTTCATCAATAAAATATATTATTTAATTTAAAATTATTATAAAAATGTATTTTGATATTTTTGTGTTCTAGACTAATGAAAATAAATCAGCTGGTACACAGCAACCAGAACAAAAGCAGCATAGTAATAAACTGAAGCAATTTCGCCAAGAGCAGCAGTCAGATAATGAACCTCTGCCTCAAAAGCATTCACCAAATCTCACAGCTACTACTTTGACAGTTGCACAACGTCGAGCATTATTTGAGCCAAACAATGCTACTCAACATCAGAGTAAAAAACCAATTACCACTACTACCGTCACCATATCTCTGACTAAAACTACTCCTGCCACTGTTATTACTAAAGCCTCATCAACTGCTGCCAATGAAGTAACTGAAGAATCTGTAGTAGATGTAATTAAAACACCACCACGTCCTATTCCTTGTAGTGCATCTACCCCACCTTCAAGACGTGGCACTAGACCTAGGACAAGTCACGGTGCTGCTGCAGCCTCAAATAATTTGACTGAACAGCAACGGTCTGTATGGACTCCCCCATGTATAAAAAATGTTCTTCTAAAAAAGAAACTGATCAAAGAACTGGAAGATGGAGAAATAATACCCACTTACTGCACAAAAGAAATGTTTGAAATGCTATGTCCTTCTGATAAATTTAATCCAGGTATAATAATAATTATAATTATTATATCATTTTTATTTTTATTTACCTTATGTAAACAATAAGGTATTACACTTGTTTGTCTTTGGTTGATCATTACATTTTCTTATCAATCAACAAACAATCCTGTTCCACAAGAAGTCGGTAAACATATAATGAAAGTATTCGTCTATCGACTGATGACAAACCAGTGTAAAAGTAACCTAACCAAGTCCTTTTAATACTGTACTCATTCCCACATATAACCATTCTTATGTATTGCAAAAAACTACCTAAAAATTATTTTAAACGCCATAACATTATATTTATGATTCTTGCATCTTGCATCATTTTTATAGAGATTCATGTTATTCATGATGCTGCGCCTTTTTTGTTTTACAGATTGTATAAAATACAAGCCGGCTTCACCATCTGCCAACTTGTATCCCGACCTATCTTTGATAGCAGATGATGATCATGATATCAAAACTTTGATGACTCCGTTGGAAATCCAATCTATAGCATGCAAGGTAGGGGTGTTGTTTTTGTTTATTTAATTCATAAATGTATATTAATGTGTTGATTTCTATAATCAATATATGCAGAGACGCAGCAATGGAAGCAGCGCTTTAAATACATCTACTGCATCTTCCGAATCTGTACCTGAAGACTGCGATAATGCTGAAATTTTGGGTGCTAAACGCTATCGGAGCCAACAGAAAGAAAAAAACCCAGAAACAATTGACGTAGCTGCACTTCTAGAGGTTATTGTTGTCATATATTTGTTTATTTTGTATTTTATATTTACTAATGATATGTACATTTATAGGAAACTTCGCCATCTACGCCTGTCACAGGGATTAATACCACCCCTGGTGGCGGCCACTGCTCTATGCTGTCAAGCCATGCAGGTAGTCCGCTGTCTCAGGCTTGTTCCAGTTTTATATTCCATCGAGGCAATGAAAGTCTCTGTGGTAACAAAAGTTTTTCTACCTCAATGGAGCAAAGACAAGGGCTAGATGATCAGCAATTCAATGCACAGGCCAATCAATTGCCTGAGTCACGGCTCATTGATAAATACTTTGAGTTTGTGAATTCTGATGGAGAAGAGGAAGCAGCGGAACTTATTCCCAATAATGTCCTATCGCCTAATCAGTCTGGTCCTCGTGGTCGACTTCAGTTTGACAACAGCAAACATATTGTTGACAATGTTGAATCTGACAAACATAACAGTAGCATCAGCAGCAGCAGCAGTAGTAGCAATAGTATTAAGCCAGCACTTATACACACAGTTAGCACATATCGTAAACAACAGCAACAACTCAGATTAAATGGCATCAATTCTTCTAGCAAGGTATCTATTGTACTTTGTTGACATTTTATTGTTCGTAACCACTAAGTACAAATTTGTAATTCAATATTCCAAATTGTTATTATTTTAACATTAATTTTTTACTTACTTTTTATTCTACGTATAAGGTATAACAGAAATACCCGAAAAATGAAATAACTTTAGTTCTAATCAATATTCAAATAAATTTTGATGATAAAAACATTTATTTAAGTCAAGTAGTTTATCTTTTACAATTTAAAAAAATATTTTTTGGTGTAAATTAATTTGAAACAAAATTTTTTTGGGAATTTCTTAATATTTCTTGTATATTTCTTAAAATATAAATATTATCCATATTATTTTCATAATTGTTGTCGTACATTTAACTAGTATCAATTTTTCATTCTTGTCTACATGTATTTCTGTTACACCCAGTATATATAACCTTGTACTTATGTGTATATTTTTCTATAGCAACAAATGAGAATTCCAGAACGAGTTAATGAAGAACAGGATGACGATACTGACGAAGAAGAAATGTATTTGCAAGAGCTGGAAAAAGTAGCAGCACGAGCTAGAGACTTGGAACGGACTGTAGTGCCAGAGCAAGACCGCATTATTGAACAAGCTACCCAAGCTTTGAATATTTGTGATGTATATAGGCAAAAAAATACCCTTCGCCCAGTGATTTCTCATCAATTTTCACCTGAGCATGTACACGCTGAACGACTTTTATTGATTGCAGGTAAATACTATGTTCATGTCTATACTCTATTCCAAATGAGATCAGTACTACAGCGACCAAACTTAACGCAATTGATGTAGTGGGGACGGCATCCAAACAAAAAAATTGTCGCTGCCTCTGAACTTATCTCATTTGGAATAGATTATAATTTAGATGTTTTGAGTGGAAAAATTCATTGATGTCTTACAATGATAAAATTATCCTGAAATGTTATTTTTTTATCGATACATACTAAAAAAAATTATATTTTAAGCATTTTTAAACCTAATAAAGTCTTTTATTTATCTATTTATTTTATCTATTTTTTGACATTTTGTCAAAGAAGTATCTAATAATAATTATTGAACTCATAACTTAATTTGTATACACTTTAGTAGTGTTAAATATTGTAGTGTAATTTTAACTTTAAAAAACTTTAATAATTTTTTAAATAATGAATCAATTTATTGATCATCCGCTGATATTATCTTTGACTTGATATTTTCCAAGTATTATTAATTTAAAAAAAGTATATGTTTAACAATAAAAGTTGAATTAGCAATTAATAATTAAAAATTTATATATTTTTAATTTATATTAAACCGAACTAATAATATGTTACTAGTTTATCTTACGATGAACAACATTTTTATTTTTTATTAACATCAACATCCTAATGTTTATGAGTGCTCCTATTTATATAAAAAATATTGGTAGAAAATTAGTTTTTAGTCATTCATTGTGTTATTTATAGGCTTGAGACGGACGGATGCAGTTCGTGAGGCGCAACGCCTTCGTGTTGAACGCACATTGTTACCAGGTGGCATCATGGGTGAAAGGTCTACTTACTTAAACACTCATGGTGATGGAAAGACGCTTGTTATTCAGAGTCTGCGCGTTCCCATATTATCATCTGTGAATAGTGGTGGAAACCACAATAAGATAAAACATAATTCAAGTGAGGGATTAGAAAACCTTACCAGATGGCCAGGGGGGTATAGGTATTTTGTGTGTGCTATCCGAGCAGTGGCTACGGTTCACCGGCCTCCAGTGACTGCTGCTTCCCGACCGGCTGATGCAGTTGAAGAATCAGTGCTCCGATTCTCCAATGATACTACCACCTATCGTAACAAGGATGAAATAAATTATGGATATGTTGAATTTATTACTAAAAAAAGAGTCAAAAACTCAAGTAGCCGAAAGTGTGCAGGTCCAACCGAATCAGAGGGTGCTCCTATTATGATCCATGGGTTGGATGACAGAGGATGGAAAATCACTGTTGAGCTATATGGTGTATCCCCAACAGGTACCGGGGAGAATGATCACCACAATGGTGGTAATAATGTTAAGGAACACGATGTCCACGAAAATAGAAGTGTATTGGTTAGTATTTTGTTGAAGTTAATGCTGTTAGTTTTGTGTATTTAATTAATCCGAATCGGTATTATCATTGATTATAAATACTATAGATTTCTCAGTTGCCAGTTTTTCAGTGGCGTAAAATATTTACTCTTTTTTTTTCGTTTTAAACCGACAGCAGAGGAGGGTCTGTGCATAATACTACTCCTCAAATATTTACTCCTAGTAAATATTTTACTCCACCAAAAAACCAGCTAGTGAACAACCCTATAGTGTTGATTATCAATGGTATTATCTATAAGTTCTAAATACAATAGAACTTGGTTATCTCGAACTTCTTTACCTCAAACTTCTCTGGTCCCTAGAATTTCCTATTTAAACAATTTAATTTGGATAACTCGAACTTTTTTCCCGGTCCCTTCAACTTCGAGTTAACCAAGTTCAACTGTACTATAATTCTGTAGGTACTCTTTGAATTCATTGTGTCTTATTACTCCTATGCAGTACTGAAATATTTTAAATAATTGTACACAATACTGATGGATTCTAGAAACAATTATTTCAATTGTTGTTTATATAAAATAAATACTTTTAGATTTTAATATATATTTTTATATTTAAAACAGGACAAGTTATGGTCTACAGTCACTACCCCGAGTAAGGAAGCTAAAAAACACCATGGCTCAACAGCAACAACATGTATTGAATCACCAGGCGGACCAATGGCTGTGCGTAACACAGTGTTTCAACAACTTGGTTACTTTGTCTTTTCTGACGGTCAGGTGGACCGCAAGCAGTTTACTTTGAATAAGGTTTTTACTTTACTTTTCTGTTTTAGTCTACAATAATTCATTTATTATTTATTTTGTTATTTTATGTACAGGTGCATCAATCTGGTGGTGTTCAAAGCAGTTCAAGAGTTACTACAAATGCTGTTGCAGAAGAAACGGTGCGCGTCCAAATGTGTCTTCTGGAGGAAGGAGAGCAATATGAAGATGATTCATGTGCAATTAATTTGGACAACAAGTCTTTGGAATCAAATACATATACTGTCAGTGGCAGTAAAACAACTTATGCACATAAACCACTGAAATTTCCGTCTGAGTGCAAACGATTGGAAGGATTTTTAACACTTTTCGATGATCATGAGTTGCGTTCACACAATTTTGTACGGGAGTCTCAGTGGCAACGCCGTACCGACATTGGTGATTGCACAAAAGGTGGCACCACTTCATGGCGTCGTCTTTGGTTTCGGGCTGAAATAATTGATATGAATCAACAAAAGTCTATAAATAACAGTGACAAACCACAAGAACAGCAAAACAACATCAATTTAAAGCAGCGGACCATAGTGTTACGCTATTGGATGTACCCAGAGTATGCTGAACAAGAACGAGAGGTACCAGTAATAATATATTTATTAAGAAGATCACGTTACATGTATTTTTCATATTGGATCATTAACGGTGGTAGATTGCACATACTTTGCAATGTTCAATTTTTTATTTTTAATGTATGCATGAATTCTTAGACAATTATCTAGGCTATTAAGGAGATCAATTTTAAATAACATTATAACTAAGATATTGCTTACAAAATTCAATTACAATTCATTACAAATGTATCAAATACATTACATTTGTATTTATTTTAGATTTTAAATATAAAAATTGATTTATAAATAGCCTATTCTAGAAATTTATGGATTCATCCACTTTTTTGAAATTACAATTTAACTTCAGAAAGTATGTTAAATTTACTACCGCTTTTAGTAGTTTTTGTAGTTGTGCAAAAAAATAGTATAGTTAATTTTCCGCAATGCATTAAAATGGGCATGTACATGCGAGAATTAAAGCGACAATGAATTACACACATTTTTGATCATATAATTTAAATTGCCTAAATATTACTCCTTAAAACATGCTTTACTCAGCCCTCTTAAGTTCCCTGCAAACACTATCTATGTTTCATCAAAACGACCTTGGGGACTGACAAATTTAAAGCACTTCCATTAGTTTGATTTAAAAAATGTAAAGATTTTTGATTTGATAAAAAAAGTTTACTTTGCATTGGTCAGAGCATATATTCAATATTTTTAATATTTTTATTAAAATTGAATAATTAATCAAATTTAAAATGTTTATTCCTGTCAAGAACTAAGTTGCTAAAGTTGAAAAGTATTCTGGTCGATTCAATGTAATCTTTTTTATGTATTCAAACATCTTTACATTTTGTACTTGAGAACTTTGAAAGTACTTAGGTATCTATTTCACGTGCATAAATTGATTTTGAATATAATATAATGTGATTGGTGGGGAGTATATATACAAATGATAATTTACTACACATACACAAAATTAGCAGTAACCGCAATGAACAAAAGAATTACCTAAACACAACTCCTTAAAAATGACATGATTTCAGGGACCTTAAATTATACACATCATGATACAATTTAAACTTCAAATTTTTGCACTCTCATTTACAGATAGTCTTGTGCCAGTACTCTTATTAGATAATTCCGAGATAATGTAAAAATATTATTTTTTTATACCATTAATACAAGAAAAATTATAGAAGTTTGAAAAATATACAACTAATAGATTTTAAAACAATTATTAAACCTTTTTTATATCAATTTCAAAAAAATAAAACGCTAAGTCACAGCAAATATTGTTTTCTGTATCATTAATAAATTTGGTTCTTTTTGTGACTATACTCTATTCAGAATAAGAGCACACCAGATTTATGTAGCAAAACCGGTTTTGACCGTGGCTGCTTCTTAAAAATCTAGTTGTATTCATACTAAATCTTATCTAATTCACTTTTTTTTTTTATAAATAATAAATTCATCAATCATATAAATATTAATAAATAAAAAGTATTACTTAGTATTGTTAACATCTTCATAATATTATAAGAATACATGAATTCTTAAACAATTTTTAATTTTCTAATTTAAAAATCAATAATAAGATAACTGAAATGTCTCAATTGTTTTTTATTTGAGAAGTTCTAGAATTTACCTTAATGTTGTGATAAATATTAATTTCTTACGATATTTTTACAGCCATTGGGTAGCATTGACTTGAACTGTTGTTTGCCGCCACCGCCACCTGAAGAGGAAATTACAACTGCTGCCTTAAATCAGCAGCAGAAACATAAGCAGAAGCCAATCCCTGCAGCTCCGGCTCTTCCAGACCTATGCACCCGACCAAATACTCTGCGTTTGATTTTGTATAATGTTGATGCTGCATGTGATAACTTAAATGATGAAAATCATGGCGATGACAAAACTCATGAAGTGCTGCTGTTGGCTGCTGACACAGCAGATGAACGACGTGAGTGGTGTGAAACGGTAAATGCAGCAGTGAATGTTATAAGTGAGCACCGTGAACAAATCAGGTTAGCTTTGGCTACACAATTGAAGAAAAAACAATATAATAATGAAAAGGAACAACAGCAACTCCGAAACCAAGTTGAACAACGTACTGGTGCTTGGCCTACTACGCCCGGTGGTACTCGCCAATATAGCAGTAAAAAAAAGAAGTTCTACAAATAATCGATAACTTCAAAATGTATACCTCAAGTTTTTTATAGCCTTGTTTCATTTTAGGTATTTTATTATTCATTATATATTATTATTATTATTATTATTATTATTAATATTATTATTATTTCGTTTATTACTTTTTTTTAATACAATTCAATGTTATGTATAAGAAGTTATATTTGAATTTTTGAAATTCAACTCTTCATAATAAATTTTTAATTTTCGTAGAATTTTTTAATTGTAATTTGAAGTAATAATTTCAATATAAGATTAAAAAAAAATATATATATATTCATATTTTTATTTTTATTTTTTTTTAATAACTATGATTAGGTTGTATGTTATTATATCATACTTTATTGATACACAAATCTTTATAATTTGTCATTTTATGTTCTTGCGAATTATAATTATTATTTACATGAATTTGAAGCGTATTGTAAGAAGTGAATTTACACCTGTCTTATTTTTTATATATTAAACATATTATTAATTTAAATATTTAATTGTTAACATTATTATTTTGTGTGTTGAAGCTATTGGTTGGGAATTAGGACCAGGCTTAATTTAGGTATTGGAAAAAATAATTAAATTATGATACTTAACATCAATATCAATGCAACTTAAAAATATTAGTACTATTAATTATATTAATTAGTATACTAATTTTTTTCACAGTTAATACCTATTCACAATGTATGAATATTCAGTAAGATAATAAAGGTTTGACAAGAATAAATATTTTTATTCATTCTATTTTATAAACTATTGATAAATCTATTACATTTTTTATAGGTATATTGATCTTATGTTATAAATAGATTTGTGTTAGAACTCTATGGTTATATTTATAAAATAATATGATACCAGTTATATTTAGACAATAGACATAGTACTTGTTTGTTTCAACTTAAATCACAAAATCCATTTTATGTCATAGTTGGTATCGCTACTACTTAGTAAATACCAATAACTATTCAACTTTTAGGACTTTTATGGTCTTGTTAGAGTAAAAGTATTTTTAAATAAGCAACTTACGTAGGACTAATATAATAGATTATTTGTTTATTATTGTCTCTATTTTAGAATCTGATTGAAACGATGAATGATTTTTATTTTTGCGTCTGTGTACACAATAAGTAGTCGAAATAATGCTTCGATTTTCAACTTCAGTATCTTGTTCGATGGGAAAGTGAATCTAGTTGGTACTTTTGGGAGGTCGAAATGTAAAATTTTCAATAGTTTTCAAAAGCGCCCGGAAAAACAAAATAAAAATTAAGGAAAAACTGGAATTTTTACGCAAAATCGATTTTGGCTTTTGGTGTAACTCTAAAACAAGTGATCGTAAATACATGAAATTTTCACTGAATGTTTATATTATCCTTTTCTATACAGAAAAAAATTTCAAAATATTTTGACTTGTTTTGAGCTGTTTATGGATATTCCCAGTTTCCAACTTTTTTAGGTTTCTTTTTTTATGAATGTCAATAAAACTTTATTTGTTAAGTAAAAAAGCTTGAAAATTTAATACAAAGCTTCTATTATATTTTTACAATGCCGTTTGAAAAATATTAAAAATCCTTGGTCACAGTTTTTTTATAAGCATTTAAAGTTCAAATTTTGACAAAATTTATCAAATTTAAAATTTAATAATTATTTTGTAGTTAAAAATTTATAAAATGTTCAACATTTATGGCTAAGGATTGAATATTAATTTTAAATTTTAAATTTGATAAATTTTGTCAAAATTCGAACTTGAATGCTTATAAAATTAATTCTGCCTATATATTTTTAATTATTTTCCACTACTATTGTAACAATATATCAGAAGCCCTTGTATTACATTTTCACGCATTTTGGCCCAACAGTTAAAATTTGATTGATTTTTTACGCACACATTAGTAGTTACTAGTATTTAGTAACATAAATTATATACTTTAATCATAAAGCAATGGTAGTAGTTGATCTATTATAAATTAATAATTATTCAAATTTAATTACATTTTTTTAGTTAATCTTTTATTTTATTATTTAATCTACCTACTGAATTCTATTTGCAATTATTTATAAGTCAAATTTATTCCCTCGGTGATTTCCGTGATTTTTAATATTGGTTAGGTACATATTAAACTATTCATTTTTATCGCACCTGAGGTGATTGTAATGAACGTTATTTGGATGATAAAAGTTGCTAAGAGCGACGCGCGATGGTTTGTCACTCATTTACGTTACAGAAACGTTGGTCTTGCCATATCTAATGACGTATTTTCTAACAGAATGTAACACGAACGTATGCTATGATTGTGATGGCCGAACGAGTAGCTACTGCTGCTGTGGGTTGTCGCAACAGCCGCCGCTGAAACTGAAGAAAAGTAACGATTAGACCATGAGTCCCTGGTTACTTCAATACTATATTTTTCGTTTTAGTTCGTATGTTTTGTGATCAACCCCACAATTACCCTCAAAGTAAAATAATATTGTTAGTCTGTGAGGGTTAGTCATTGGGTTTGACCAGGTTGATCACAAAACATACGAACTAAAACGAAAAATAGAGTACTGGAGTAACCAGGGACTCATGGTCTAATCGATACTTTTCTTCAGTTTCAGCGGCGGCTAGGCGGCTGTTGCAACAACTTCACGGACGTGCCTATAGAAATAAACTATGTTGACGCGTATACGCGTCAGCGGCGTTGAAAGCGTTATACGCCACGCCGAGCCGCCGCTGAAACTGAAGAAAAGTAACGATTAGACCATGAGTCCCTGGTTACTTCAGTACTATATTTTTCGTTTTAGTTCGTATGTTTTGTGATCAACCCCACAATTAACCTCAAAGTAAAATAATATTGTTGGTCTGTGAGGGTTAATCATTGGGGTTGACCAAGTTGATCACAAAACATACGAACTAAAACGAAAAATAGAGTAGTGAAGTAACCAGGGACTCATAGTCTATTCGTTTCTTTTCTTCAGTTTCGGCGCGGCGGCGGCAGCTCGGCGGCTGTTGCGACGATACGCGGCAGCAGTTGTTTTTTCAAAAAATACTGCGTGTGACATCAATCAATACGCTCAGTAGGATGTTTCGATTTCAATTCTGAAAGCAGATTTGAATTCTCCTCTAAATTTACTATGCTTTAGCTGACGTACATTTTTCATATTCTATATCAATGTATTTAAATTTAAATTATAAATATGATCTATTTTTACTCTTTTTGTCAGTAAATTTCTAAGTAAAAAAAAAATCAAAATCAGAAAAATAAAATTGTCAAAGCATAGATAATTTAGCGACGAATTCAAATCTGCTCTCAAAATTAATATCAGAACATAACTGGTCGTAGTGATTGGAAGTCGTGAGCTATTTTTTCGACCGGAAATGAATCACGCTCTGCCCTTAAGTAGCAGTTACAGATGATGTTGTACCTATTTGCTATTAAAATACACATTCAATTCAAATTTTAAATATTTTAAACATCCGTGATTCATTAGTCATTACTCATTAGTGATACCAGGTCTTGTAATTGGTGATATGTTCTGTTTTTGCTAATAGATAAACACATTTTATACATTTTGTTAAATGTTAAAAGCGGTATTCAAGATTAAAATTGTTTTTGTCACTACATCGTGGGTATAATACTCTACCTACCAAAAAAAATTATGGGTATTTACTGTATTTTACTTATTGATTAATAATAATTTATTTAACTAAAATGTATTTCTGATAAATTATTACCTATAGTATTATTATGCTATAGTATTTTTAAATTTTTAACTTAAGTCGCACCAAGCTAAGTTATTTAGCAGAGTATTTTAACATAAACTTTATCTATATAGTTCGTAGACTTAGCTACAAAATTATATCAACATTCTTAGAGACTTTTTTATAATTAGCGTTTTTTTACACGGAATTGGGCGGAAAATATGTAAAAAGATGTAAAAAAAATATATACATAAAAATAGTAAACACAAATATTCTGATATAAATACGTGATAAATACGTGATACTAATGAACTGATATTTAAAAAATGTTTAAATTTCATACAATATAAGTATAAAATAAATCACTTCTGCATCTTATTGTTAAAGTATAATATAGAAATGGTATAATAAATTAATAAAAATAATAAAAAAAAAAATGAATGAAATAATCAACATTAACAATATTATATAATTTTATAAATGCTCTATAAACAAATATTATATGCATGATCGTGACAGTAATGTTCTTTCGTGACCGGAGTGTTATAATTGAGTCTCTATATACCAGGACCCCATGCTCTTTCAATAAGACGCATTCGCTGGCATGCCAACTGCCGTCACCGACACCGGTCGAAATCGGTTCGTATGCTCGAAATTGTAATGTTCTCTTGCGGGCTGGATACCAGGACCCCATATAGAGGATGCCGTGGTTCGTGACAACAGCATAGTCGCTCGACTCGCCCGTTAGTCCACGACCCGTGATTAAAAATCATAATTAAAGAATTTAAAAAAAATTAGTCGCAATTACTAAGTATTAATAATTCATTACTCATTACAGAAGTGAGAAGTCCAACCCATAGTATTAAGTGATTCTGATTTATTTCATTAATATTGTATTTATGTAAAAACATTAAAATTAAATTATTATTGTAAGTAAGTTATACCTCCTAAAATGAATCAAAATTATGGTTTTTTTTTTTACTCAATTCGAATGCGCCGGGGAATGTATGTTTATTATAATAAAATTTAAATATTTTACCAGAGTAAGAATAAGGTGTATGATTAATGATCATATTAAATGTTTTTTTTTTATTATAAAATATGTGAAGCTCCAACGTTGCGTATATAGTTGCGTAGTAAAGCATATTATGTCACCCGATTGCTAGTGTATGGATCTATCCCACAGCATAGACTTTGACGTTTACTGTACAGACGCCAGAGGTGTAATTTACGGGTTTCAAGGGTGTGAATCTTCGTCGTATAGATATTATATAGATTCGCCTATAAACTACATTTAAAATAGTAACATAAATAAACTACCTGTATAAAATACCCTTAGAAATAGAGGCTGACACACAGATTAGTGACTACAGGTTTACTCAATGCGAGGTACACTTAAAACCTACAGGGAAACTTCCCTGGATTTTTTAATTGCTTATAATACATAATAAGACTACCTATTTTTCTTAATTATTATTTAGTATAGTTTTTAGATTATTTGTTGTAGTTTTCCAAATAATGTATAAAAGGTAAAATTATTGTCTATCACTATTACTTATTATTTAGGACATATTATATTTACATTTTTTTTTTACAGTGTTAAATTTTATTACACATTTGATTTCAGTCAGATATTCAAATACGTACCTATTATTTTTAAATAATAATTTAGAAGAATTTTTAAAATGTTTATATAAACTTATGGGTTAGTACAGTGGCGTAGACAAGGGGGGGACGTGGGGGTCAGATCCCCCCATTGGCTTTTTATTACATACGTAAAAGTTTTTGAGGGGGTGGGGATTTTCCAATTTTCCCCTCTCATTTAGTTATGTTGTTTTATTTTGTTGATCCCCCTTTCAGAAATCATGTCAACGCCATTGGGTTAGTATTGTATTATAACGACGTGTAAAGCATTTTGTACAGAAACAATTTTCGTTTCTTATGGTTATGACAAGAATAATAAAATGTTGAATGTAAAACAATCACGATTGTACTTAAGTGGAATCGCAAATCATCTCAGCCCTCAGGCATCAAATCACACCATACAACGTGACGCAAAAATAAATATACTACTTGTTATTGTTTCATATTTGACACGGCGGTAATAATATTATCTTACGTTTGCCGTGGCCATTGAAACATGCTCCTGAGTGCTCTTAAGTGCTGCACCACACTGAGTATGGGGGAATCCATTCTACCGACGATCTAAGGAATTAATAAATTGGAAACACTAAGACGAAACGATGTCAATACTAATATAATAATGAAGATTAAAACAATATTTGTCGACAAACTCTGCGGCAATTTAATTATTGTGTTTTCCCCTGAGTTTAGTTCATTTGTATGCTTTTATCGTGTGTTTACTTTCTCGAATATTAGTTTTATCTGAGTACTCTCGAGTGCGTAGCGCTCACGTCACACTCATTAACACATAAACCACCCACACAGAACTATATAATGAACACTTATTCAACTTATACGACACCCCCTCAATTGTACGATCTATAATTACTGTATACTTATACAGACAAAAGATGACAAAAACATGATGAGTATAAATCCTGCAAACCCGTTGGTTCGACGTTACAAATATAATTTATGGTTACTGTTTTATGCATTATGCATACATAATAGTTATTTAAGTTATTATAAATAGGTATTAAAAATGATAACTAAATAGAAATGGTAGGTATGTTATTGTTATCTATAACTTGTTTTGATAACTAATTATGTGTGTATACTATTATGAATTGACATCAAATTTTACAAGTATATTTTTTATCATAATTGTATACTTTAGTTATTATGATTATTTTTCTGGTGCTTTTTGTAAAACTATACATATTATAGTTATTAGAAATAAAAAGATTAATAATATTATTATATTTATTATATTTAAGCAGTTATGATATTATAGTTCTTCAACATTTTTTTTATATACTTAAACATTAAAAAAGTGCGCAGCTTGGAAAAAAAGTCACGATGGGACGCAAATTTCACATATGACCTAATCTAAACCTTTTTTTATTCGGACACACGTAGTATAGGTATCTATAAACAACAATACATACCTAATATTCAATGTGCCAAGGTGTCTGCCCCATTCACTCCTATTCTGCTCTTGCACCGTCCTCCGTATAGTTAGCGTCCCCCTTAAACAGATTCCTTTGGGAAACACCCATCCAATATTTAATACACACACAGTTCAAACTCTATATTCTGACTTGACATACGAAAGGCGGAGGGTTTGTACCATTTGTTCGTATACATAATATAATAATATAGTAGGTAAATAAGACAATAAATAATAACCATAACCTTCGTCGACAGTGTGCCCGCGGTCGTTCAAAGGTCGTGTGAAAGGTTTCCCGTCGCCAAACATGTAACGGCTCACCGTCCCACGTATTCGCTACCCCCAAACGTTGCTTTTGCTCTCGGCGGTATTTGTGTGTGTTTAGAATATAAAGCTGTAGGTGTAACAAAGAGTTTTTTTTTTAAATAATGGGTGGATATTAATGTTCGATGAAAAAGAAAATAAATAAATGTAAAAATAGGTATTGAGTACAATATGCAATCGGCATTGGTAAGGGCCGGTGACATTTATTAAAATATGTATTGTTGTTTAAAATTGAGCGAAAAAGCAATACTCTAGAACCCGAAGCCGGTTGATGACAAAGGCTCCCCGCCACCCACTAACCCTAAGTAGAATATTACTTTCGTAGTGGCTGGACATTTTAAAGGATTCTATAGACGCGTACGAGAATAAAATATAAATAGCAACTGCGTCGAACACAAAAGAATAAAATACAATAACGTTATGAAAAAACGCAATCTTTTTCTCTATAAAAGTAACAATTTTCACCAACTAAAAAGTATCCACCCGCCCCCCTCCCCAACAACAATTTTTATTATTTTCACGGTGACGGTAACGTTGTTTGTACTTCCAGCCCATCTGTGTGACGTGAATGGTAATAAAAATACTTTGGAGACAATAGCGAAAAATATATTCATCGTACCGTTCCTCCGAAAACAAATTAAGCTGTACTTTTATATTTTTCCAAAAATAAAATAAATTCTTACTTTCAATTCTTACATTTTAAGAACTTATTCAAACATCAAACACCTCTTAAAGATCTTAAAAGAGTGCTTTTTCACCGAGCACAGCTTGTTCAATTGACAATATATTATTTTTAAAGGTTTTTTTTTTCGGTAAAAGTATGTAAGTTTAACGAGTTGAGATTATAACTGATTGATATTTTCTTTTCTTTTTAAGTTCTAATTTATCACGAATTATAATTCCCATAGAATCGTCATGTTTGGCGTAGTACATAATATTTTACATCATTAAAAGTTACATTTTTTAGATAGCTGTTTGCAGTTACCTAAGTTTGAATAAGCATTATTTTACAAAGTATATTCAGTAAATAACTAAAGTTGGTTTCCTAAGCTTAAATTATAGCTTTAAATAAAGAAGTTAGCTAAGCCAAATCGTTTGTTCAGTATACTTGTACTTTCATAATGCATTTATATTATATTTAGTTTCTTTAAACTTAAACTTAATAAAATATATAGGGCGATTACTGTGACATTTTAACTTGATGATATTATACTGACTGTCGATGTTTCGTACCAGACCCGTTTGATATAATGATGCCATGAGTACTTAAAACATTTTCAACTTGTAGCAACTTTCCTACAAATTTCAATTTTAATACAATATGGCTCAAAATTGCGCTCACATTGTACAGGTGCCTGGTGTAAATAGTATAGTAAATTGTTCCCATAGTATCCAAGTGACTTTGAATTCGTCGATATCTGATAATCATCGCCTTAAGCAGTTTTCTTGTTACGTTTTAAATAGGTACATATATTTTATATTTTTATTTGCTGACTTTTCTCCAAATATTTAGGTATCAGCTTCCGCAACAACTCAGGCAGTTAATGCCAGTGAATCTTTTCACAGTCAAAATGCTCAGCGAAGAACTAGTTCACACGACGTGAAGCAAATGGGCGAATCTTCTTTGATGCGCGTTCAAATACCGACAACACTTCCTCTCGCCACGAGGCATCCTCGCTTGACTCGTTTATTACCCAAAGCAACTTCAGAAAGGACAAAACATGCCGAATCTTGACTCACGCATCAGATTTGTGTCGTTTAAGCTCGGCAAGGTACCTAGTACACAAAAACAAAATATTATGAACTAAGTGCCAGTATACGGAAAAAAAATTATTATAATATTATAGTTAAACAAATTATAGTGTAAATATAACTATTTAATAGATAAAATAACTGAAATGATTTACTTATTATAACTATATAAATATAGTTATTAGTTATGGTTAGGTTTACTATATTTTATAGTTAATGCAGTTTTTAATGTTTGAATTAATTAAAAAATATAGTTAAAATAGCATATTTCAGTTTAAATAACTATATTATCTTGAATATAATATTTTAGTAAATCTGATTAATCTTATAGCTATCCCTATAGCAATTATAATGTACAGTCAATCCTACTATTTTTATAGTGCAAACTACTGTTTAGTTTTTTCTGTGTAAGCACTAGCGCACTGCTCGAAGCAAAGTTATATATTACATATATAAGATATAACTGAATAATGGGACTGTATGTATTTAATAATTTATTTCTTGTAGTTTAAGATTTTGATATTAAGTAGATATTTAGTTTTAATTTAATATATTGGATAAAATAAAAATCATTTAAGGCAAATGGACAATTTTTAAGGAGTTTAAAATAGGCAATTTTCAAATTATATGCATGCGGGTCTTGTGTGCGTAGTAACTGATCATTAGTGTGTCTGTGTATGTGGCTATGTTAAGGGGATTGCAAAAAGATAGTTTTTAAGGAGTTTAAAATAGGCAATTTTCAAATTATATTCATGTATCATGCGGGTCTTGTAAATATGTACGTAGTAAGTGATCATTAGTATATGTGACTGTGTATAAATAAAAAAGCAGATCGCTCCCGTACGCGCAGGTACAAGTCACAGCCTCGGCTTTGCGCACGTAAACGGTAATCAATTTATGCTCATTTGTTATTTACTTTTTGTCAATTCTACCAAATACTGATCGACTTGATAACGCGTAAAGAGTTCTGGAAACTGATTTGAATTCTTTAATATTATGTCTACTTGAGACCGATCAGGCCACATTTTAAGAAAAGTATTTAAATTTTTTCAAATAATCATATTAAAAATGTTGTAAACTTTAAATATTCAAATACATTTTTTATTCACAAGTTTCAATAGTGTGCTGTCAATTTTGATATTAGACTGAATTTACCTATTATCAAACTTTTGGGTACACAGTGCACTATTGAAATTAGTGAACGAAAATTTGCTATGTCCTTTGTGTGTAAGACAGAGACAATACATGCGGGTACCACGCCCTCTTAAATGTTAAAATCAAGCACAAAAAAATAAAAATAAAAAATAAACGAGTTTGAAGTTTTCAAACAGTAAAAAATTAAAAATATAATATTGTTGAAATCCGTTTAATGGCATTGCATAATACCATAAATAATTTTACGTTATAATCAATTTGTCAAACTATTACTTATGGATTATGATGTAAATATGTAACGTTCAAATCTTAGATTGGTGTGAAGTGTGAACATATTTATTTCCAATTACAAACAATATTGAAAATGGTTATCAACCGTCCGTCCAATCCCTTTAGGTCAAACTGACATGGGTAAAGGTAGGGAACTTCGAACTCGTGATGATGTTTTTGAATAGGGCTGTCGATATCTGTTATTTATATTAAATAATATATAAAGTATATTAAATGGCAACGTGTGGCATTAATGTGTCAACGCGGCATGGCAGTAACTAATAACTACATACTATATATACCTATCCAGTAACGGTTGAATTATTTTGTAATGTGGTCATGTGAGCGGGGAGGGGGTGTTTGGGGTGTGGCCGACATGCACTGTTTGATTGATAAAAAGTTCATTGGGGGATCTATCCTCCTCACCCCCCCCCCTACCCCAACACACACACACACACACACACACACACATGGTTCGACGGTCACTATTCAATATTAATTAAGAGTTCGGCACCTATTATAGAAATTGAAAGAAACCATAATTTGTATTGATCTTATCTACAAATACGGGCGTTCACAGTGACAAAAATTGGTCATCACTATCTTTTAGCATCAAATGTTGTTATATAAAGAAAACACCACAGATCGAAAACCTTTATAGCCTTATAGGTCTTTATATACTCTATACTTCTATAGTACCTACCTGGTATCACTGTTCAACTGAAGTCTGTTAAAATCACCAACTATTTTGTTCATCTATACTATAAGAGTCTGCTGCACAAAATAGTACTGGTTAGACCTATTTTTTCCACGATACTTTAACCAATAACGTTGCCTCATTACAACACAGAGTGCATGTGCACGACTCAGCAATGCAGCCAACTGTGTTTTTAATTATTTACATTTTATCTCCAAAAGAAGATCGGGCTGCTAGAATAATTATTATGACTACAATACATGGAATGATTTATTTTGAGTTACATAAAATTATTTAGATTCATCGTTATTAAAAAATACAATAATAATAATTTCACCAGTTTATGAATAATACAGTTTTCAAAAATTACAAATTACAAATACCTTTACCTAAATAGCTTTAAATTAGTAGCGAGAAGAGGAGAAATTGATATTTTACATTTTTACGTATGAATATCCAATGTTATCAAAATTTGAACTTCGATTAGTCATAACAATTATATATGTGCTAGTTACTTGCTGAACCACTCCGCCCTTGTATAAGGGCTTTGTATGCAAAACGAATTGATAGTTTTAGATCACCTATAGTCAGTGGCGCAACCAGTGTATAGTTATACAAATGTATAATATATGTTTCAAAATATTGTTAATTTTCATGTTTAGAATAGGGGATTTCCATCTATAATTTATCTAACAGCGGTTATAGCTGATCTGCACCATTTTTTTTCTTAAAAAGTATCAACAATTATCTTAAGACTTAGCTTAGTAATATTATAGTTTTTAAAATAGGTATACCTACATAATATATATAGATTATTTTATGTGACAGGTCATCATAAAGATAACATTTTCTTATGTATGGATTATGTATTATGATTTATGAATAAGTACCATGTACAATTTATTATAGTATTGGTGTGCACTCCCGAGAAAGCAGACGGGAATCACAGTCGATAATACCCGAAAACTATAGTTTACCACTTGTTACGTCGTCGGTTAGCAAATGTTCATGCATGCCTGGTGCTTTGACGTTGGATAGGCAATCATTAATGCACGACGACGCAAAGGATTTGGAGGTTCAATTTTACAATAGGGAAATAGGATGGTACAGATTATAGGGACGAGAGCCCTGTGGTCGATTCGGTCTGGTGCAATGACCACAGAGTACAAATACAATAATTGGGGATGCACTTAAAATTAACTTAAATATAAGGCAGGTGAAACTACGAGTAGCTTGGCGGCGAGTGACGCAACTAGACGACCGTGGCGGCCTCTCATACAACCATTACGGGTGCTGACTGCTGGAGGGCTTACGCGGAAATTGCAAACCCCTTTTTTAACTCCCAGGTTGCCTCTCACACACCATGGAGGGTGCAAGTGGACTTACACGGAACACGTAGACACCACTTCGATGTTAAACTAGAACCGATATCCACAATGAGAATCAGCAATCGACTCGATGTAGAAGGCAGCGGCTCAAAGTTCAGATATATAATTGCAGATGCAAATATAATATTGCCCACATAGATCTTGGTGAAAGAAACAAATAACTCACTTGTTGGTATCACGTTTGTTTATTGTAGGTCAACCAATTTGTTGCCATTAATTTATTTTGTTGCAACTGTGCTAGTGCACGACGAAGAAATAATAAAACATTGGTTTCGTGCCGTTTTGGTGACGAGAATAAGTTCAAAAAAAAAAACAAAATAATATGGCAGATGTGACTGTTATAGAGACCGAAAAAAACAATAATAATAATAAGGGCGTATTATTTATTACAATAAATAATATACAATACACACAGAATATTAACAAAACAAAAACAATAAATATGGGAATACAACTTTAATAATAATATAGATAGTGTAAATTGACTTTCTAATGAGATTCATTCACACACAATTTGGTGGATAACAAGGACAAGGCAGTGTAGTGTTGGGGGGAAGGTCAGTCCAAGTCATCGGGCTGATTGTCATATCACAGTGGCATTTAATTAGGTAATTTGCTCAAAAACATATTTTTTTGTCTTTTATGTAAATATGTGATTATACCAAATTTCTTTAAAATTTCCCAATCAGAAGTCTTTGGAGTATAAGTATTGAGTACGATGTACACTTAATTTGTTCTTTTGAAACTTATGTTTTATTTACGAACACAACAAGTAATATAATCTCGGGGATATCTAATTGGATAAAGCGATTTTATAGCTTAAAATTACAAATAGGCCACCACCCACAAGCTTAATGTGCCGTCAAATCCATGTCGTCCCGTGGAGCACGAATTTACGGTGACGCAAATGGGGTTGATGGAAGGGGAGCCATTACTGTTGAAACAACAACCCCATCGGCAGACCATGGGCTCGATCGATTTCTGGGGTTAATACTTCATAAATCTCATTGAGTGTTGAGCGGAGGGGTCGGAGCATGTACGAAACTATAGTAACTTATGGCAACCGTCGCCGAGCAACAGCTTATTTTTTTCAGTAATAATAATATCTAATATTTACACAGCCGAGACGAGGCGCAAAAGCAGAAACAATAACTTAAAGTGCTGTTCAATCAAATCGATGACATTTTAAGGATGATTGTAAATTTAATAGTTTCGAGATACTTGAACATATTTTCAATGACTTTTTACAAGTATAATCCGGCGTGTAGTATCCACCTATACTTATAATAAGTGTATACAAATTCAATCACGGAATTTGTTCACAAAACATTCTCATTCGTATTTCCAAAGGCTTCAACGTATTTTTGTACTTAAGTTTAATGTGGGGGTAAATGGTAATGGATAAATATTTTTATCGAGAGACAAATATATCACCATATCGCCCTTTTGATCAGCGTGATATCAGAAGTATTGAAGCAGTTGATACAATTCTTCCTATCTCAATAGCTGCATTGTTTTAAAACATAAAAAAGTTGATTTCAACCAAATTAGTGAGGAATTTGATCACAGAGGATTAGTTTAAGATCACTGACATATAAGTTACATAGTTACCTACTTAATTTTTGTTGAGATTTCGTCAATATCTTTTTTGGATTTAAAAAAAGTTTTCATTAAGCGTTTAGACGTTTAGAATCATTACAATGTCAACCTTCGGAGTTATATACTAAACAGAGATGTTAACTGTCTAATTATTGTTAAAAATAATTTTTACAACAAAGCATTTTATTTTATTTTCATAACAATTGAGATGTTTGTGATTAAAATAACTAAGTAAGCCTATACTAAAAACGTGATCTTTGAAAAGTGTATCCAAAAATTCTGCTACCTATTTGTTAGATTCCAATATTATAAACTGAGGAATGCATAATATGCTGATATGCATATTATTGGCTTATGGTTTTACAATCTTATGTAATTTTTATTATGTATTTGAGTATTTCTGTAAAAACCTGAGTGTTCAACATTTTTTTTTAGTATTTTGGTATTAATTTTACTGTGTATTCGCACTTAATCATTACTCATCTTTTAAAAATGTATACAAATGAAAATTTTATAAAGTCATTTATCTTAATAAACTTGAGAATTAATTTGATGAACAAATGGACTATCGTTCGGGTATTTTTCAATACACATTCAAATATAAAATATTTTTTTCGATACTGTTGCGCCCTCTTATGGCTTCAACGACCAGCCGGCATTATTGATTTTATATAAACTTGCACCCCACCGGCAACGGCAGTGGTATCCTAGCGACCGCTACAGCAGCTGTCGGCGATGGTTGCCACAGCTGCGTTCTAGGGTAAACATCCCTTACCGATAAAAACCATATTACACACACCGTTCCACGATAGTCAGTGTTGAATTTCAGATTATTTTATTAAGGGAGGTTGGGTATCAATCAATTATTTCACGAAAGGACCGTTATTAAATAGCTTTTGCACTATATTTATATTTATTTTACCTACACTTATATTATTATGTGTACCTACTCTTCACATTTACATTTATATTAAAAGATGTATCAAACCATTTTTAGTTTGACAAGCGATCATAAATCAATATAAAAGTTATAAACGTTTTGAGTTATAAATTTTGGCCTAGAACTTCTTTCTCATTAATAAAACCAATTATTATGGGAAATATAGAGATAGGTACATAAATGAATAATGATGAAAAAAAAAATATTATAAGTTATTTAAACAATAATATATCTTATTTAATCAATAGATACAATTAATTAGGTGCATAATATTATGTAATTCAATGAGCAATGGTAGGATTGATCAAACTAAAAAATCTCCCTAGACTTTCAATTTATTTTCGTAATAACTATAACCAATTCTTTATCATAACATTTTTTTTCAACTATTATGTTTATTCCTATATAATGCAAAATATAATCAACCATGATGAAGTTTATAATATTATTAAATACATTGTATGTAGGAAATAAATATGAAACTATTATAAAAAATTATGCATGAATAATATCTAACTATACATATTAATATATTATTTTTTATAGTATACCATATACAAAATTAAAAAAAACATCTAATCTAAACATCAATTTGTTATTAGATTTGGTTATCTTAAATAAAATCACCAGGATAATTAGAACCAAAAAAAAAAAAAATTATTTTATTTTGAAAACATGTTTTGCTTATTTATGTTTTTATTACAAGGTTGGCAATATAAATTGCATTATTGTATTGTAATATAGTTTTCGGTAATTTACATAATGTATTTTTTTGTATATAATATGTAGACTTAAAATTAAAAAATTCCTATTCCAATTTATGCATTATTTGGATTTTAGTGAACTATTATTGTATTGTACGTCACTTGGGAGTTGCGCATTCGGTGCGTGAAATATTATTGCCATAGTGGCTTAGATACGATAACAAATTTCTTACTTATTATAATATGTTAATTTAGTTTTTACACTCAGCCCTATAAAAAAAAATATGTCGAAATAATATACTTATTATACTCCAATCTTCATTAAGTATTCAATATTATCATAACTAAATTTATTAGTCTGTTGATATTTGATAAACACAAATCTTCGCACAATTACAGCACCTGTCTAAAATATACTCGTAATAATATTTAAGTTTAAATAATAAGCTTTGTACATACTTATAAGTACTTCAGGTGGAATATTTCTAAAATTCATTGAAATGTGTGTCCATATAGTAAATTATATTTTGTAAGTAATAAGACGTAATAACTAACACAATTAGATATTTTAAAATTATATCACTTGTTATGTTTGTTATATTGCTATTTAAGTATTAGGTATTTTACTATAGATATATTATGAATATGTACTTGGATAAATTAATACGATATGTAAAATTATGACATATTCGAAATGCATAAAATATGGTAATAAGTATTGTTAAATTAAATAATACAACTAACTAAGGATATAAATCCACGAACCTATGCCATAAATGTAATCTACTTTATGTCATGGACATATGGAATTGTCAGTATATTTTATCTGTAAAATATATAAACTATTATGTATCATATTGGTTTCGGTTTCGTTTAATATTTACAGAGAAAACGAATACCGGGGCAGTGTAGCGTGGCAGTAGTATACGTGCTAGCTTGTTGGTTTGTCTAGTACCAACGCCGCGCCTCGCCATGCTGTTTGCGACAGTGGATAGAAAATAATTAACACTGATTGCCATTAATTGATTTTTACTGTTATTAAAATACCCATTATAATTAAAATGTCCTAGTAGATAAAATTTCATCGAAATACTGTAATGGAATTACGAAGTATTTTATGATGATTCGACAATAAAATAAAATTTAATTTGGATTGCGCTGCACCCATATACCTCATATATAAGTCTATGGCTGCGTCATAACGAATATAATATTGATAAGACGTGATAACATCAAACCAATCACACTGTTGTGGCTTCGGCGGGAAGACTTACGAGCTTTCAAAAAAATCGAAGAGTGTAAATTATGCGTATTTCATTACTTCGTATATCTATTATAAAAGTAGGTACAATATACTAGATATTCCCGATTCTGATTGGATCTATCCGACTGGTTTCAAGTTAGTAATATTACATAGCTGGAGCGATCGGTAACCTTCTATGGGTCATCGTTAAATCCGATGACAAGAATACAAGATTAAACTGATGATAACTTGGAAGCTCGGATAAACTAGTCAGAGCATACTAACATTATATTAATTTGTTCGTAAATTATTGCTGTAAACTGTAACTAACATATAGAAAATTATATTTAGATATATATATATATATCTACTATTTTCGGTTTGCCTGCATTAGCCATGTATATGTCCGAAATCACCTATATAAGTCACCTGTTTAATATATATAAATGATTCATTATCATTTATAGTGACGAGTGATTTCAAAAACATTGCTTCAAATATAGTACATCGAAAACAAATTCGTTCGTCACTTTTTGTCAAAGTGCTTTTCATCAAAAATACAATATTTTATGTACTTTATCTTGAACAAATTTTTTTTACTGCACTATAATTCAATTCCATTTGTGATGAAAGATAAATATTTTTTAAATTATAGATGTTTCATGAATTATGGATCAGAGTATTAGACCAATACATATTTTACAAAATGATTATTTTTTGATGAATTATAATTTTTGACAAATCGTCCGGATACTACAGAATATTTATTTTAATATCACGAAGAAACGTATATTTTTAGTAATCGAACGTATAAGCACCTATTTTCTAAGCAAGCCGTTTTTAAGGGGTTTATTATAAAGAGTTTAAATGAAATATTATAAGAAAAACTGAAATTTAAATGTTTAATATATTTAAACAATAATTCAAAGTAACACAAAAATGGTCCAGTGCCAGTAATATTTTAATTACGAGATTATATAAAAAAAGAAACGGTTTCGCGTGAAAAAAAAAACCACTCAGGTTACATTGATAAATAAGAAACCAAATTTATATACGATACAGAGGAAAACATTTTATGTGCTATATAGAGTTTTAAAACGATAATGCATTTGTTTTGTACTTATTACATTTATAATATAAAAAAAAGACAATACGACACAGAAAATAATATAAGCTTCTGCATCGTGGATAAATGTTGTTTCTTCATTATAAGTTGAGTGGTTGTTTTTCGCGCAAAATGGTTTTACAAACAACTATAATAATGGGTGTGTGGCGTGAGTACTTTAACACAACACGTCTCCAACCCTTCCTTACTCCTCGTGACTGTCACTATCCGTGGACATTGTACGTCATAGTTTGCTGGCGTTTTTATAATGTTCGCAGGCACACGCTATGTCAACCACGTCGTATTATTTTTATAACAACAAAATTCAATAAATCACTTCCATTTCATGCGCCGCTGTATATTGTTGTACACAATTTATTGTTATTTTCCTATTAGCTTTTATCATTATTATTTTTCCACCCACACGTGATATCCTGTGCCACATTAATTCATTCGCAAGCTGTACAGCCTACAGCTAATGCAATCTCGGCGACGGCGGCGGCAGCGGCGTAGTTATTTTTGTTGGCCGCCGTCCCTGTCACCGTCATCCCCGCAGTCACCTCCCCAGCCACGGCGTGCGCGCGCGCGCTTGTGTCGTATCCCTTTCCTGTGCTTGTGTATGTGTTTTTGTGAGTATATGTGTGCAAGCGACGGCGGCGGCCACGACAACGTGTCTCCGGCGCCGGCCGTTTAAATCGCTGTCGCGAATCTAACGCCACTGCACCAGCAACAACCACCGGCGTAGCGCGTTCGTTGCTCTCTATCTCGCTCTCTGGCTCGCGTTCGGGACGGACCCTGTGCGTGTGATGCGCCCGATTTAGATTTTTGAATATCACAAAAATATCAACAGCGACGAAATATATAATATCGCGCGTGGCTCGACAAAAAGTGATAGGTTTACTGCACTATTGATAATATTATATTATTTTAATCGTAGGTACTTATTTACGCGCCCACGTCGTATACTCATAAACAGTGGCCGCGGACACTATATATATACTATACGTTACGCGCGTCCAGCCGCCGGTCATCGACGTGCCAGGCCGATACGGTGGTGGTCGGCCAGAGCGTACTGAAATGCTAGTGACCCCGACAGACGCCGTGGATCGACCCGACGATGAGGAACGGCGTCGTCAATCGGACAAGTTTGACGATGGCGGTGGAGGCTGTGACGTAGGTGACGGAGGTGGCGGCGGCGGCGGCGGCGGCGGTGGAGCCGGAAAGAAGAACCGTAAACGACGAAACCGCAGGAACCGACAGCGACAACAGACCGAAGATGGCCACGCGGCCGACGTCGAATCTTATACGCCTCCCACGGAGTGAGTACCTAAATCTAATATACTGTCTATTTTATGATGTTCAGTGATGAGACTTTAATAAACTATAATACTGTGAGGAGATGACGCTTACGGTCGTTTTGCATATGTCAGAATCGTGGAAAGGCTGACGTGACGTAATGGGCCTAATGGTCTTTCACATTTCCCTATTTTTCGGAGAAACTTATAATATTCTATATTACCTATCTACATAATTTTTGTCAATGGGGTTTTAATCATATTTTAATGCGTTAATTAAAATTAATTGTAAACGCCACATAGGTAGAAATAGTGTATAGTTATCTATTATGTATATAATAGTATAATATTAAATTAGAAACTATGTAATCTAGAAAAGTCGGAAAATGTCATAGATAAAACATTTTTTTTTTTTATAAACTAGGTACATTAAACATATTTTGACTTCAAAACACTTTAAATTAATAGTTAAGTAGGAAACCAAAATAATTAGTTTTAAAAAAATCCGATAAGAACCTTTCCTTCAAAATATCGGTTCATATTAAGTCTTGGTATAATAATATTCAAGAGGTTCTGTTTATATTCTAATACCTGGATATTCAGTTTAGCTGCATCAGACACCGTCATATAGAGTTGACCAATATTTTTACTACAATATATACATTATATTTACTAATATATCATAGGTATAGAAAAAATAATAGTAGGTAGGTATATACAGAGAAACTGTTTACTTTTTTATAAAAACAGACTTCATAATTTATTTTTATATCTCATTGTACTGTGAGACTACGAGACACCAACCACTATACGATAGGTTAGGTACCATCTTTTAATTATAAAAATATATTTTACAACTTAATAAATCATAATTTGATCTTTGTATATAACCCACTTTCAGTTAGGTACTTACCATATATTTTTTTGTTTATTTAATTTAATTGAAATATGGTATTGTCAAGAAACTATATTAATTACATTGATGTTTAAAATATGAAAATAACTCATTGGATCAGCTTTTTTTTAACAATTATTGTACGGACATTAACTTTAAAAAGTTCTTTTATAACAATAATTACAAGTTAATTGACAAACAAACAACAATAAAACAATTTAAAAATTTAAAAATTGCTCGATTCAAAATCCAGTTTTACAGAAAGAGGTTAGACCGACTAAAATAAAATTCAAAAGAACGATCAATGATAACCTAAAAGTGAAACATAAATATAACAAGAATTATTAATGATGGTAGTACTATTGAAAAATTTCAAAAACGCTAACACAAATATCTACTTGAAATAAATAAAAGAGATACCCCTACTCAGTGCATCTTCCACTTCGATTTCAACACTGGGTACAAATTATTTTGCCGAAATAAATATTATTCAATAGTTACAAGTTACAATCTTATTAGTCCGTAATAAATATTAGTACCTATCTTTAGAAATATTTTAAGACTTTTTAATTAATGAGTCTGAGACAAATACAGAATATGTGCACAAGAGATACATTCTAAACATAATAATATTATGTATAGTTAAAATTATTATTAATTAATTTCTTATTAATTGTTTATGTGAAAAATTATACCTACTATGGTAGTTATAATAAATAATCCTTATTTTCGCATAAACATAACAAATAACGATAAAAACATCTATGATTCCTATCAATATACTGATTAAAAATTAATCAAATTAATTTAACGTTAGTCGAATTGATGGAAATTATTTCATAATACGAGGATATTTTTCACTAAGTCCCACACATAAATGTTAAAAATAAAATATTAAATATGTATAGCGTACCTATAAAATATAAAGTAATAAACGATTTAACAAAATAACTCGTGTGTCGGTAAAAATTGATAATATACGTGATATGAAGTGAAGTATTTAGAATATATATCAATAGTTCAAAGAACAATTTTAATTTTTAAATACACATAATTTTGAATTGTATTTTATATTATAATACAATAATACCGAATAAAAAAAAGTTGTAAAATTGAGTATATTGAGTATAAGCCTTTTTCGTTTGATGTATCGATATGTAATATTAATAATACATTTTTCACCATTTTGAATATTTTAGATTCTGAGCGGAGCGATGAATGTATTGATTTTACAATAATGTGTGTCTTATTATTTTTATTTTTATTTTTCGTGTCTATGCTATGAGTTGTCAAAAAAATGCTTTGATTTTGAACTTCAGTATCTTGATCTTGTTCAATGGAAAAGTGAATCTATTTAGTGCATTGGGGAGGTCAAAATTTAAAATTCTCAGTTGTTTTCTTAAGCGACGGGAAAAAAAAAAAAAAATTAAGGAAAGACGAGAATTTTTATGTAAAGTTAGTTTTTAATACACAATCGTCGGTATACAATAGTATTATACATTGAATTCAATTTTCATAGCATTCATTATAGTGATCCACTTTTGTAACCTGCTGTACAGCAGAGTGACATCCACTTACCCACTTTTTTTTGTTTATATTGTATAATCGTATTACTTACCTAAAATAATCCGCGACCCAACTAGTGATTAATCCCCAGTGTTTTAAATTATATTAAACCCCAGTTAGGGAGTAGGGACCAACTCAGACATTATATTTTCATACACCAGCTCTGTGAATTCAAATCGGATCCATGATCGACAGTGCTGGTGGTAATATAAACAATAAGTTATGACTAATACATGTACAATACGAATATACGTGGAGAGTTAATGAAAAAAAGTGGGTAAGTGGATGATATTACAATGGTTACAAGTGGGTCACTATAATGGATGGTGTTAAATTTGAATTCAATGATATAATATTATTGTATACGACAAACGATTCTGAGCGGAGACGGTTTGTCAGCTTAAGAATTGTATAGGTATTAATGTATTATTATATTTATATTGTTATTATTAATACAGTAGTCAATAAGTTATTTTATATTTGTAGGTATAATTTAATAATATACTTTAGAAGTTTCAATTACCTATCAACAAATAATATTTTTAAATCACAATACAAAACTAAAATTCAACAAAATTTGAAAATTTTTGTGATATTTGCAATGAAAATTTAATGCAAGGTGCATCATACGTTGTTGTAAATGAAATCAAAATTCAAACTTTAAGTACTAATAAAAGATGACTGGATTTACGGAAAACTTTTTTTTTGATTTCCACTTACAACAATACGCGTATGATGAACCTTGCATTACATTTTCATGTTTTTTAGCCATGCAAGGATTTTTGTATCGACATTAGTTTAAAAAAACTAATACAATTTAAAATGCCTATATAAATAGCTCAACCTTGGTCAAAATATTTATAATGTATAGAAAATGCAATAACTGTAAGTACTGGATCTTGGATGTCTACTAAATTATTAGTTTAAGCAATATTAATCTATTTGTTCTCATTTTAAATCATTATTCATTATATATACTATACAGCATGGTTAAACAAAAAACAATAAACAAAATTATTAAATACATTTTTAATTTTAGCCACAGTTATAGATATTAAAATACTATGCATAAACATGATTTGAACTTGAAGTACTATTACTTATTGTTTTACAAAAAATTACTCGAATGTGTAATCACTATACCAAACACTATAATAATATTTTTGCGGCTGCATATCTATATGACTATATTATACTATAGTTATAGGTAGGTACCTAAACTAGCTAAATAGCCGACAATTCAGAAAAATGTATTATAATATTTTACTCTAGATAAATTAAAATTTTTAGCAATACAAATGAGTTATTTATATAGTACCTATATGATATATTATAAAATGTAATTAAATAGGAAAAACAAATCCAAAAAAGAAAATTAAACAGCTAACATAACGAGTTTTGGGCAAGTAAAAGTTCTAATACTTGGTGGGCCGGTACTTACCCTATCCGACAATGTGTACCTAGTTGAACACATGCAGTAGGCATGTGTTCAACTAATTGCTAACACCAAGTCATATAAAAACAATGGATAAAATATAAGTAGTATACAAAAAATCAAAAAGTGTTGTGTGTATCACATTGAATAATTATTATGAACATAATAGTATTGTAAATTAATATTATTATTATATTATATATAAGTTTATTAATAATTTATACATATTTAGTTCCATACATTTAATTAATTAATTATAGTACTATTTTTTTTATCTATGGGAATAAAAATTGACTATAGATTCTATTTATTAGCTTATCATAACGGCGCAACGTCTTATTTTGTGAGCATTCATCTTTCAAGTCTTAGTTAAGAAATTAATTACATATTGGTCATGTTTTGATCGGATTTGATATTTTTACATTGTTTATAATTAGTATTAAGAAAAAGGGAGTTATAAAGTATTTTTTTTAAATATATCTATAAGTAAGTGCCTCTAATGGGTGGCTTCTTACTCAAAAAGTCCATGTTTTTTTTTATTAACCCTAATCCTATACGCTTATTGTACAAAACTATATAAATTGTGTATGTGCATCTGTAAAATAAAAAAAAAATATATATATCTATACGACCCACCTGTCAGCTGTTAGGTTTAGGTACCGGTCGCGGAGCACCAATATATTAAGTCTATTGTCACTTATTATTATTACAACAAAAATATTAATAAATAATAATAAACGCACGCACGCACCGGTGCTTTCGTACCAATAAGTTTAAATGTTCGATGTACACGGTACACCGGCTAGACTCGTCGCCGGCAACACTTGAGTCTCCCGCGCACGCGTCTAATAATAGTTAACTGCGGCGACAAACCACGGCCGCCGGCATCCGCCGTTGTCGAAACATGAGATACCGCCGCCTCGAGTTTATAATTAATCGCATTCGCTTGCTCCGATGAATGTAATTATTTTTATAATTTTTTATAATTTTTTATAATTTATTAATAAAATGTATAAAAATTATGTTAATTTTATAAACATTTTTATTGTACGCACGTCTGGAGATAGGTGTATTATATAATCTGAAGAAAAAAAAAAACCTAAAGAAGTAGGTATTTCCTATACATTTATAAACATAAATGAATATGTATGAATATTTACGAAAGACATTTTAATATTGTAGTAGAAAAACAATTACCTATCAACGTGGTTTTCTTAACATCAAATATGTTATCGTCTTTTGAATAATACATTACGATGAATTTAAAATATGTATTAAAACAGTTATAACTCAAGTTACAACTAGGTCCTCAGCTATATGCAAAAAAAATGTACGAAATTTTCATGCAATTTGGCATGAACTTATCATTACAATACAAGACCTAACATAAGTTTTTCATATGATATAATGCAAACTTATTAAAAATTCGTAGTTACAATTTTTTTTTAAAGTGTTTAACGTTCAATTTTCAACAAAATTAAAAAGGTTTGACTGATAAAAAAATCTCACCCTATTGTAAAATTATACTCCGATTAGACTCCGGTCGGCTTGCGTTTTCCGCCGCGGATGAAAACGTGGCGGATGAAAACGTGGCGTATTCAATCCGTCACGTATAGCCATAAACTGATTCTACATAAACTAATGCATTTTTATTTCGACGGAAAACGCGGCGGAAACGCCGTGTATAGCCCCGGCCTGGAAGTCAGCAAACGCGTTTTTAATCTATAGTTTCGCTCTGCTAAATCGTTTTTCAAATGAGATGAGTTTTTATAATATAATTTAAAAACTAATAACTTTAAATCCTGTTATGAGATTTACAATTTTATGAACCAATTTTATTGAAATTATGTTCCTCAAGTTCATATTAAGAGAAATATTTTTAATTTTGATATAGAAAGGTATGTAATAGAAATAGGCAAATGGTAAAATTTACTATCGTATATTATTGATTATTATAAACTGATATTTTTAAAAGAACAATATTATTTAGGTATGTTACGTAATACCTATCTTAAAACTCTAGATAACTTTTTGAACTACGACAAAATCACTAAGATTCTTGGTTTAAATACCAAATTTTGTCAAAATTTGATAATATAGTTTATAAATTAATAATAATTGTGTCATATATTTTAGATTCTGAGCTGAGCGATATAAATGTATCAATTTATTTTAGTGTCTGTATATTTTAAACAGTAAAAATGCTTAGATGTTCAACTTTACAAATCTATAGATGCTTTACCAATCTTTTTTGGAAGGAAAGTGAATCTAGTTGGCACATTGCGGAGGTCGAGTGTAAAAATTCCCAGTACTTAATTTTCTGAATAATTAGAAAAAACCCAAAAAAAATATTCACGCAAAATTAGCAAAATGATTTTATTTTATTGTAATTATTTAAAAACGAACTTCAACCGTATAAATACTTGTCATTTTTACCAGATGGATTATAGAACCATTTTTTACACATGTTATAATAATTATCATAGATATTTCAAATTAAAAGTTTTTGTTTTTTTCTGGTAAATGTTAACAAAAATGTTTATGCTTGAAAAGCTTCAAAGCGTCAAACAAGGTTTCTCATATGTTCTTTATTTCTGAAACCAAAAAATCTAAAATATATATGTGCATAATTTTTTTTAGAGATATTTGAAGTTCAAAAAGTTTATCAAATTATATATATTAGAAGAATAACACTTTAAATTTGTTTTGTTGTAATTCAATAAAATTATAAATTATTTGTGGGGACTTGAAACTGTTATGTATTGTAAATGATTATATTTAATAATATATACACAATAGCATTAAATATTTTTCAAAAACTTTTGATTAATTAAGCTATTGCCCGTTAACCTGTGTCCGTATACATACCATGCATCCGTTCACACCGTTCTTCGGTAAGGCGGTATCGACTCAAAAGTTAATAACAATAATAAATTGTATGAATATATAATATTATTATAATTATTGATAAAATTGATAATGCATTGTTTTCGCAAAAATTAAATCAACCTACTAATTTATTACTAATAGTGAAATAAATTACTTTAAATAGCAATATCACGAAATATGTTTTTAAAGTAAATAGTAATATAGGCTGACGAATTGTCTTCACTCAAAACCATTTTTTGTATGCAATGATATATCATTGAATTCATATTTAAGTATTTAACATATACATTAAAGCGATTTACTCAATGACGATGTTTACTTGATATCTACTGTACAGCAAAGCGGTTAGCTATAGGTTAGTATACTTTAGTAAAGTATCCTTTCCCCTTTTTTAAATTCATGCTTTAACTAAAAATAACTTATGAGGAACTTTTTTTTTAAAAATTCAATCATTAGCTATAAAAATTGAAAATGTTATGCATTTTTAAGTTTTAACTACAAAAATAAATAATATAAATTATATATATATTACTGTGGGTAATTAATTTTTTTATTAGTATCTAATATGGATTTTAGTACCTATACTCGTATGGTTTAAATTTAACGAATTTTTATCGAGAAAAAAATCTCATATTATATTGTAGGTATAGTAATTATTATTATAATATTATATCATGTACCTACCTGTAATTGTTTTTTATTAATTGTATTAGTTTTTAAAATTGCATACCCTCAAGTCAGAAATATAATCTACGTAATTAATGTACATTGTTATTTTAAAATCGTAAATTAATTTATAAATTCATTATTTTAACTTACATTTATATTATGTTCTAACTTATAGTCCATATGAATAATATTTATTATTTTTTGAATAACATAAAATAACTAAAATTATTGTTTACTATTTGTGAAACATTTGATCTTAAAATGTCAGTAAAAAACCCATGTTTAAGTAAATATTTAGATATTTTTAGATATATAAATAAAATACAAATATATATAAAGAACCTTATATTAAAACTTAGTCTTGTATAGTAAAATAGACCATATTCTAAATGTTCAACAACAAATAATTTTTAAATGTTCGTTATTATGACAAATATTATTAACATAAAACTTCTAACGCGTATAGAAAAATTTGTGAAATGTTTCGTCGGTATTTTAAATTGCTATAAGTACCTACAACTTATGAGGAAACTTGTGTTTTTTTTACGTTCAAGCTTTTCGAGTAAAAGAGACAAAAATTTCAAAATTTCAAAACATTTTTTAAAGACCTTCAAATTTATTTAAATATTATATAAAATTAATTATTATATGTGTATTATATGGAAAATAATTAGTTTAAGTAGGTCAATAGTGGAATTATCAAGTTTAATATTTTTTGAATCATAACAGAAAAACAAAATTCGTTTGATGACTGACAACTGATGAATAATGGAATTATTCTATTATACATTTGAATAGCCAATGTCATCTACATAATAATATTATGAACTTCAAAAGATCATAAAAATTATTGTGGCTTTTTGCTAACATTTTTTCTTATATTTCCGCATTACATTTTCAAGTTAGGTATAAAATTAATTAAATATTGTTTGTTCATGAATAAAATGCTATTTTTATAAAAAGTTATATTTATATGGCGTGTTTATACGTTTATAATTTCACAACAGAACTTTTTAAAACTGAATACGTCTCATTTAATATTAACTATTTTATGGGCATTAAAATTCTGGCATCGAAAACTTTATAATGCCAAATATACCTTTTTTTCTAACAATGAACAACTAATAAGAGTGAACTTAATTAAAACTATACTTGTACAACTTTTTTATGTTACTGTATATTTTATTATATTATGCTTAAATTACGTCAGAGTAAAAATGGTCATATCATAATAAACTTATAGTAGATTTATGTAGGCATAAACCGAACGACATAGAATACTGATTGATAATATTATTGTAGTTATAAATAGTAGTTATTAGAAGGTACTAGGACTTACCTTTTACTATTTATTAATTATTATTTAATGATAGTAGGTAATTACAAATTACAATTGGCTGAAGTGAAAAAAACTTGTTTTTCCTGAACTTTTACTCATAACATGTTGTGTACAAATTATGTGGATATAAACTAACAAATTGATTTCAAATAGATAGTTTTTTATTTTTCTAAATATACTAATTGGTAAAATTACTTCTTTAAGTTATGTTGTGTAGTAGGTAGTAATGGTATTTATTATACATATTATTTAGGTAGTAGATACTGTAATTAAGTTTCCCTTGAAAAAAAAACAATATTATTTACTTCCTTATTATACTTTAGATTGATGCGATGCATAAATAAGTTGCTTCTATTATACTTTTTACAATAACTATCAATAATTTAATATCTATTAGATTTTCTAATAAGTATGGTTTTTTTTTTAATTTTAGTTAAAATATAATATAATCTAGGTACTATGACATAAGAATATAAAATATTAATTACGACGGTAAATTCTATTAATTTGGATCCACTTATCGTTTTTAAAAAAATCTGGAGTGCCGCATTCGTAATTAAAACAATTATTAAGCGATTAAAAATGTATAAAAATATATATGCTATGCTTAAAATATATTCGTGGTACACAATAAAACAAGGTGGGCAGCGGGCGTAAGACCACTGATTTGGAGAGAAAATGCTTGCTGGAAAGTCAAAATATTTAGGCCGTAATCATAGTCAATGCTTAAGAATAAGTATTGCTTAAGCTATATACCTACTTATGATACAAAAGAGATTCATAAAAGAGACTTTAGCTTAAGAAAATAAAAATTATTACTTGAATTAAGATTGGTCGAGACCTTAAGCATTGCTTAAGTTTTTATCAAAATTTTTTTATATTTTAAATTGTCAAAATTAGCTTAAGCGCTACTTAATACTTATTCGTAACTTCGTAAGCATCGATTATGAATACAGCCCTTAGTGTTGTTTTTTATTTTACGGAAAAGACCCAGATGTTACATTACAACATTGAGGTTTTGAAGTGTTTTGGAAGAATTACTATCTACGTATAATTATTGTTATATTATGATTAACTTTCGATTGATCAGTTTTAAATAATAACGAGTAGCTAGGTATGTTTTATAATTTTATATTACGGTTTGTAACGGTTTCTGTTATAGTTTTAATCTGGAAGACGAGTTCAATTTGTTACTTTAAATAGTGCCAAGTCATAAAATGTATTTTGAACAGTTTTGTTTTACTCACATTTTTGGTGGGTGATAGATCTAAAATTTTACCACGTATCAGTCTAGATTAATTAATTAAATAGTAATTTTCAGAGAATTTATTTGAATAGAGTGATATTTCAGAATTTTTATTCCTGCAGACAAAAACCGTTTTAAAGTACACCGACTAGAATTTAATGTCAGTTCAATGGAATGTATATTTTATACCTATTATTAAAAGTTATAACATATATAATATTTAAGTTGGCATTTATGGTTACTGCACTGCATTTTAGTCAATAATTCTATATCGCCGTATATCGACACGTCAATCATGATGCATAACAAACGATAGACGTCTTGATCCAACAATATATCTGTTTTTGATTCGACAACATGAATCGACAGTTCTATACTCATAGATGGCAGTCACCCAGTTTGTCCAGACAAACATGTTGGCAGGATATTGCAATCTCTCGCAGTGCCGATTAAACGTCATGCCCACGCGGTAGACGCTGCTTCATACAATCGGTTGTTCTTCCAATTCAATCTTAAGAATAATATGTCGACGTCCATCCTTTTGGATTATGTGCATATTTAATATTATGATATAACCAGGGTTTTTTTTAACAGAGAAAAGTGATTTGCTGTCAGCTAGATATCATCGGTCCACTTTGCATCGTTTACAAACACATCATCAATTTATAATACTATGAAACTTTTATTAGCAAAATTGTTTGTAGCTTCAAGCTTCAACTAATCAAAGAAATCGATGATTAAAATTAGGAATATTAATTCAAAAACTGTTTGATATGCATTAATAATAATTATCAAAATATGCAAAAACGTATATTTTAAAACTTTCGGAAACGCAAGTACCTCTTACTTTATTTTTAATACAACTATTAAAACATAATTAAAACAGTGTTTTGTCGAGATTTATTGACAAGATTAATTATATGTGTTATTTTGTCGTATAAAACTTGACTATTTATAGTATTTGCTACTTATTTATTTAGGTTAAAAATAACCATCAAAGTTCAATAACTGAACATAATTTTTTTTATTGGGATTTATATACTCATTGTATTTGCGGATAAAAGTTAAATTATTAATGGCATAAAGTTCCACAAGTTCATCGACTTTATTTAGTCTATTCAGTTTCAAAACCCTATTGATTATTTTTATTATGTATGTAAGTATTATGTAGCATTATATATATTACTATTATTATAATATAATCTATACAATATAAAACCATTGATTAAACTACACCCATAATACGATATATAATTTATTAATGTGTATGGTGTATACTGTAGACTGTAGTAAATAATGTATGCAATACATACAAATACAAAGTGCTTATACATTAAATTCGACGACGACGACGACGACGACGATGACGACGACCGCCGACGACAGAGGCTTATAATATACCACTATAACCGAGTGCGTATATAATTAGAAAAACACTGCTCGTCCCTTCACCCCTTCCACTCGTACCCTAACACCACCGAAACCGTCTTCCTTCTTATCCCGTCGTGCACTACTGCAACAATACTACGCACATATTGTATATAAGTATGTATTGTATAGCGATGTATATAGCTGTAAATATATATATATATACATTGCACTCGTGTATAAATTAGTTATTATTAGTAAAGTGCGGTGGCGGCGTATTGGCAGCCGGCGGCGGCACGCCCGTCTTAGAACTCTGGCGCTCATCGTCATTGACGTCGTCGGCATTGGATACATTATAGGTACTCGGCGACACGAATTGATGCATCGTTTCGCAATCGCCACACTGGTGTATTATAATAGTCCGTCACCTCGGTCGCGTGTCGTCCGTCGGTTTTAATTTAATAATAATATACCTACGACACGATCATCCATCACGTTATTATGTAGGTACGTATTATTATTGTTATTATTATTATTATTACTGTCGGTCATCTTCGGTCGAACGCCTGCAATATTACACTCGTGATTAAATTTTTTTTTTTTTATTACACAAATTCTGATCGCCAGCCTACTTACTTAAACTGTCTGCTATTAAATATTGATTGGAATATCTATTTATTAATTATATGGAAATGCGCCTGCTCGCTCCTTCGTGTGCGCAATCGACGCAGGTTAATCGGTTTCAATCAACGAACACGACGGCGACCGGTCAAATTGAGAAATAAAAATTAAATAAAAAAGTTACGGCAACGAGTACCCGAGTACAATATTGTATTATAATACATCGAGGCGAAGTCTCGCAATATGTATGTATTTATTTAGACGTTATTTTTTAAATATATGATTAATCTTAACTTATGCGTACACGATTTACTAAACATTATACCGTAATATGACACCTGGGCATTATAATTCAGTTAATTTTTTTTAACATATTCAACTTTTAAATTAGTTAAGTTAAAACGTTTATTTAAAAGTGGTTTATTTTTTAATTTAATGAGTCAAAAAAAATTAATCAACTTTTAACTTAACGAGGCCAAAAAAACTTGTTAATTTGCCCAGCCTTTCCTTACCTATGTGTCACAAATTCACACGCATAACATCCGTATAATTAATTGCTGTATAGGAACTTCCGAGTACTTTTTTTTGTCGATACTGTATACAGCTAATATTATGAAACATCATACAATTATTATAATAATTCTAATACGAATTTTGTAACGATTAATAAATTATGTAATCGATTTATAAATATATAACACTGAGCGCAAATAACCTTTCACAAAATAAATGGACTTACCATGAGTTATAGATACGTTGTTTAGTTTGATGTATAGTTGGAGATACTATTTTAATATTTGTTTACAGTCATTTAGTGTACAGATTTAATTTAATTTTACGTATTTATTACTTAGTTGGTGGCATTTTAGTATTTTTTTAAACAATTTTATAATGAAGTAATCTCTGCATTTGCAATTATAATACTGCGTTTATAATAGTTAATTTACGAACGAAATCGATATTTAGCAAACATGAATTATAAAATTCATGTAAGACGTTTAATAATCGCTTAACATTAGTACCTATTTAATAATAATTATTAGTGGGTTTAAACATTTTTTTAAATATTACCTATATCCAAAGCATATATTATTATTATGATAAGTTGTACACGAAGTTTAATGATAAGATCATATTTTAAACATTGGTAAAAAATTTCTAAGTGGAGCTCAAATTGTTTATAAAAATGTATACAAAAAAATATAAAAGTACTTAAATATTTAGGGCCATATTCATAGTCGATGCTTAAGAATAAGTATTGCGTAAGCTAATTTTGATAGTAAAAAAAAAATATGATAATAACTAAAAGCAATGTTAAAGGTAGATCTCGATCAACTTTAACTTTAATAATAATTTTTTTTTTTGAGTCAAAGTCTTGTTATGAAATTCATTTGTCATAACTCATAAGTATAGCTTAAGTATTACTTATTCTTAAGCACCGACTATAAATACGGCCTTTAAGCTTTTAGATTTTTGAAATATGTTGACATGATAGTAAATACAATATTTTCTAGGCAATATAGTCTTTTAATATAGTTAATCAAAACTAATATAAACTATATGCCTAGGTACAAATAAATCTAAAATTTACTCATTAGTATGATGAAACAAAATCTAAATTGTGTAAACATCTTTTTGATATTATTAGGTTAAACTAGAAAGTTAAATTTTTCCGACCAAAAGTTAGGTACAGGTCTTTTAGATAATTTAGGAAGATAAAAAGTAATATAATAATTCATTGTGTAATTTGTCTCTAACCTAATATTAGAAGTCGAATAAAATTAAGGAACTACTGGAAAATTCAAAAATTTACCTATATATTGGTAAGATAAACGATCTGCTTTATTGTTTAGGTAAGTTATTATCTAAGTTCAATCGCTTTACTATAATTAGGGGAGATTTGGCACTTAAAAAAAAATGATACTTACAGTTAGATAGGTACTTATTACATCTATTTTACCGTTCAAAGACTAAAGTTAAAAATATAGCAATACTTAAGCATAATATATCAAATTTATACACATATTCTAATAGTAATAAAGGGTTGGCAGCAGTATTCAAAGAGCCTCTTCTCTTAATAAATTCCTAACAATATGGAGTAATAACTAATAAGTTATATTGATGCTACAACAAGATTTTTTTATTTATTCTTACACATGTAAAATATCAAAACAAGTTTATAGAGAACAGTGAATAATATTATAATATTATGAATGATTGACAAGTGATTTTAGAGCCAAAAAATTCATTGTAAATAAGTATAAAAACAATAATGTTTTCGAGTAAATTTTGCATAGCACTTTTTTAACAAGACACAAACTTTATATTTTATTTTGATGGACTTAACTATAGTACAATTTTTATTTTTAACAATATTTAAAAAATCTTAGTTAGCACATTCGGAAATTAAATTTAAAAAAAAAATTATTCATTAGTGTTTTAGTTTTAAAATAACGTTCAAGTTTAAGTTATTTAATTACGTACGACTACATGGGCAGTACAATAGTTGTAAACCGTTCAATATATTATTACATTACAAGTATAGAAAATGTATTTCATATCATAGATATCAAATTTTATTTTAATATTTATTTTGTATCATCGTAGATGCGACAATTACGGCCAAACTACCAATACGGCTAAGGTCAACGACCAAACCACCGACGACCCTACAGGTGGTGCTGTCGCGGAGGCGACAACACCCCTGACGGCGGCACAAGTAGTCAAAGGCGTCTGCAGGGCCAACGGCATTACTTCCACCGAAACCGCTGCAGAGGACGTAATCATGGAAGTACAGATCGACGACGAGATAGACGAAGATGACGGCGAGCGGTACTCATCGTATTCAATGTCATCGGTGGAGGACGAAAACGTCGATGGCAGTGACGGTAGCCGTAAAACCACTGTGACAAAAGTGACATGTGACGAAGACGACATTGAACACAACTTGAATGCTCAGACCAAGGATCACAGTTGTAGCAGTGCTGTGGTAGACACTACTACTTCACCACCTCCAGATGTCATAATGCATCACAACCACGATGTCATCAAGCGGAAAGGTTCGCGTCGAAGCCGCCGCAAACGTCGGTCGTCAACCACCGCCACGGTGGTTAGCGATCCAGATGTCCAAATGGCGCCTGTGGTCGGTACGGTAGGCGAAGAAGAACCGTTGGTACCGTCCCCATCACTACCAGCAGAAATAAATACGATGGATACCATTGACACCAATATTACCATTGCGTCAATCAATAAAGATAATACCAATATTGAATACAACGATGATAATATAACTGCCAATACCGTCGATAGTAATGCCACCGATACCAGTACGACGGTTGTCGACACTACCTCTGCCAAAGACGAGAGTGACCACCAGTCCACGGCAACGACTACACTGCAATCACAACAGGTAAGGTATTAAGGTCTGACCATTAGTGAGACAAGTTACTCGTATATTTTGTAGTTACCGTAACGAAACGATCTTTTTTTCTATCTATATACAGCAGCAACAGGAACCATCAATGATCTCGACCGCCGTACAAGATATGGTGGAACCAATGGTACACATTTCAGCCACTGTAGCAGCTGTCCAGGATGTGGAGAGTCGGTTATTGGAAGACTTTGAGTGGAAGCTCAGCGAGGTGCATCGGCAGTGGAAACGCCGACTGTCGGAGCACGAACGTAAGTTGGCCGACGAGATGGCCAAGCGACAGCGTGAGCTGAACGATGACATGGACCGGCGGGCATTGGAGCTGGCAGAAGAGGTGATGAAACGGGAGCAGAAGATGGCTGAGGAGATGGTGGAACACGAGCGACACCTCAAAGGCGTGTTGATAAAACGGGAACGGGATCTCGAGGAGCGGACGGCCGCGGAGATGGCCGAACGTAAGCGTGAGTTCGAGGCTATGGCCAAGACTGAAGTGGATGCTCGGAAACAAACGATAATGGCAGAGGCAGAGGCAAAGGTGGCCAAGCGAGAGAAGGAACTTAAAGCTGAGGCAGAGGAAGCGATAGCGGTGGCGAAACGGGAGCGCCGGCTGGCCGCGGTGGAGGCTGCGAAGCGCGAACGGGATGCAGTGGCGACGGCGTTGGCGGAGGCCGCGAAGCGAGAGCAACAGCTATTGGCAGACGCGGACAAGCGGGAGCGAGACCTCAAGGCTGAAGCTGATCGCCGGCAATGGGAAATGGTTGAACTGGAGGTGGCCAAGGCGGCCAAACGTGAACGCGAGCTGCGGGCAGAATGGGCGGCTCGGGAACGACAACTGACCGCGGAGTCAGAGGAACGTGAACAGCGAGCGGTGGAGGCAGCTGAAAGGCAGGTGCGCAGGCAATGGCGGCAGTGGGAACGGGACGCGATGGCCGAGAATAGGAAAGCGTTAGAGGAACAACAGGAGCGGGCCGAGCGTGAGCTAGCCACAGCCCGTACAGCGTGGGAACGGGACCGAACTGACCGAATCGCCGCCCTGGAAACAAGAGTATGTATACTTGTATTGCTACTATTCAGTGTGTCGTGTTTAACTAATAACAATCCACCAACTAATGATTAGTTGGTCCTCAGTGTTGACCTAGTCTATAGGTTATAATGGTAAAAATACTATGCACATGATTAATTAGTTTTTTTTTACAATTTCGTTAATGGCACCACAATTTTTTAAGAAATCAAAAACAAATTGTACTAAAGAATCTATGATATACATTGTTCAGTATGATTTCATGAGAATCGTAATTTTTCAATATAATTTTACCAGATACCTATTTAACATTTTCGTTGGAATTTCTGGAAAATCTTGAAATTTACATTTCATAAGTTATGACTATTGTCTTCATAGTTGTGATTAAGAAAATGTTCCATTTATATAAAACGTGTCACATATTTTTCCCTATTATTATAAATATGATGGTTCTGAAATTAGTTTGCGAAACTATCATAAAAATATTTTACCAAATTCTGTACATAATAATTAACTAGCACAGAATCAGGTACAATATATTATAAAAATATTTTATTATTTTAAAACAATTTTTGTAAAATGTATTAATTGTTTTATTAATATATTATATCGTATAAAACATATGGTTATAAATTATGTGGCGTACTATTTTTAAAGGTATAAATTAGTTATACCTTTTTATGTTTAATGTACTTGAATATCGTTACCTTACATAATTCCGTTACTGAAAACTGGAATGGTATAAAAACGAGTGTTTTCGTTTAACAATTATTTAAGAAACGAAAAATTAACTTTATTACATATTTAAACGTATACGTAAGTATAACTTATTAAAGAGTTTATACCTACTTTAGTGTTTGTTTACATACTTAAGTTTCATTTGAATTACCAAACAATAATATTGTAATGTCATATGTATATTGTGCATATTACATTTATTCATTAGGTATAAACGTATCGTCAAACTAGTTGTTAAACATTTAATCGTAAACACTGAAATGAGAATAAAAAAAAAATATTTTTATTTTGTAAGTAACTGAAGACATACGATGTGTAACTTACTTATAATGGTATACCTATGTTAGCTATACTTATATAAAATCACAACAAACTATGATCTGTAAAAATGTCTCTTTCCCATAATATAATGTAACGTACCTACTTAGTTATCGTCTGAAAATGTGTGATACAAATATTGATAACAAATTATTAAATAAAATAAAATAATAATATATCCGTATATAGTAATTGTAATAGTATCATCCGGGTAAAAATGATGTCAACAAATATTCATATTTATTAACTAATATGTTTACTTTATATCGGAGTAGCACGATTTGGCATTTTTGCTTGTTTGGTATTCAAAATCCAAACAACGTTTGGGCCCTCGATAACCCTAAGTGAATACGCCATTTTGAAATTAAAATAAAAAAAGTATATACCTTTTCTTCAGAAGTATGTAAGCCATATTGTAGGTTCATTATATAATTAATATATTGTACTAAAAATAGGTACTTCCTAATAATATTCATGAGAATACAAAAAAAAGAAAATTGTGTTCCGTTAAATTTGTATGGTAGGTACCTAATCAATAGACAATAAACTGACAATATAAAATATTATAAAAATATTTAAAAAATGTTTGTAAATTACAGATGTATTTTTAAGTTTTTAACATCGTTTATGATATCGGACTTTACTGCAGCCCACTGTAATTATCATTGTAGCCAGTCCCATTTCGTAGCTATGCAATTTTGATTTACATATTTTATAAAGTTCGTATGTGACGTCAGTGTGACGCATCATTACAACTTTTTAGTTTTAATTCTTGTTGATAATAATATATGATTTCTGGCTTTTGCATTTATATATAAATTGCATAAAAAGGTATATACCTATTTTACGTACATAAAAACCTACATATATGTTATTAAAATTATATTTATTATTGTCTACAGTGCCCTTGCGAGTTACGACATTAGAAAAATTAGTGCCAAAACGTATTATGATTTCAGGTTTTGTGCCCAAACGTGTCACATTTTGGGATAAAAATATAAAGTGCCAAAAGTATTATAGCCCTTTATAATTTATGTTAGGATTTCTCTTTTCAATAATAATTATATAATTAATACCTACTAAATGGCAATTAATATCTTCGGAAAACCAATTTATTTATTTTTATTTTTCCTACCAGCTCTATTCTCATTATTATAATTATCCAATTAGTAACTTTGTTTTTATACGATAATTAAGTGCAGACATTCCAAACACTAACATTATATTAATAATTTACAAAAAAACATAAAAGTATAATTTGAAAAATCAAAAAAGGCAAATAAATCTTTTTATTAATTTATTTAAAAAATACATGAATAGAATTTTCTTCGGTTTATCGAAATTGTTGTTACATAAAGTTTCAAAATATTATAGAGAACGCTTTTTACAGTTAAGTCTTGATAATTCGGATTTCAAGGAGAATAAAAATAAATTCGACATATGTATTTTTCAAGTTATATTCCTCAAACACGTCTTAAAAACACTTTAAGGAGGAAGAAAAAATTAATTAAAAGTAATCGAGGTTTTCGAGTTATCGAAACTCAACTGTATTTATTAATAGATAATACTAAACATTTTTCCTACACATTTCATTACTCTCTTGGCGTCAATTCAACGCATAATATTGTACATTATATGTGGTTAATTCAAGACATATAGACTATCTTAACTTATTTGCTAATTGCTAATAACACGTGTATATGAAAATCGAAAAATAATTTAGTTAAGCACCTAACTCAGTATCATTGTATGTATCATTCTAGCAACGAATATTAATTTTTTTGTTTCTTTCTAACATTTTATTGAAGAGTAATGATAATTTAGTCTCCTCCCTTACACTTTTTAAACTATTATTCATTGAATATTACAACGATTTTTCATTATTTTTTCAAAGCGGGGTTGAATATTAGTTATCTGTTTGTGTAATTACTAATAAAAATATTAAAAAATATTAAAATATTAATATAAAAAAATCCTATCATTAAAATATTTATACTATAATAGTTACACTTAATGTTTTACTCATTATAAATTAGATAGTATTAACTTAATATACTTTTACTAATTTTATATTTCTACAAAACTTCAAGGACTGCTAAATAATGATTGAATGTTTAGTTTTATTATTGATAAATTATAAAAACAAAAGGGTTTATACAAAAAATTGCTCCAAGTTACCAAACTTTATTGCAAAACAATTTCGATTATTCGTATGTTATAATAAATTATATTATGTTAAACACCACAACACAAGGATATATATTTACTAAATATTGTATGCATAATGCATACATATGTGTAAAATGAAAGTTTTTCAAGTATTAGAAGTATTAGTAGTATTTCTACTATTTAAAAAATAATATGATTTGTCAATATTTTGATATTTTTTTATCTATAATAGTATCGATTATAATCACTCAACTTCGCTTGATAACAATTTTATAAATAATAACAAATAATAAATAAAAATCTTTAAAAACCTGGATAAGATATTTACCAGTTTGCTATAAAACATTCCCCTCTATTATGCATGTAAATCAGTTGTAACACCACGAAGGAATTTTATAATAATACAATTGTTATTGCGTAGTGGACGGATCGTATGCAGGATGCTGTTCAAGCGGAACGGGCTAGGGGAGCAGCGGCCGCAGAAGAGTTGCGGCGTACTAGTCAGGAAGAACAGAAGCGAATTGTGGCCACTGCAACCGCGGAAGCTGCCGCTGAAGCTTGCCGCAAGGCTCGGGCCGAAGCAGATGCCGAGTTGGTCAAACTGCGACGGGCTGTAGATACGACGGCGCTGTGGTACGAAGACTTACTTGACGCGGCTCGCGCTGAACGAGACCGATTTACGGGTGAGTAAACGACGATCAAATGAGAAGACTATAACCTTGGGGGACTATTATAATCGTTAATTATATTATCTACGTTTTAACTGATTGCAAATTGTGTCTGTGCATAGAAAGGGCCGACGAAGCGGAACGAAAACAGTTGGAAGCTGAACGGAAACAATTGGAAGTGGAACGGAATCTGTCAGAAGCGGAACAAAAATTGTTGGACGCCGAAAGCGCCAAAATGAAAGCGGAGAAAGAGCTGGTGAAAATGTCCAGCTGGCTGACGGAAATGGAAATTAATCTGGCCACAGCAAAAAGCGATCTCGCCAACTTGGATAATCTATTGTTACAATCAGTCAATCGGCAGGCGGAAACTGAGAGCAAACTTAACGTGGCAGAACAAAAAGTTATCGAAATGGAAAAAAAGTTGGCCACCTGTGCGGTAGTGAAATCAGCTAATAACCACCGTGATGACAACGATGAGAATGACGAGGACGAAGACGAGGAAGAGAACAACGAGAACGACGAGGATGGTGACGGTGATGTCGAAAGTACAGCTACAGGTTGTGGTGTGGCCACCGACGACGATGACATAAATGGTGAGACAGAACCGAAGAGCTGCTGCGTCCGGGCTGTTAAGTAAGTTTCTTTATTTACATACCATAATTATAATACAGTTTTGTTGTTTGGGTAGGCTGATCCTTATATATAAATTATTCTTATTATTTCTCTTTGCATTTTTCCTACACCTCCAAATGGCTGCCCCCCCCCCCCCCATTACTTCTTTACTAACACTAGTTATTTCCGTGTCATTCTTTACTCTGTCCATCCATCTCTTCTTTAATTTACTTAGCTCACTCTCTATTTCCATGAACATGATTTTCCATAGCTATATTTAGTGTTACCCAAACTAATTTGATCGAATATTAGTACCAATTCTACACTACCCCGAATTAGTTTATTTCGTATTCTACAATACTCCTAATGAATTCATTTCTTATTCCTAGTTACTTCACATTAGCATTCTCACTTTATTTTTATAAGGCACAGTACCCAAAATGTTGATCCATACAACATGATTGAACCCACAACTGCATCATCTTGCCCACACAAAATACCTGACGGTTCTCTCCACTTCATAAATTCATAATTCTTTTACTGACGTCATCCTCAAACGATTCTTTTATACTACCTAAATACTTGGACCTGTTCTCCGAGTACAGCACTATATCATCCCCCCATCTTCATCACAAGTCTTGTCCCATCAATTTCTCAATTACTTCCTCCAAAACCATTATCTTTGTTTTATGCCTACTCATCTTAAGTCCCTTCCCTACCAGCATATCAATTCCACGTTCACTTATCTCGGGCTTTCTTCCAATAACACAACATTATCTGCAAACATCACACATTTACGCATCATGGCACCTCACCTTGTATACAGTATGTTAATTCATTGGAAAGTTTCTAGGTTCTTAAATACATTTTTATTTTATATTACCTGTTTACGGTACCAATGAAGAAAAATAGTTATAATACCTACTAGCCCCATAGTTACAGACAAAGATGAGTTTGCGATGGTCAGGAAAAATTATTATTATTATTATTATTATTATTCCGTGTCAAACAACCTTGTATATAAACGATAGACTAAAAAAATAAAATTAACAGATATTAAGTAACATAAAATAAGTAACTTTAAATGCTTATAAAAAAAAATCATACCTATGTATTTTTAATATTTTTCAACTGTTATTGTAAAAATATATCAGGAGCTTTGTATTACATTTTCACACTTTTTTACCCAACAAATAAAATTTTATTGATATTTATAGAAAAAAAAACTAAAAAAAAATGGAAACTGACAATGTCCGTAAACAGCTCAAAATAAGTCAAAATATTTGGAAAATGATATGGTGTATAGGAAATTCGGTTATAAGCAACTAGTGAAAATTTCATGTACCTATGGTCATTTGTTCTAGAATTACACCAAAAACCAAAATCGATTTTCTCGAAAACGGATTTTGCGTAAAAATTCCCGTTTTTCCTTCATTTTTCTTTTGTTTTTCACGTCACTTTTGAAAACTATTGTGGAATTTTTACTTTTGACCCCAAAGTACCAACTAGATTCACTTTCCTATCAGAAAAGTTACTGTTGAAGAAAATCCAAGCACTTTTACTGTCCTAATAGGTGATGAAGGATCCTAAAAAAAAAAAAAATAAAAAAAAAAAACATACATCATTGCAAAATCAATACATTCATCGTTCAACTCAGAATCTAAAAAAAAATAATTGTAGTATTTAATTAATTTGGTGTCTGTTTTGCTTGTTAGCGTAGTATAGTTATATTGTGGGTTGTGTGTCAAATTCTTTCTTGCCAAAACTTGGCAACTTCTATTCCATCCTTGGTCACTGACATCATATCGCCCATTGTGCAAGAAGTTGAGCAGCTTGGGCATTGTACTAGGTAGGTCATGGTCTGAGATTGTCCACAATCACAGTATATTTCTTCATCAGGAATCCTTATTCCCCTTAAGGCCCCATCTCACATGGTTTTCTTTGGATTGTCCAATCAACTCTTAGGGCCGTTCTTACGATGTCCGGTTAAATTTGACGGATACTTAACCGGTGGAATTCTGCCGGTAAAAAAATCTGTTAACAATCAGTTAGCGTTAACCGACACTTAACCGGACATTGTAAGAACGCCCCTTAGTCTATTTATTGTTCTCCATACTGCCTACTCTAAATTTTTCTCTGTAGGTAGATGTTCAGCCGGTACCATCTAATTCTTGTCTAAAGAGAGTTTCCATCTGTCGATCCTTTCTTGGTCTTGAATTCTTTCCAATATTTGTGTACATATTAGGAAACTCTTCCTAGATTTTAGGTGAGCGGTTGATGAGCTTATTCCAAGCATTGGCTGTAGCGTATCGTGTTTTTGTTTCGTTCTTTCCCAGTCAGCCTTGACTCCCCGGAGGTTGTCAGGAGAGCAATACCTGCTAAGGAAAAGATTTGTCCGATTGGTGTATTCTTCAAGCAGCATGTTATGAGATAGCATGATTCATTCAGTGTGACGTTAACTTGCTATACGTGTGTAGATCTGCTCCAAGCAGGGCTGGTGAATTCTCCTACTGAGAAGCATAGTGATAAGGTGGTGACTCTTAAGGTATGAGGGTTGGCGCCCCAGGTTGATTCAGTTAGTTTCATAATCAGAGAGTTTCTTGCGTTTACAATTTTTACCGTGTTTTCGCAGTGTTGTTTAAACGTTAACGAACTAGATCATGTTACCCCTAAGTATTGAGGGAAAGTAGTGGGCTTAAGTTCTTTTCCTTGCCATGTGATCTTTAGTTTCTGCTTTGCTTGTCTATTACATAGATGGAGGGCACATATCTGGGTTTTATCTTGGATAAGTTTGAGGTGATTTTTTTTATGATAAACTAGCGTGGTCTGAAGTAAAATATTCATCTTACTCTCTACTGCCTCAAATGTACTGCCTTGGATTGCCAGAGCCCCGTCATCTGCGTATATAAAGGATTTTGCACTTGGTTGTGTTGGGATAGGTTGGTCGTTTATATAGACGTTGTATAGTATAGGAGCCAATACACTGCCCTGAGGAAGCCCATTCTTCTGGGTTCTTCATATGTTATTTTTACCCTCCAGGACTACAAAAAAAACCATTGTGTCTCAATAACTTTAACTAATTTATGGCCATGGCGAGTTTATGCAGTTTCTCCAGAAGTAAATTGTGGTTTACGGTATCATAGGCCACTGTAAGTCTATAAAGGTTACTCCGGTAATCTTTTTTTCTTCATAACCAGCTTGATCTTTTGTTCTTCATCCCACTTGTTCCTTTATGAGTTTTTTATTAATAATAGAGCAAAATTTATTTAGGAATAATCTTTCAAATAATGGCATAGGAGAGACTTTTAAGATCGTTGGAGTCCTTCTCAGGTTTTAGGAGTGCAATGATCTTTGCTTTCACTCATATTTTGGGGATCTAGTACGTGTTTAATATTTCGTTAAAGAAGTCAAAAAATCAGTTATTGGTGCCCTGTCCAAAATGTTTAATCGGCTCTGTCAAAAAAATCATCCAAGCCTACAGCTTTCCTGTTCTTAAGGTCTTTGGTTGTTAGGTTTAGTTCTTCTTCCGAGAACATACTTGTTAGTATTGATGATTGGCATTCCCTTTTTTTGTTAACTCTTGAGCAATTTTTCGTTTTACCATTTGAATTCTCTTGATTAGTCTTATCGTTTAGGAGTAACTACTATAGGCCACTTGATTTATAGTTACTGTTCTTATATCGTGAAGTTTTGTAAGGTCACCGTCAAGTCTTTTTTGATGCTGTATTTCATGTCCAAATGGATATGAAATACATTTAGAAGCGAATGCCAGTGTAAACATTTTGCCTAGGCAATTGTTTGCACGCGTCATTCACCTTTTTCAGAGGTTTCGGAGCTAAAATCGTTAACATACAAATGCTGTGTATGTTTCGAAATTTTCGGATTGCTCCGGGGCCAGGCCAGGAACATAATTTACTCTACATCCTCTAGGAATATGATTTCTTGACACTTTTTTAACTATTTCAATAAATGAGTCGTACTGTGCGTGGGTTGCGGGAATTTATTTTAATTCGGAGTCTCAAACCCTTGAGAAAGCAGGCCAATTTGCTTTTGTGAAGTTGAATTTTCTCTTGAAAGGAACTTCAGGGATTTAATTCTAGCCAGGACTTCACACGATATGGAGCGAGAGATTGGTTTGTTTACGGTTTTGATGGCCTGTTGTCGGATATTTGTACTCACGAGTATTATATCTGGATTATATCCCTTCTTCCACCTACCGCTATTGAAGGAGTAAGGTAGCTTTAGGTCATGAATTAGTGATAGTTTGTTGTCTTCAGCTCATTTCTTCACTGCCTTTCCATCGCCGTTCGTGTCCGCGTATCCCCATGCTTCACTATGGCTGTTGAAATCTCCTATTATAATCTGTGTTTCCTGGTAATTAAAATTTTTAGGTTTGGTAAACTGAAAAGGGATACCTAGAGGCTTATATATTGATGTTATTGTACAATTTTTCAGTTCTATAGTTAGGATCTCTATGTCAGCTTGATCTTTGTAATCTGTTGAGAGGATTTTTAAATCTTGCCTGAAGAAAATTGCCTACCATATTTATTATAAGGTCTTTCTATTACTAATTTCATGTTCTTAATCTTCGGGTGGGTACTGTATTCTACTGTATCCGCCCCGGTGGTTTTCTTGAATGCATATGACGTAATTTTGGTTATAATTTCGTTTTGTCTGTTGAAATCGTCTATATAGCGGCTGGCTCATCATACTGGCAAGTAACATCTATAAAAAATGTGGTTGCTTGGAGTACAGAGATTTTAATTCTTTTATGGCGTGCTCAGTGGTAGATCTTTAGCCGATAAACGTTGCCCGGGGTGCACTGAGTAGAAGCCATCTACAGTTGTACCCCAGGAAAAAATAATAAAACGTTAAGATAAACTTACAATTATTTTAACATATTATTGTTTTTTCCTGGGTTACAACGGTACAACAGCTTTTTCAATAAAATACGATAAAATTGTAACTATTTATTTTTAATGATCGTTAACTAAATAGAAACACATATAACATACACAGGAAACCGTTTGAAAATTATGGGCTGCAGGTCATAAATATTAAATGAACATTTAATATTTCTATAGTTTAAGCATAAATTGTACCTACTAATGAGTATTATATAAGTCTATTGTATATGATTAAAATAAAAAATTCTGATAAGTTACCCGTGGATCTTGTACATAATCAACCATTTTTCTTCCCTTGTACTAAATTTAATTACCTACCGATAGAATTATTTCACAGGGTATTAAATATTATATTTTATTCAACAGGAGGCGCGTAGCACAACTGATTGTGTCACATGGTCAGCGGATGGAAGAGCAGCGTGAACGGCATGCACGTCAGATGCGCCGACAGTTGGAGATGTTGATGGATCAACGTCAACAGCAGCACCACCATCACCACCAACAGCAAAAGCATGAAGAACACCAGCAGCCACAGAACCAGCAGCAGCAACAACAAGAACACCAGCAACAGCGGAATGATCTAGACGAGCATAATCAGCAGGAAGAGCATCAACATCAGCAGAAAAAGGAGCAGCAGCAAAAGCAGGATGAACAGAATGAGCAATGGCAACTCCAGCAGCGGAGGCGTCGACCCCGTGGTGGCGGAGTTGGTGGAGCAGAAAGATCAGAGGCTGGCAGTGATCGCAGACCACAACCGCATTCGTCACCGCCTCCGTGCAACGGCGGTAGTGGAAGCAGCAGTAGCAGCCGGAGCAGCCGGCGCCGGAATAAGCACCGACAACAGCAACAACAACAGACCCCGAACCCGAACCTTCGAGGACCTCCGCCACCGCCCAGGCCGTCCGGGAGACCAACCGCATGACAAACAACGAATGCTATTGAATGTTTATTATTTTTACTCATATGATAACTATTGCTATTGCGTGGCGTGTGCTCATTTTTGTTTATAATTATTTATTTACGGCTGTATTTATTTATATTTATTTATTTGGGGGTTTTTTTTTATGACGCGCGTGTTTCAAAAATACTCATTTACTATTATTACTACTCATTATATATTATAAACATTATTATATTATATTATATTATGTGCCGTGGCTGTTGTCGAATGTTTAAACCAGCCACGAACATCCCTCAGAGACGACGAGTTTCTCAACCCTCACCCTCCATCACCTTACCTTTTCATAATAAAGAACTTTATGCACATCAAATACGATTTATTGTTTGCACGTGATTTATTTTGATCAATGTAACGATCTTTATTTTATTCACATTACTAAACCTCCATACACTTTATATCCACAATCCATGGTCATATTATTACAGTTAATGTTTCACAAGATGATTAATAATAAGGCAGCTGAAACGTGATAACCAAGGCAGAATGCACTTGAGCTGTCATTCGTAAGACAAGTGAGTACTTATTTTGAATTTTTACGAGTTACGACTTAGCGAAAAATTATAACTTAGAGCGTCTGATAAGAGAGTATATAATATGATAAAATTATTACTCATTTATATTGATCTAATATGTATATACCAAAAAAAAATATGATTTTTATCACCACGAAAATACATTTTCATTGCATTTTTAAATTATATAAGTGATTATATTATATAAAACTAACTGATCCCACGCACTTAGTTGCCCGTAAAAAATTACAACTTTAAAAAAAATTGCGATTGTTCAACTCCTTTTGGGTGTGACTTAGGCTCCCTGGTAAGCAATCGGATCGCGAACAGTGTGTGACGGCATATCAAGTAGGCAATGTGCGAAAATTTGATTTGATGGCACCCAAATAATAAATACAATTTCCACCATAAATCACAAAATCCCCGTTGAACAATCATTTACAACCTATTTTAAAACTTACAAAATATACAAAAAAAATGTAATTAAAATCAGTCAAGTCGTTATAGAGGAGTGAGGCCACTAACATCGTGACAATAGATTTTTATATAACAACATTACATAACTTTACAAGAATAAATAATTATTTTGGTGTAATAATTAACAAATATGCGTTGCTGTCTAAAACAGACTCTGTCAAAGTTTTCATTATATAAGTGCTGTATTATTTAATTTTTAATCTATCATAATCAAAAGTATAATTTCTTCTTATAAGCTCATGGTTAAAAATAAATTAAAAAATTGTCATAATATCTGCATTATATACAAAAAAAGAAGTCATGACTGACCGATTCATAAATCGTAATCAACGCATAGCCTCAACTCTCAACTATGATAGATAGCGGCTTGAAATATCCAGTTTCTGTTTGTATTATTGTCTAGGCGTGCAATAAGAAAGGATTTTGAATAATTTTGATTGTAAGGGGTAGAAATGGGCAAAAAAAAATGTTGTATACGATGCAATAATCTCTAGCTACCGTCTCTTGCGAGCTGCGGCTCTATGTCTAAAAATTTGTTGCTACGTTTATCGGCGTATCTCAATAATAGATAAAGTCATAAAGACAATAAAAGTTGTAACTAATCGTTATAGCAATGTAAAAGTTAAAACCAACTTAATTTTTTCGATAACGTAATTGAAGGGCTCACTGCAACAACAAGACAAGTCCACTTTTTTCGAAAATCAGTTTTTGATTGCTTGGAATGCGCCGTATCATCACGGTCAATGCTGTACAAAAACAAGGTAAGTCCAATCATTGTTAACGGTATAACGTGCAAATGGACTTGCCTCGTTTAATATTTTATGGTCAAAAACAAGACAAGTCCGGACTTGCCTTGTTTTTGGAGCTAATATTATATTGGTCATTGTGTAATATTGTAATCATATATTTTGAATTATTTTTGGCTTCATAACAATATTAATTATTATTCATATTTTCTCATAATATTCTACACTATTGTTTTGTTATTTAGTATTTTAGTATTTTAGTACGTTGCTATGACGTTATTACTTAAATATATTATTAAAATTTAATAAATTATTGACTTGTAAGAATTTAGTTTTAAACTGAAAAGTTTATATAAATATAATGGATCCTTCTAATATTTTAAAGTCTCTAGAGTACGATACAGACTTTTCTTCTGAAGTCGATGAAAATTTTCTAGACCCAGATTTTGATATTAGTGATCGGGAAAATGACGAACTGGATGGAATCTTAGCATTTGACAGAGATTCAGATTGTAATGAAAATAACGAAACAGATTTTCTATTGCCAGAAATAAATGTTATAGATGAAATCAGTGATGATGAACATACACCGCCTTCGCCTAAAGGTAAAAAAAGAAAGCTTAATTTATCAAAGTGGGAACGGAATATGTCAAAAGAAAAAAAGCTAAAGGCATTGGACATATTTCACTGCGTAAGAAAGTTGTTCCACCTAGATTGACTGGACCAGATTGCCTTTGTAGAAAAAAATGTTTTGTGAATGTTGTAGACGAAGATAGAATATTTTTAATATCCATTTTTAATAATATTGGGGATAAATCTAAACAAGATACCTTCTTAGGTGAGTTGATTCACTTAAAACCAGTCAGTCGTCAAAGAAGTAGGAATGGAAGTCGACCAAATAAGACTTTTTCTATACAGTATGAAGTAAGACTGGGCATTAATGTTATTTTGGTATGCAAAAAAACATTTTATTCGATTTTTGGTGTGGGTAAAATTGCAGTAGACCGAATAGTAAAAAAATTACAAAATAACATCCCTAGCCCATCAGATAACCGTGGTAAACACCATAATCGTCCTAATAAGTTACCAGCAGACATAAATTTTCAAATAAATATACATATAAACAGTTTTCCCAAAAGGCAATCGCACTATAGTAGATTGGATAATAGTAACACCAGATATTTATCCCCTGATCTTTCTGTGGCAAAATTATACAGATTATTTCTACAAAAATATGAACCAGATTTTTGAGCAGTGTATAGTGAAGACAGGGAAACAGTTACTATGAAACCTAGAGTAAAATATTCATATTTTGCTAAGTACTTTGCATCAAACTTTAACATTTCATTTGCATATCCAAGGTTGGACATGTGTCAGACTTGTGATCAGTTACTAAAGTCTATACAGAATGAAACAGATGCTGAAGAAAAAGCATCCCTTAATGTAGAAAAAGAAGTCCATTTAAGAAAAGCTCAAGTTTTTTATACATATTTAAAACAGTTGAGTGCTGAAGCAAAAGAAAATAACTCAATTATTGATGTTTTGAGCTTTGACTTCGAACAAAATATGCCTCTTCCTCATATTACATCCGGAGATGTATTTTATAAAAAGTAACTGTGGTCATACAATTTTTGCATACATTCAGCTAATACAGGAAAATCCTATTATTTTATGGACATTGAGACAGTTGCAAGGAAAGGTCAGAATGAAGTGATTAGTTTCTTGCATTATTATTTTAAAAATATTTTAAGCCAAAATATTAAAAAGGTTTTTTTATTCTTAGATAATTGTAGTTCTCAGAATAAAAATAAATTATTATTTCAATATTTGTCAGCGGTAGTAAATTCTCAAATGTTTTCTATTAAATCAATAATACATAAATACCCTGAACAACCTTAAACGACAGGATTTGCTTTTTTTTTAAGTAACAAGACAGTTGGAAACAATAGATCACTCGGAGGAGTATTTAGAACAACTCTGTGAAAAAAATTGGAAAAAAGTTCATTAGTGTCGTTAGAAAATGTCTACATAAAATAGCTTAACAGGTTCTTTTATAAATTATATAAAATTATGTGAATTATCAAAAAAATTTATTGACCTAAACACACTGTACACACACCAAAAATCAAGCGTTGGGCGTATTAATGAAAAAAAAAAAATGCAAAATTTGAACTAAAAAAAAACGGCGGCGTCCTTTACACCCAAAAATGGATACAATCTTTGAAGAATGCCTTTTAATCGATATTTTTATAGCAAAATAGATAAAACTTTGATGGTATGTCACATATTAGATCATGGCTTAGATTTATAATAGTATAGTATAAAAATATACTTTTAAGTATTATGGTACTACATAATATTTTGTTTTCTTAAGTGTTTCTTTAACCATACATAAATATGGGTCTCAACATTAAGGCACTCTGTGTAGGCAATGTGTTGTACCTTATCGAAGAGTGAATGTAAATAATTTTAATAATATTATTGGAAAAGTGAGAAAAAATCAATGCTTCAAAACGTTATTTATAAAGTTATTACGGAAAATAACGACAAAACAGTAAACGATAAACGAAACAAATATATAATATTATAATATAATAATTTGATTAAAAATAAACAATATACGTATATTATGAATCATAAAAAAATTTACAGTAACATTATTTAAAATAAGGTTTGTGCTTTTTTTACGCTGAATTTAACATCATTATTGTTTTTAAGTCTTGTAGTCTATATAAGTATGAATCTTATAAACTATGAATAATTCAAAGTTGCAAACTTATGTTAACAGTAATTTATATTTTTGAAATACTTCATCTTTGTTTGATTTATAAATATTGAATTTAATAGAATATTATTTATTTCTGTAATTAAAATTCCAATAAAATGGGTACAGAATTACGAGCGCGTGGTTTGGTGTAGATACTATATAAGTTTCCGGGAAAGGCTTCGTAAATGTGTTAATAATAGAGGACAATATTTAACGGATATAATGTTTAAAACTAAGTAATTATTTTATTTTATGTAAAATGGCATAGTATTTAATTTAAAAAATTTAATAAATTTGTTCTGTTAAATTGTTTATTTATTTGTAATTGCCTTTTAAAATATGGGAGGTCTTTTTGCCGGATCCTGTACTTATATAACATTATTATGCCATTTAAAGTTGTATTATTGATAAAATAAAAATACATTTTTTTTTTTAAATAATCTATTATTTCTTCTTTCATTCCATTATATTTAAGAAATATTAAATATTATAAAATGTTTATACCTAAACAAACAATAACTTGCACCAGTTACAGCTACTTACTAAAAAATCCTACTAATTTGATATTTCTTACATCACAATGTGGTTATAACTGCCTATCTATGCAAAAAACAACAATATAATTTATTAAAAAAAAAAATTAAATGTTAAACAAAAAACAGAAAACATAAAATTAAAATAGCGTTAATAACGACAAACGGAAAAAATCAAATAACGTTTGAAAGCACAATAACGGTGAACATTAAAATTGTGTAACGTTGAAATATTTGAAAACGTACAAACGATATATTTTTTTATAATTCAAGCCCTGGAAAACATATATGCTCTGAACGAGTCGTATAAGTATAATGGTGTATACTTTATACGTAAAGCCTGATAAATCCAATAAATTACGATTTTCATAACCCGTATGACCGTATTTAAACATATGTTTGAAAGACGCACACATATTTTATTTGTTAGCTGAAAATTAGATTTTTTTCTCGAATGAAATAAATACAAAATTTTTTTTTAATTAAGTAGTGTACAGCTCGATTGCAGCATATCCTCAGAATCGTTTACAGTGAAAATTATTTAGGTACATAATATAATAATATTTCATAAAACGGTTTCATAAGTAGGTACCTTTGTAAAAAAAATTATTTTATATTTTATTAACGTCTTCAAAGTAAGACCGACGATACATAAATTATGAATATGCAACCTAAGTATTTGTTCCGCTGAAACATAGAACTAAAAAAATCATCAGCTTAGGTAATACTCGTAGTCATACATTCTCGAAAAAACCATGTCTGTACTCTGTATAATGAATAGTTATGCCATCAAAACTACTTTAAACCTGAAGGTTTTAGCTAAATTGTACAACCATGAATTAATTCGTAAGTAAAACCCAATGTTTACCTACTTTTAGACTTTTACACTACGTGTTTAAAAACAAATAATAATAATTTAATGTAGGTACTTATGATGCGATAACCACGGTTTGAATACCGCGATACAACTACATTTTATTTTATAAGAACATTTTAGATAGATGAGGTCAGTGCACTATTTTTTTCTCTCTCTCTCTCTGATCCACCAGCAGCATAGCAACATAGTTTGTGTTGTCAGTGTTTTTACGTTGATATTTCTTAAGAATTTTTGAACTTTTAACATTTATATTTTTCATAACTTGCATACAATGTGAAATATTGTAAAAAAGCTAACTTACAGAAACAGAGGTGTTCAATGTTCATAACACCAGTTCCTTTTCATTTTTACATTATTCAATCTTTTTTAAATTTAAATCTTTAGATCTTAAGCAAACCATTTACACTATGTACATTTATAAATCTAAGACGTAGATAATATATTAAAACATTGTCATTAATTTAATATTAAATGATTAACGTATAGCGTATAGTGTACACTAGTGCAGTTTATTATTATTGCGCATGAAATGTTTGTGAGTACTTTTAAATATTTACCAGCTCAAACAAATTAACAAATTATTACATTTTCATCAATTACAGAAAATTAGATTAGATATTACCCTATTACCAAACATAAGATTTACAGAGTTTTTAATTACAGTGACCTACTTATTTACGAAGTACACTCACACCTACTAGATATCAAAGTGAGTTCCTCCTTTTACCTTTAATTTTTGTTTTACTAAATACATAATGGATGTACAATTAACGGAATAGAATGTACCTTCAACCATTATGGATCAATTAATTTTCTTCGTAACAAATTAACATCTGCTATCTATATATTTATACGATTTATATGACTATGAAATGAAACTTATTTTGACGACGGTCAAAAGTTCTCCAAAGTTCTCGTTTTTTTTTAAACAGATGTAAAATGTATTGGAATTAGAAATGTAGAATTCTTACTTTTGTTTAAATGTTTTCCAAATTGCCTATACTGAACCCCTTCCAAATTATTATTGTTGCTTTATATGAATCTATATAATTAAGTGATTAATTAATTGGATAACATTTAAAATTTTGAAACTCAAACATACTTAAATAAGTTAACGGGGTGTGAAACTGGGATGGGAGTATTTAAATAATACTTATTCGTTACTGAATAGTTTTATAATAAAAACAATACAATTCTGAATGGAGTTAAATAATTGAAATTTTGTTGAAAATGTATTATCACTTAAATTAATCATAAATTGTTTGCAGCTTTTTAATTTTCTTAAAATGTATTGCTCTCAATCGCTCTACTCAGAATCTAAATAATATTAAACAAACAAAACTAATTATGAAACATATCGTCTTAAAGATGTCAGTTTATTCAACACAAACCGCGCAAGAGTACAACCACAGTATTGCAATCTAGTCGTAATGAATAATAATTGAATATATTATATTAACTTGTTTGGTTTTGTTTATGTAAGAATTTATATAAATTAGAAAAACCCATTTTTTGGTGAATCGAAGTTCGCATTAAGTCGTGAGTGTGCGCACTTATGTCATATTATATTGATTTATTATACGACCTACTATTATACCCGCGGGTAGGTAAGCGGACCAGTCGGATATCAGGGAGACCGACGCTTAATTTTATAATATTAATATATTATACATACCTATGTAATAATAATATTATTACCGATCATACTCCACGATCTGTACCGAAAAAACCGGATGCCGCCGTGACCGCCGATAACATAATAATATACTAAATGTATAAATATTATATATCATGCAATCATAAAAAAAAATTGGTATTGCTTAAAAATATCGAAAAAAAATTGAAAAAGTTATACATTCCGTTGTTTCTGTGTGTGTGTGTGTGTTTATATTATGTTACACGGTTTGAGTAATAAGAAAATGAACGTACACTGCGGTGACTATGGCCATGGCGGTGGTATTGACACGACCTACATATAAATAAGTCGTCGTTGTCGTAATAGGTACCTATCTTCGAAGTCGTCTCGGTCGTTGCTGTTGCGTCGTTGGCATGTCCATCGTATACTCATAATCATACAGTCATACGTAATATTGTATGTATGGTTGAGGCCGAGTGTGGTGTAGTGTTGCGACTTATGCGGACAATTTTCTTTTCACAGTCGCACTAAAAATAAAACCATGGGTCGATGGTTTAGTGTGTCATCATTTGACTTGTAGTGTTTAATATTTCAACGGTTTATTGTAAGAATATTTGCAAACATTGTGTCGCGCTATAATAATTACAGGCAAAATAGGAATTTCGGGCATAGTGCGTTTATATTGTTCATTATACTTTCTACAAGGCTTGGACCGATTTCTAAGAAATTTGACACAGAGCTAGACTAGACCTCTGGGAAGAAGATAGGCTAATTTAAAAAGGGTAAATTAGATGTCCAAGCCGGGGAGGTGCTCAAACAGGGGTTTTCAGATTTACGATGGAAATTTTTGTTTGTAAATGGTTGCTATTGGTTTTAAAAATAATTATTATTAAAGTGATATGCCTTTTGGCGCAGTGTCACTTGTATTTTATTACAGAATGTAAGTTTTAACTAGGGTTGTGTTGGTACGGTTACGCGGGTATGGCCGTCAGCAGATTTTCAATTTTCGGCGTATACCCAATGTAAAATATCATTTTACGGATATACGCTCCAAAAATAACCCGAAAACCAAATAAAAGTTAAAACTTATTTATTAAATATTAATTAATAGGAAAAAATTTGTATGATGTTTCAATGAATTATTTATCTATTGAAGTATTGAATATACCTAAAAAATGCGTTGTGTTTAATGTATTTTAAGTAATTATAACGCGACGTGTTTCTTGCGGTGTTGTATGTTTGTAAGTGGTAACCACTGACGCTACTAATAGTGTTTAACATGGGCCAATTGAATGGCTTATTATTTTTGGTTTATTTATTATTTATACATTTATTTATAAATTATTGTTACTGCAATAATGGGTATTTTTCCTAAAATATAAGTATTAAACAATTTAAACTTTCAAGAAACTATAAGATTGTATCCGTAATAATTTTAAATTCAAATAATTTGACTTATTAATTTTTAAATATAAACGGTTCACTTCTAAATTAATGGAATCCAGAAGTATATGCCAAGTCGTGGCTAATTAGCTGAAAGATATTGAACACCGATAAACCCAATATTGAATAGAAAATATCTTTGTGGAAAATTCTGCAATTGATTGTATAATATTAATATTATGGTAACATTATACTCTTTTATTTCTTTTTAGTTTTTTATTGTTATTTTATTTTTTTGACATTCAAGTTGATTTTGTTTTATTTTCTAGAACTGCCGTCATAAGCCACTACGCAGTAACTCAAAAATCGTGGTTTTCAGGAAACAATAAAACAGCATTTGGATATAGTGCTAATTTGCTTCTTATCTTATTTTCTTATCAATTAATATGAAGTTTTAATGTGAAAAACCTTAATTTTTATTACGGTAATTGATAGAGAGTTAAAATATCTATCGATAGGTAGATAAATAACTGCTCGTGGCTTATGAAAATTAGTAAAATAATGTTAAAAGCTATGTACCTACTAATTGAATTGCAATAACGTTATTTAGGATAATATCATTTGAACGTAATATTAATTAGAAGTTCTAGACGTATTTAGGAATAAGGATTAATGAATCTTATTGGAGCCGAGCGAGAAAAATTTTTTTAGGTTACATACATATTTTATTAGTGCGTATTCCCATAAATGTATTTACCAATACACCACTGATTTTAACCACAGTTTCGGTGGACCAATTTTTCGCATTGTTTTTATATTTTTTTCCTTTATCTATACATACCTACAAATGTTTGGTTTTTTTTTTTTTATTCATCGAATTTTAGTTTTGTTAGGTTAGTTAGAATTTTGGGTTGAATTCAGTAAAAACGACAAACTTGGTATAACTTTTGTACTTTAGAGCAGCGTTTGTCAACCTTTTTTCATTTACGTACCCCTTGACCTCTCACCACTACTTTACGTATCCCCAAAATATTTCAATTCACACACAACACAAATAAGATATAATGAAAAATAAGTTCGATAATGGAAAATTTGGAAATAATATTTAATAATTAATGCGCCATACAATATATGTATATATACGTATTATATATATTTCATATAATTACGAAACCACTGAAGATTTTTATGTACGTCGTATGTGACACGGACACATTGAAAGCAAGCTACTAACTAATTATTAGAATAGATGTCGATACCAAACTAACAGAGAGTGGTGTATATGAGATATCTGTATGTAAGATAAAAATGGTTAATGGATTTTTAATAGACAAATGATTGGCATTGTATTGAACAACGTTACGTAACCCGATTAGATAAAATCCAGTGTCCTGTGCCACATTATTAAATATTTCACAAATTACAAATTATTTAAAATACACCAATTTTAATTTTTCCGCCATCACGCTTTTTTTTCACGTACCCCCTCATACCTTCTTACGTACCCCCAAAGGTACGCGTACCACAAGTTGAGAAACGTTCCTTTAGAGAAAATTGTACACGTTAAATATTTACGTATACAAACCACACGGGGTCCGCGATCCACCGCAGGTAGAAGGCCTACCTCATAATATACTGTTGCAAATCTCGCGGACAACGCCGGTTGGAATATACATTATATTAATTTAGGTAATATCATTTACACTTAAAAAAAATTGCTTCCACTGCACATTACATCCAAAAGGAGTTGAACAATCAGAATTTTTTTTCCCTGCAACGCCGGTTAATTCAGCTAGTATAATAATATTATTATATGTATAATACTACTTTATTGCGGCGTGGTAATTTTCCAATTTGGATGGCTAAGGACATGACCGTTATTATGCATGTAAAACTTAGCGAAAAACACATAAGTATAGTTGCAAAAGTTCTGTGAAACTTTGAAACTCTAAGTGCCATATAATAATTAAGTTTGTATATGAAGCAATAAATAAAAAAAATAATAAGTCTAGCCAAATATAATATTTGAAGTTCGTTATCCATTTTAATCAAGGCTTGCAAACGTCATAATAACGTTATGATTATGAAATTATATTTGAAAAAAACTGATTGAAATTTGTTAACTTAATTATAACGGAAAACGATAGTCAAAAATAATTAAATACCGCAAAACAAAACATAACGATAAATATCGCGAAACGTAATTTATAGGATTTCGTTGAATGAAAAATAAAACGAAATAATTTAAAATCTATTTATTTAAAAGTTATATTGATTTCGTAGAAATATTTATTTCATGGATACAGACATTAGAAATGATTATATTATATTCCGTATCCGGGCCATTACCTACCACAATTAATTGCTATTAATACATTTAATAGGTATATTGACACTATTCTAAATAACCTTAAACGCAAAACTTGGATAACGTTTAGATTCTAAATAACGATAATCGCAAAACTTGGATATAACGTTTTAATTCTGAATAACAATAAGCGCAAAACTTGTAGAACGTTTCAATTATAAATAACGATAAACGCAAAAATTGTGTAACGTTTTAATTGTGAAAAACATAAAACGGAATTTTTTTTCAAATGCAAGCCTTGATTTTAATAATTGAAATTATAGTGGTTTATGAGTATAAAATTAAAAATAGATAGTATAGGTATTCTTAAGATAATATTTGTAATATGTTTTATTTAATGGAATGTATAAATACTATTCTATTAAATCAAATTTTGATTTACTATAATTTTAATATTCTATCTTTGGCACACCATTATTTAGGTACTTGTGCGCGATTTCCAGACTATTTTAGACTTTTTCTACCTTGAGTACTATATTTGCGATGTGCTCGATTCCACACTTTGCCCATAACATATTATATATTGTAATTAGACAATGATTTGTAGAATTCTCACATATTTTAAGGCCTTCTTTTGCATATATAGTGTTTAAATACTTTATCTTAATGTTATAAAAATTATTTGGATGCAATATTAGACTTAATGCAACAAACAGTGTATCAATTTGGCGGTGAGTCTTATATCAATATTAAAAAAAAAAAATGTATAGTTGTAAACTGGTGTACTTATTACGATGTTGCATAAAAAATAAAATTGAAAATACTTTTGAATATATTATATTAATGTATCGTATGCGTATAATTCAGGAGTTTTGTATAGCTGAAGCAGCTGCGTAAACGGTATGGTACGTCGCGAGTGGGGTTTATTGAGCGCCACAAATTCGTGGGGTGAAAAAATATTTCCCCACCGAAATATTATATGATAATATACGGCTTACACTCTACTAAACTTTAAAGCGTATAACAAGAAAACTTCATGTTAAATATTAAAAATGTATAAATTGAAATTAACAGAAATATATTCAGCATCATAATTTTATAGTGAAAAACTGGGGTTAATTGATTTCTTAATTTTAAATGTTTGAAAAATCGATTTTATTTAGAAAATGAGAAGCAATTTAAAATTTAATCACAATGTGTTCTGGACTAAATTTATTCGTTAAAAAAAAATGAAATAAACTGACGAACGGGTACGTGTTTTATATAATTATCTCAAGATGGTGATTTTGAGACCTCCGTCGGGTATATTTGACTTTTGTTCATACATCAAAAACATTCAGGTCATGCATATATTATAGGTTCTCTGAAAGTCTGAACATTATGTGTAGTATGATAATTAAATTCAACTATGGATGCGGTGGGTTGTTTTGCCGTAGGGGATAACCGTCATCGTCTATAATGTACACGTATTCAATTAACGCGGAGATCGTACCAAGTCGAATCGGGTGCGAGGTTAAAGCGAACTTCATGTTTAATCGAAATCATGCCGCATACATTTTATAATTAAACGTTGGTTTTAGGACCTGTCAAAAGCACTCAGTGGGAAAACATAAATAGATTGACAGCCGAGTAAACAATTATAAACAATGTCGTGATGGTATATTAAGGGATGGCTCGGGGCAGGGATACGTATATACGTAGATAAAGCCGTTCAACGCTCGACTTCACCCCAATATATATTATAATTAAATCATTTCCAATTACATCATCCCAAGTTAACAGCTCTGATTCTACGAAGTCCTCTTGTATACATTATACGACGCGCGAGTTGGTATAGTCAATATAGTTAGTATAGTGAATATAGTTAGTATAGTTCACAATTATTAAATAAGTCATCACTAAATATATATGCGTACTTCACAGTTCACACTTAGTTGTCCTCTGTGTAATTCACAATATTACACACGAAAAGTCACCAATAATAATATTAATTAATAATAATATGGTTTGAGGGTTCTAAGAAAAACTCCTCAAATTTAATAATTAGCTATATTTTATTATAATCAAATATGTATCTATTGAAAATTAGTTTTGGTGTTGTCTGATACAGTTATTCATTATTTTTTTTGCAAAAGACAGTAATTTAAAACTCTCAAACAATTAAAACATTTAACCCTGATATTATTTCGATAATTTATTAAAATATGGCCGTTAACTTACCTACAGTAAATTTGAGATATAAATTTTATATCAAATACTAACAACTGTATAGTGTATACAGTACCCAGCAATGGATTATTTTTCGTTCAAAGTGGGTCGTTTCTAAAGAAAAGAAGCATATATCGTGTATTGGTGTGTACTTGGCTGAAGGGTTATATAAGAGTTGTTAAATAGATGAAAAGTTATTATTAATCGTGTTAAAATTATTACACCACGTACGTTCCTGTAAACACACGTGTGATAAGACTGTAAGATATATGATGGTCGCATTACAATTGTATTATACCTACTCGATATAGATACGGATCTTTCAACTTTAAGTATAGGTCCCATTGGCACCCGGACAATTATTGTGTACAAAAACATCAAACGTATATTATAATGTGAGTAGTATGTAATAATGTAATGTACTAATATAGTAATATATAAATACCGTTTGCATTTCAATTGCATTATACCTAAGCAGTATATACAGAACTTTCAAATTTGAGTGTTCCATCACTCCGGTTGGCGCCCAGGAAATTCTTGTGTATATATTATAGCAACAAAATACTGTGTATATTATAATAATATAAAATATTGGTAGTATAGGTATGTATTATGTGAGTACTTATATTATGTTATAATCGAAAACTCGAAACAATTAATATTCCCGAGGTTGAAATAATCGAAAATTCAATTACCCACCAACTGAGAGTTCTTTGTCATAATCTTAATTGTACATAATATTATATCAAGTTTGAATACTATACTTACGCATGTATAATATCCCAGACAGCGATTTTTTATTTAAAAATATTATTAGAACATTATAATCACGAATAATATTAGTATAAAGTCATTTTAATAATATTATAACATTATCATTACAGAATACTGTCTGGGATATGGTTATAAAAGTAAATTTTAAATTCTCGTACATCAAACGCGTTACAACTATAGGGTATATGGAATTAATGTATGACGAGAGGAGTGCGAGACATTTTGTACTTTTGTAATACGTCTTTTTTAATCACCGCAGCTGCTGTGGGTAAACAAACATGGGTTTGCGTAAAGTTTCGTACATTATATTTCTGGATTGTTATTTTATACGTGTACCATTATGAGAATATTTCAAGTTTCGTTTTATTTTGTTTATCCAACTAAAAGCACAAAATAAGCATGGACTAAAAGCACAAACGAATTATTAAATATCAAATAAACAGAAAATGTATCGTAATAATAATATTGTTTTTAAACCCACTCAGTTGATGCAATATTGGTTTTAACTTGCTGATGTTCAGTAAAATTTTATAAATGATACATGGTAAATATTTATTAATATTTCCTAACTGTATTTTCACCTAAATACTTTCATGTTGATTTTAATTAATTAAAATATCTACTTATTTTTTACATCTAATAATAATGAATAATACGTAGATATAATAAACTTTATATAATATTATTTAATATGCCACGTAACAGCAATTAGTTGTTTAGAATTTTCTAATAGTTTAGAAGCGTTATTAACTATATTATGTCATGTAAATTTATATGTATTGAATTTGATTAGGCAATTTAATATTTATTATTGGTTACATTTTAATTTATTCTCTTGCATATAAGTCATACAGTTACTTTATACCTACCAGACATATGAACTGAAAATTGCTTTTATTTTATATTTAATCATACATACTGTATAGAAATATGTACCTAATATAATATGTCTATCTGAGACTTCTGTTTTGGTTCATATACCTGTTATTTATATGTTAAAAATAAAATCTTAATAAGTTTTAGAAGGAATTGTATTTATTTTTTATTTCTAGTGCAGCACTTATATAGTGCCACTTTTAATAATACCATTTTAGTATATTATAATGTATACTAAAATATATATTATAATATACAATATAATGATATAATTTATATAATATGTTAGTAAAAAAAAAATGCCAACGGCACGCAGTGTTCCCAAGCGGTCACCCATCCAAGTACTAACTACGCCCGACGTTGCTTAACTTCAGTGATCGGACGAGAACTGGTGTACTCAACGTGGTATGGTCGTTGGCGAAAATGTTACGATATTTAAGCATATATAAGCTGTGAAGTTGTACCGTGTATGCTGCCCAACTATAAGGAAGAATGCAGGAAGTTTGAAATATGAATAATTAAAAATAATATAATAACAATATGTTCAAACACTGAGACACTGAGTCCAAATTGTTCAATTACCAGTCCAAAGTGTTAAATCACTAGGTTATTGTATTTGTTTATAAATATTGTAATTTATCTTTAGGCATATTGATATAAATTGGTATTGTTTTATTCATATTCATTTTAAAATAGACAAAATAAGCAATATTTTAGTTTAAACATTTATTTATATATTTGATACCAAAAACGAACGTATCAATGAATTCTAAAGGTGGAAAAATCCTCAACTGTTCAATCCCTGGATGGTTTACCTACCTAGTAAATTACTACGATATCTCTTTCATAAAAATATTAATAATCCGGTCAATTACAATCTAGTTTATATTTTATTTACACTTCTCTAATTTTATAATAACATTACCATTATAGGAATTGTAATCGTCAATATTGTAGGTAATGTCAAAATAAAATAATAGTATTTAACAAAGATATTTCCATAAAAGCAAATAAAAAAAAGCTGCTAAGTGGATGTCGCTCTGCTGTCCAGTAGGTTACAAGTAGTTCAATGTATAATGGATTGTATTAAACTTGAATTCAATTATATAATATCATTGTATAAGAAAAACGATTCTGAGTGGAGCGAAAAAATGTATTGTTTTTACTATGATGTATGTTTTTTAACTGTCTGTAAAATTTTGGATAGTAAGCATGCTTCGATTTTTGAGATCAGCATCTTTTCTGATAGAAAAGTTAACCTAGTTGGTAAACTTTTGGGAGGCCGAAATTGAAAATTCTAAGTAGTTTTAGAAAGCGTCAAGAAATAACTACCGAAAAATTACGAAAAACCGCTAAAAATGGTATTTTAATTTCTAACGCTTTCTATATCACCATAGCAACGAATAAAAAGTTATAATATTATAAGGACTACGCTAACCACTCAGAATCGTTTTTCATATAGGTACGATGGTTTATCACTGTATTCAAATATAACACATCCATTACAACTACTGTACAGCAGAGTGGTACCCACTTGTCCACCTTTTTTATATTGTTATTATTTATTATAGCCTGTAAGTTGAATTAATATTATAATATTAATATTTTTTATTATTGTGATGATAAACAAAGCGTTAGAAATTAAAATCTCACTTTAAGCGGTTTTTCGTAATTTGTCGGTAGTTTTTGAGTTTTTCCCGTGGCATTCAATAAATATTGAGAGATTCGAAAAATGACCTCTCTATAGTACCATCTTGATCCAATTTTCTTAAAGATATGGTACTACATATACTACTGTATATGTTGAACTCAAAGCACCCCTTAACTGGTAGAAATTTTATATACAGGAAAAAAAACAAACACCATTGTAAAACCACTAACTTCATCGCTCCACTCAAAATCTAATAACGTATAATAAATTAATGAAAATTTAATATTATTGAATATTTTTAAAAAAACTAACAATATATTATACTCAATGATAATACACTCTTAGATGGAGATATGTAGTAGGGGCGTATTCTGGAAAGCAATTTATTTTTTTTTTTAGAGGCCATATGAGACACTAATGCTGCCGTCAAAAGCAAAAATGCTGTAAGTCCCAAAAAAAAATAGAAATGAGATAAAAATAAACAAATTATTGTAAAATTTAGCTTGTGTAGATGAATATGCCGTATGTCTAAAATATTACTCCAAAAGTATAATACAAGCAATAATCAAATAACTAAAACGCCATAAATCGTAGAAAAATTCGTGGTTAGTTAATATTAAAACGTAAAACGTTTATATTCGTGGTTACTGGGTAAAAACGCCGCGCCGCAAATACACTATACCAAGCACTAGCGCCGTAAGTATTGTTGAAGATACGGCATTTTATCTTAGTACAATTTATAACTGACGGCATTTTGGTTAGTAACCAACTATGGACCGGTTTACGTACCGCAGAGCAAAATATTCCAACATGCAAATTATAAAAATTATGTATAAAGTATTTATTTTTTATTTATAAATTGACTTAAAAATAATATTTTTGTTTTGTGAATTTATTAATATTAAAATGTATAAATAATTTTATCATATCAGAAATTGTTACTTACGAGTTACGGTATTATTGCTTTTGAATAAAGTATCAACAGTATATACCAATACTAAGGTACAACGTGAAAAGTAAAATATCTTGTTAAAAATTAATTTAATGATATTTATTATTGTTTCATATTGCATCCGTTGGGTAAAATTACATAGGAAAATATTTATCATATTTAAATAATTAGAAGGTACAAAGTGTTATGATTTTATGAAAATACAAAACACAAAACGTATTTTTCTCAAAACTGTTCTCCTTTGACCTCCGGCATTTTCGCTTAGGACGGCAAAATGTGAGTAAGATTTCTCGCACAATCCTGAGTTCAAAAAAAAAAAATCTGATAAAAGCGAGCCGTGTCAGTGGTATTACAACTATGGTAGTCTCTAAGGGATTCCAACCTTTAAGAATTTTGTTTACACAGGCTATACATCTGATATAAATAATATATGTACCCTAAAAATATATATTCCTCTAAATAAATGCTCTTATCATTATCTTAAAAATATTTATGATTCCCATTGATATTACTACTGCTTCTTATTAGAGAATATTTGGTTTTTAAACATTTTTCTTTTATGTTGAAAAATTAAGAAATATTTTTATTAAGATGGATTATGTAAGCTGGAGAGTATATAATTTCATGATTCTTGTCACACAATTAAGTCATAAAGATCAAACGTACATCTCTACATATTTGTTATTTTTATTCTTCTTAAAAGTGTTATATTAAGACTTAGGTGATATGCCATCTGAAAATAAAGTGTCTGCCCAAAGCCTGCGGGGAATACAATAGCACATAGGTACGCTGCATGCTCCGTGCGCTCGCTTATATAATAATAGTGTTGTTTTACACTATAAGACCATAAGGGAATGTAGACCTTTACATTCGATACATAAATAAAGCCGATAATACATAATATTATGTGTATTATTATAATATACATATATTTATTTTGTATTGTTAATTTTTTTATAATATAATAGAATACCATTATTGACGATAGTATAATACCTGGCAGATGCCAATAATACGTCGCACATGTCACATATTGTGCATATTGTGAAGTTGACGATTTATTTATACTCACAATTATCATCACTCGCCGTCACCATCATCATGCTGCAAAGTTATATTATATATTATTATATAGGTGCATTGGTAATTTATCGTCGTCACCCGTCATATTATATAGATATAGGATCATAATTTAAACTTCATCAAACATCTCATAAAATATTATTATTATGCATATTTTTATTTAATATTTAAACCATACACGAGTGACATATTGACAGTATGTTACTGTTCACTATTCCCTATATTTATAACTTAATCAATATTATATAATAAATAATAATATGAACTATCAATTTTCAAATAACAATCTACAATTTTGTAATTATAAATTATCTTTATTAATAAATAAAGATTAAGTATTTATAATGTCTTAGGTATATGTATGATTGATTCGAAAAATATGCCAATCAATCTTGTGGGAAAAGTTGGTGGGGCCAAATTCACGCACATCGCAACTAATGTCCACCCTTGTTCATTGGCCATTACTCATTACTTTCATTAGATTTCGGTTAAATCAATTTTTCGATTATCATTCTCCACTGATCCATTAAATGAATGAAGTTCTAAATAATTAAGATTTAGAAGTTATAATATAAAATAAGATAGATTTCTATAATTTGAACAATTTTAAATTTTTACCATTAACTTGTAATACAAATTTAAAAAAAAACCAATGAATAAAATACATAATACATACATTTATTTTACCTACATAAAAATTACTAATTTTACATCATAATTAATTGTTTGTAGGATATGGATAAATATATTTATCATATTACTAACTATTCCAATGCAAAAACACACATAATTCTTCGATTATTATATTTGTTACGAAGTAATATTATAATATTATGATAGGTAGCAAAAAACACTTGTATAGTCGTGTAGAAAATTAGTTTTTTAAATTGCATGATTTATTAACAAAATTATAGAAAATTTTAGATACAAATCTTAGGTGTACTTGAAGACTTCATGTTTTATTCGTACAAAATAAATGTATTCAGTCCTTATAGTGGTGAGTAGGTACTTACGAATCACGACAAAATGTATTATTCATTTTTTATAGTCAATGGTTATCCGCAATCAGGTGATCAGCAATCTCACACATGAACATGTCTGAAATAGTTAAGAAGATAAGATATACGCTAAACTGCTAGAGCACCGCAAGTAAACTCAGATTTCATATTTTATTCATAAAATACAAATAGGTACCTACTTTATAATATCTTCATTCTACATACATGATACATATAAGAACGCAATTACCTGCTGCAGCACTAATAAATACAAACGTTTTTCGCTAAACGAAGACATTCAATAAAATGCTAGTAAAATCAGTGGCATAGCCAGGAAGGTGTTTTGGTGTTTTAACAACCCACCACCAATCTAATGTAAAAAAAAATAAATAATATATTTACCTGCAAGTGCAATTTATCTTTCAAGAATGTGTGGGGCTGGTATATATTTATAAAGTGGATTTGCTTTCAAAGGGTTGGAATAAAAAATAATACGAAAAAATGTATCTTTCAAATATGGGTGGGACTGGGGGGGGGGGGCATATAAGCGTAGTGTACATTGTTAGAGAACCCAAAGAAAATACTGTTCTATGGTTGGCTCTAATCTCAATGAGATAACGACTTCGCTATTAATCACGAACTAAGATATATTTTCTGTTATCACGAATTTTAAATTTAATATCAAATTCTTATTTCAGGATAAAACATTGTTTCATACAAAATATGTTGGTTATGGTAACTAAAAATAAAAAATAATAGAAATAATTGTTATTCATAATATAATCTTATCAAAAAAAAAAAACACACATCATTGTAAAATCAATACATTCATCACTATGTCGCTATGTGTATGGTTGTTATAAATTTCGTCTCTTAATTTTTTTGTCCGCCATTTTATTATGTTTTCTATATGCCCATAATCTGCAAGGATCAAAAAGAATGTAATTTCATCATGAACCAAGGTATTTATAATTTAAATTACTTTTTTTATCATTTTAGAACAGACGGCGCCGTGGTGAGGCTTTCTCATTACTTACTTGACGTCATTATCGTTTATTTAAATAAGGTAATGTTACATGTTATTAAGCATTTTTACAAGCCTGAGATGGTCCCTTAAAGGGAGCACATTTAAATTATCTTATATATTTCATTTTCTAAAAATAGAGATGGCTGAAGTTCTGGTTTTCGCATATTTTGATTCCTCGACCCGGATTGTTAACCAGCCGACCTCGATTCTCATCCTGTCATCCAGTTCTCTTCGATTGTTCTAGGTAGGGGTGCTTCTCCAATTGTGGTTTTCTGCAGTTTTCCCTCTGTCTCCGTTCTTAGTAGTTGTTCTCATCGATCAGTAGCGCTGTGTGGCTGCATCCGCAACCCTTTTCGGTCTCAATCGCAATCAGCCATGTAGCTGTGCTACAGGTGTCCTACACAGACCCCGAGGCACGCCTTTCACTGAGGGGTGATTTCGGACAATGCGTTGGGGTGCGCCGGTCGCCGGTCGATACTCCGTTTCCGGATCGTCTCCCGGATTGGCGTCTTCATTCTTCACCGTTTTCTGATTTGAGTGCGAAGTTGGCACTCTCTGGTCGTTGTTCTGACCCGTCGGTGTTGGTTTTATATAGTTTGCCTTCTATGCCTCCCCCGTTAGCCGGAACCGGAATTCCGTTACCAGTCGGCACCACGTGGAGGTGGGGGTAGGACTTTGCCGACCATAATTTAAATTACCTAACCAAAACTAAACTATCTTTTGATATTTGAAACCACATAATATTAAATTACAAAAAGAAAAATAATTAAATTGTTATTGTTTTACGATGTATAATATGTTTGAAGTATGTACAACGATTATGACCTAGTTATTAAAATTTCGTTATATTGTTTAAATACAAATTGTTTTGAATCCTGAGTGGACATTTTTTGTTAAAATTTTCATAGCAAGTGGCTTTAAATGTGTAATTTATTTTGAATTTCACGCTATAATAATTACTGTTTGACAAATTATGTCTTTATAAGATTTTGTCAGTTATTTTTTTCAGAATATTTTGAACGAAATAATACATAGTTATACCTATAAACAATTACACAGAGATAAATAGCGACTGGTTTGACATAGTGAACTGTGGAGATCCTCAGTTTGTGATGCGCTTATTTATATTTTACTATGCTAATAAATTTTATTTAAAGTACATCTACCTATTTTGGTTTACTATATACTGGTATGTCGGTGTACTAAAATAAATACAATTTATACAATATTCAGGAAATTCATTTTGTGACTTTGGTTGCATTACTAGCCAGCATTACAGCAATATAATTTTACATATTCTATTTAAATAAATATGTTGAATATATTTTATAAAATGTTTAAAGAACAAAAATTATTTGGTAATAGAGTAGATATCGATGATTCAGATTCATAGAAGACGAATAATGTAAAAGTCGTCAGTATAAATATTGATGGTTATAATTGTTATTTATTTTAGTAATTTTAATTTTATAAAATAACACATTGCTATGCGCAGGAATTAAAAATTGGTTGCGGATTAGTATGATATAAAACAGGTTTATAAATCTGTCAAACCTTTAATATAGAAAGATATTTTATAAAAAATATAAATAATGAAAATATTATTAATACACTGCATAATCACGTATAGGATATATATTTATTATAATTTATAATATATATATTTGTGTATTTTGTTTCCTTATATTATTATTATTATGTTATCGTATCGATTATCGTATCGATTATCGTTTATATTAATATAATATTATTTGTTAGTATAATAAAATAAAATAAAATATTTTTAATTAATTTGTTGATTTTTGATGACCCCTGTGTTATTTGTTTAAGAAATGTAAAACGATTTTTGTAAATGAAAATTAATCTCATTGTTAAAAGAAAAGTGGGAAAGTGGATGTCGTTCTGCTGAGTAGTTTGTTACAAGTGGATCACTGAAAAGAATGGTATTAAATTTGAAATCAATGATATAATATCATTGTATACGAAAAACGATTCTGAGCGAAGATGGTTTGTCTACCAATGATATTTTATATTATTATTACGAATACGATAGCTGGTACCTAAGTTGAATTATATTATTTGTATGTAATATTATACTTTAGAAGTTTCAAGTACCCACGAATAACATTTTTAAAATACAACACAAAACTAAAATCGTTCTTCGTTTAAGTATCTAATTTCGTCCAAATTTGAACATAAAATAACTATAAAACTGTGTCTTATATTTTTTGGTTACAGAATCTACTTACGAGGAATCTTGTTTTAAATTTTAAATTTGATAATATTGTCAAAAATCGAACTATAAATGCTTATTAAAAAAATACTGTGTTAGGTAATTTTTAAAATTTTTCAACTGCAATGGTAAAAATATATTAGGAACCTTTATTTAATTTTTGGCCCAACTAATAAAATTGTATTGATATTTATAGAAAAAAAAACTAAACAAATTGGGAACTGATAATGTCCGTAAACAGCTCAAAACTAGACAAATACATTTTGAAAATCGTATCAAGTATAAGAAATGCTAAAATAAATATTCAGTTAAAATAGCATGTATCTACGGTTATTTGTTTTATGGTTACACCAAAAAACTAAATCTATTTTTTCGAAAACCGATTTTGCGTAAAGGTCTGGGAATTTTCACTTTTGACCCCCCACAGTACCAATTAGATTCACTTTCCTATCATAAAAGATGCTGTTGAAGAAAATCATTTTTACTGTCCTAAAAGGTGATGAGTGAATCATCTGATGATAGACACAAAAATAAAATAAATAAAAACACACACATCATTATAAAACCAATACATTCATCGCTCCACTCAGAATCTAAGACTAAAATGATATATTCAGTGATAAACTATACGAATTTTTGTTTGAGTAATAAATTGGTCTTATGATTCAGAGGCATAACACACGGGCTACCTTGGGAGTTAGGACAAATACTCCCAAGTTTTAAACTGAAAGTGCGACTATGGCCTCGCACCATTAGATACGTACCTACCCAATTGACGCACAGGGAAAATGGTTCGGAAACTGGTATATGGGAACAGTTGTATCGATATATCTGATAAAGGTTAACACTAACAGGTATAATATACACGGTAATCTGGTAATCGTAATGAACCGTATTTAAAAATAAATATATATCTATGTCTTAGAAGACGTAGTCTTGTGTAAGAAAAATGCATCTTTAAACATATTAAGATGTAGTATTTACGTTTATAATGATTGATCAGCAATCACTTATCAGTTATCACACACTCAATAGCTGATATGCAATATTGTATTATGCCTCGCCGCGATGATATTACGTGACGACGTTGACCGTTCATCATTGTGAATGTGTAATGTGTATACTATTACACTAATCGAAAACAGTAATAAAGATATTATGTAGATGATTGGTGGCAGTGTTGCATAATTTCACAGCACATATACACCGCATACGGCACACGCGCTCACGCATTATGTACATAATGATATATGTTTAGTAATGTATACGAAATCGTAAAGACGGGTTATTTTATTACTATTATTAATATTATTAGCATACTATAGACAATGACGTCGACCGGCGGATGAATGACCACGGCAACAAGTCCGTACCTATACCGACAGTGGCCTACTTAAACAATAATATTATACGTAGACTACGACCTACCTACCTACCTAATATACCTATAGATGCGTGTATGACTTATTTCGCTATATTTACTATTTAGCATTTACTCACATAGGGCGACGTTTGATAAAATCAAACGAACGCGCAATGTACAAACATGATATAATATTGTCGAAGATTTGTAACAGCGGAAATTTAAAATAGATGTTAATGAATGATGTTATTGTTGTTTTTCTACAACTTGATAGCCATAACTCACACTCGAGACACTAAATATATGATATATATATATGAATAAGTCTAAGAATTAAATTTAAAAAAAATGTTTTGTTACTATACATTTGTATTTTACCTATATTGTATATTATTGTGTTATTTTATTACATTGTGTTTTAGTCACTGACCAAAGAAAATAAATTTGACTTTGACTTTTCATTTTATATTTGTTAAATGTTTATCTTAAATCTTACGGGTTTTTTTTTAGTTTAACATTAATTTTCATTGAATAAACTCTTTTCTAAATATTAAGATTTATCACAAAAAATGAATACTTTAATTGTTTTTAATATTTAAATAAATTGAATCATTGTTTAAAGTGTGCTTTATCTATTGAAAATTATGGCCAATGGGAGTTTACTAATATTGCGCTAAATAATAGCCTAATAATATTATTTTTATTGGAATGCAATGAACATGAACGACAAAAATACATATCAATTTCATCACAATTATAATCAATTATAATACTATTCTATATTACGGTAGATTTTTATAAAATCTGTAATAATACAAATTATACATAGTATAGGTATATAAATTAATGGCTTTTTTCAGATTTATTAAAAAAAAATTGTTTGTTAATTTTTTCCATTGTTATAATATTATATACAATGGACGTAAATAATAATAGTTAGTAGTTTAGTATACCTATATATTTTATAATCTACCTAACATACACAATTACATAAATATATATTAAAGATTTAATAAATTAATATTTTAATTAAAAGCTATTTTTTTGTTTTCATCTAGTTTGTATAAATGCATGTTTTATTATAATTATAAGAAATTTATTTTTAAAATAATTTGTTTTAAAGTAATGTTTCCGGATTTGTAGTTCTTTATAATAGATTTTAAAGCTAATTTGTTCAATAAATACGGTTTGTTTGATGTATAATTATCTTGTTCAATATTGCTTATTGCAATATAAGTGCTGGTTTGTGTTTCTATAATTGCTTTTAGGCTGACAAAAATATTTGGAATTTGGATGAGAAGAATACAATTTGAAAAATAAAGCGTGAAGATCTTATTGAATTAGATGCCCACATATATCCTTGTAAGGAGGGGAAGGGGGAATTAGAGTTCGATGAAATATAGTTTTCAACGATATAGTTAGTGAATTTAGTAACATTTGATTTATATATATAAACACATCCTCCACTTTTTCGTATGGAAAACATTATTATCATAAAAGGCGTCGTACCCGCATGTGTTACCATACGAATAATGTATTAATGCTCAACATACCAAATCTTACGCGTTGTCACCGTCTTACAAACGCGTAACATACCAAATTTACGCTCAGAAGTTCACGTTTTATGCCGTTAGCTTAAGAATTAGAGTGAATAAACCTATTGTGAAACTTGATGGTAAGAACATTATCTGTGTTTTGATGGAAGTTTTCACGATAGTTCAATTTTTAAGTGAGTTATGAGTATTTTTAATTTACATTTATTATACACGCATAACTCACTTAAAATCTGAACTATCGTAAAAAACACAGATAATGTTCTTACCATCAAGTTTCATAATAGGTCGATTCACTCTAAATTTTAAGCTAACATGTCATAAAACGTGAACTGCTGAGCGTACCTAATAATTTGGTATGTTACACGTTTGTAAGACGGAGACCACACATGCGGGTGCAAGCCGAACGGCATTTTTTGCCGTTGTGGAAAACGCGGTGTTTTACGCCCGTCGTGTATAGCTGCACCGATTTAAACTAATGCGTTTTTAATTCAATGGAAAACGCTGCGGAATACGCCGTGCGTGTAGCTTATTATCAAACATAATATGATAGTATTTTTAAGAAAATTTTAATTTTTAAGCAAGTAATGTGTACACAATATTCAAATTTAAAAGTGCTCACAGATTGCTTGGAAATTAAAATATTGTAATAAACAACGAGAGAACGCCGTTCATATTTTTATTTAAGAGGATGTCACACCCGCATGTATTGTCTCCGTCTTACAAATGTACAACATAGCAAAAACTGTTTTGCGCGGGACAATGTTTATCTTTCTGTGTTTGTAGTAGTGACTCCAAAATTTCTGAACATTTAGGGTGGAAAATTATCTATGCAACAGCGTGCCCATATTTTAGATACCATAAATACAATGAAAGTTATTTGTTTCTAAACATTTGGATTTTTTTGTTTTTTTCATTTGCTTATAAAAAAATGATTGGATAGTGCTATTAAAAAAGCACGCTGTTGCACAGATAAAGTTTTTTTTTTACGTGTTGTGAAAATTTCATAGTTCTACAACAAATATGGTGCGAGAAAAGTTGTCTCGCGCAAAACAGTTTTTGCTATGTTGTACATTTGTAAGACGGAGACAACACATATGGGTTGTGACATCCTGTTAAGTTTGATAATAGACCAATTCACTCCAATTGTTAAATATAACAACACAAAATTGGAACTGCAGAACGCAAAATATGTCATTGTCCATGTGAAACAACATAATAAATGCGGGTGTGAGGTCCTCTTATTTTTTTCAGTATTCACAATATAATAATAACGTTGCACCCGCACGTGTCTCTCCGTCTTGCAAATGTACAACATAGCAAAAACTGTTTTGCGTGGCAAAGAACCGAGAACACTACAGTCATAACTAAGAAACGAAATTTTCACCACATAAAAAGAAAAACTTTGGCTGTGCAATATCGTTTTTATTTTTAAGTTTTCAGAATTTCAAAAAAAGTTATTAAAGTTTGAAAAACACAAATAATAATGGATGTTGAAACAATAAGAACTTTTTTCACATAAGTGATATCAAAAAAATAAAAACGATATTGCACAGCCAAAGTTTTCCTTTATATGTGGTGTAAATTTCGTTTCTTAGTTATGACTGTAGCCTACTCGGTTCTTTCCTGCGCCAAAACGTTTTTGCCATGCCGTACGTGTGTAAGACGGATACAACATAACATGCGGGTGCAACGGTGCAACGTCCTTTTAACATACGAATAGTATAATCATAAATAATATAGGTAATAATTACATTATGAATACTTATAAAATTTAAGTATTTAACATACAACAAATGAATAACTAGTATTAACAAAAATATTCTTATTCTATATTATTATAATAAATTAATCAAAATAAATCTTAACTTCAAGAAATATATATAAAAAAAAAAATTATAAAGTAAAAATAATGTAATAACTATTAAGAATGTAATAAACATCTGAATACGTTACAGGAAACTAAAATAATAAGAGAAAGGAGCTAATTCGATACTTTATAAATTAGGTATGATATTTATAAGATGTCAGCAAGTCATTTCAACATTTTTATCAGCATTGTACATCTTCGTTTATTAATGTAATGACCTCCTGCACTAAATAAGCATTTCACAAACCTGAAGAAGGAATTGCTGTAATATATTGAATAAAAAATGTATTATTTTAATTAATAATAAACCTAACGAAGTCCTAATATTGGCTAGCGAAAAAATAATAATTTACAATAGATATAACATCATTATTTTCACCATTTGTTTCAAAATAATTTGTTACTTAAATAACTTCTGTGCATCTGTGCAATTACAAAAGAAGTTAAACAAAAAATGGTGACGGCAGTTTTTTTTCCGTCTGTTGAGAATGATCAGATATCAGGTACATAAAATGTCATCGCATGATTCTCAGAATTTGTCCGTTTTAAATTAAATTTTGTTACTTGTGACACGAATTTGGGATCATATATTTTCTTGTATTTATTTATATTTAAAAAAAAAAAAATAATTAATTTCTGCATTGCATGCAACTTGCATGTATATTTTTTAAATTGTTTAATTTTCTTATGAAAACGATTTATGTATCTACTTTCTATAAATCAATACAAATATAATTATTAAACATTAAACAAGTTTTTTCGTTTTTGCAAACATTTATAATTATTAAATATTATTTAAAATGTATTAAATAACTTTTATTTAATCCTCTTTTTAATTCAAACGGATCGATATAGTTCTACTTTAAACTAATAACTACAAGTTCGATTAAATTATACTTTTAAAACTAAAATGTGTAAGTGGGTGTCGCTGTGGCTGTGCTGTACAGTAAAAGTAGGTATAAGTTAGCCACTGTAATGGATTATGTTAAATTTGTATTTATTTATTTATTCAGCGAATCAATTACAGTTAAATATTTGCAATAAACTACATTAATAATAGCTGATACGAATACCTACTGAAATTCGAATGATGCCATTAACTTGTGCATCGTTTGTGCTGATTTAGTGATTTGTGTGGAAAGTCGCGACATTTGTGCTTTTGAACTTTAAGTCCTAAGAGATACAAAAGCTTTTCTTAGGGGCCACTGAGAAAATGTTTGCAACCCCACTTTTTATTTTTGAAATGAAACCAAAAGCTTTTTTTGTGTCGATTTGAATGTGCAAAATAAAATGGTCAAACAATTATTTTCTTACAAATTAATTCAACTTGGATTTAACTGTAATTGTTATTTAATGCCTATTGAATATTATAAACAATTGACTTCTAAAAATTAAAACTAACTTCATTAACTTTTTAATTTGTTTATGCCTAGACTTGAAATGAATTTCCATGATAATTGTTTTGATAATATCCAATTTCAGACATCGTATATAATAATAGTTTGACAGTATATATTTTCTAAGTCACTGTTATTCGTTGCCGTGACAACGGGATTACGGGGACTACGGGCCAAATCACATAAGACCCTTTAAAAAAAAAACACCACAAATCTATCAAAACTCAGATCAATACATTTGCACAACCTCCACGGTAGCCATAAATAAACCTCTGTTTTTGTTATTATTTGCATTTTATAATATGTAATAATGTAATATACTATGTACAATTACAGTAGTAGTACGTGTGCAATTATATGCACTACGATAATTATAAATTACAAGACAGTCAAGAATTCAACTACAATATTATGGTTTGTCATTGTAGCCTGTTCTACGCTATCGATACCAAAAAACAACAAGACTGTTTATGTAGAATTCACAAACCAAAAATGGTTACGAAGCAATTTCCGTACAAAAAGAAATCAACAGAGAAAACGCGAGAAATCTGTTTTTAATTTCTTAGGTGGAGCGAGGAATGTACTGTCGTCTTACAAGGACATACAATTTTCTTGTTTTAATATTTTGTTTATTTTGGTAGAATGTATTTAAAAAATCGAATAGAATTAATTTCTAATATTTATAACACGGATATTATTTTAGCCTCTTTATGGTAAATTTTTTTTAAATTAAACTGAAACGATTTATAACGATATTGAAAGTACTTTATTTAAATAATTGTAGGGATATTCAATAACAATAAAAATTTTCAACGCAATTTTGATTTTGACTGCTGTTATATAAATAATATTATGTTTTTGTGTTTGATTCTTAATCATTATTTATTTATAACTGTGTTTTTATAATATTTGTCGGTAAAAAAACAATTCCTCGTAGTTAAGTCAAAAAGTGATTTTGAGATAATATTATGTGCAATATACATCAACAAAAATAAATCTGGAATATTTTAATATTAATATCACGTATAGGTAGGTAGCAAGTATAATTTAAACTTAAAAACTATATAATGTACATAGTTATCAACATTTTTATTGGAATAGAAACACGTATTGATTATTTTCATATTGATAATTTTCACTTGTAACATTTTAATAACATTTTACATATTTTATGTATTTTTACCCTAACACTCTATTTTCAATTTGTATCTCCACTTTTTTTTTTTACTTATTAAGGGCCGTTTAGACAATCTAACATAAATAGAAGGGTAATGTGGTTATGCGAATTCGTTTAGTTAAATGTAAGATTTATTGAAAAAAATCTAAGCAACATTTCCCCTAAAATTTGATTAAATCTAAAACTTTATAGTATGACGATTTGTAAAAATCCAAGCCTCAATTCCCCCCCCCCCCGGTATTCATAACAATCCACACACTATAAGTCCCAATAACCGTATAAAATGTCATGTCGTATATTAAACGTCGTAAATACATATTATTACACTACTTTCCTCATCAACTTGTCAGACGTCTGACTATATTCGTACGCACGTCGCCTGGGCGAGCAGTGATGAACTTAGTAAGTGACCCTCTACCCGCAACCACCCATCTCACAACGGACTGCGCTGGGTTATTGGTTGGCCACGCGTGCAGAGCGCTGTGACCGGGGAACGTGCGTCATTGACCGCCACCCTTATCCCCAGGAGGGTTGATTGCCAAAAACCAGCGCGTAGTCGTGAGCAGCACCGAAGATTTTTGGCCGGGCTGCAGAAAATCAACCCTCAACCCACCCCTGGGACTTCTTTTGTTGCGCCACCCTATCTGTTACGCGTCCCCACCTGTTGTACATTTTTTCATCATGCATGGTCGGAGGCATATTATACCGCGAGAGTGCGTTAGGAAACATTAATAGTATTTCATTTTTTAACTTTTTAGTTTTTAGCCTTTAGTTATTTATAAGTTAAAACTATTATAATTACTTGCTTAAAATTTAAAATATTTAATACAAATGACCAACTATAGTAATTAGGTAATACTGTAATAGGTACATCATACATGTTATAGGAACACTTATAATAATAGTTTGTTTTTCTTGATTTGCAGCTCTTAATGGCGTGTAATTATGCATAATGACTTCAAATTTATGAATCATGGCACATAGTTGAATGTGTTGTTAATCTATTAAATCGACAAATTATGGCTATCATAATTCATATAGTAATATAGCATAGCCTACCGCGTACTACAGGGTTTTTTAACCGAGTAAACATTTTATAACGAAATTAATTTAAAAAAACTAATAATAATCGAAAATTACATATGCCTTGAAAAAGGTCAACATGAATAAAAATATTTCTAAAATTTTATGGTGTATAGAAAATGCTAATATAAACATTGAGTGAATATTTCATAATTTGTTATAGAGTTAGACCAAAAACCATAATCGATTTTGTCGAAAACCGATTTTGCGTAAAAATTCCCGTTTTTCTGTTTTTCCGGCGTTTTTGAAAATTGCTTTGATACATGATACTGAAGTTGAAAATCGAAGCATCATTCAGACTACTTTTCCTATACACAGACACAAAAAATAAAAATAAAAACCAAATCATTGTAAAACCAATACATTCATCGCTCAGTTCAGAATCTAAAATGTAATTGAATACTTATTACTTATATAAGTTATATTTAATCTTTTATGAAAATAAAAATATAATTATAGACAATATTTTTATTTCATATCGGGGTCCCTAAAAATCCCCTAGCGTGCCTCAAAAATCTTAATCCGGGCTCCACATACCGAATAAGTCATAATTAGTAATAATTAAAATATTAATTATGTATTAATACATTCTGTATAATATAAATTTTAATGTTTCTTTCGTGTTCGTAATATGGGTAATAAATATTAAATATAATTTATAATATTGTATTATTGTATAAGGATATAATATACGTATATGTGTGTCTACAGACATATAAGTATTAATCAGAATATTGAAAACTATAATATTTATCTGCTAAATTATATTGAACATAATATTTTTGTGTTATTAATAAAAAAATTAATAATTAATGCCCCAATTTCCCTCTTATTATATGGCAGGGCCTTGAAGATAAATAATGTTTATGAAGCGGTAGACTATTATAATAATATGTGTTACAACATACAATCAAATTATAAAAATAAGTGTAAACATGTTTAAGATTTCATATATATTTTTTACAGGCTACAATAATATCTGTATAGGTATTTTAATATATTTTTTATGTTTATTAAATTGATTTAAGAAGTTATAACTGTAGGCCTCGATTTATAATATTCACTAAAATATTACGAAATATTATGTTCTTATAAATACGCACTTATGCACAAAAAATTATTTCGCCGAACTATGACGTAAATTAATATAGGTACTCACGACGCACCCAATATCGAAACATTAAGAACTTTCTTAATACTTTATTAGAAGTTTATATGAGTTACATATTGTAAGTTATATGAGTATTTGTCGTTTGGATATTGTACATTAACATCTTAAATTCAAAGCAAAGATAAAGGAATTATTGTTTTATACATTAATTTATTATTATACGGTGGGTTTTTGTTTCTATAATAATCATATTCTTATTTAGATTGGGTAGGTATATAGTTGGTAAAACTCCAGACAAATTAATAAATAGTTTAAGTATTATATGTTTAGCTTTCAATATTGTGATGCATTTACTATTTACAAATACATTTATCGTAGAATAAAATTGTTTAGAATTAATTATAATTTATAATACACTGTAAACGCTCTATTTGGGCAGAATTGCAAACACAATCGTATATTATTATAGACTATTTGTGCGTTAATGACTAGTGTATTAAAATTTAAAACACTTCACGTTTTAAAGTATTTTTACAAGACTGTATTTTCAGTTTGATTTAGTCGATATTAAACTCCGTCACGACGCAATTTTTCGGATGTCCAGCTAGCGCCGAAGGATATTCCGTGTAGAATCCTACATATGAAAATAATATAGTCTCGAATAGTCTCGATCCGCTGGTCTTGTATAACGCAATAATATAACACGCTTTAATACCTCGTAACGACATTCTCGACGATGACGACGACTTCGGTGACCTAAGAATCGAACGTCTCGATTGTGTGGTGTGTGGAGTGAAGGAAGGGGTCGGTTGTATATCGTCTTGCGAACGACCCACTTTTACCATAAGGGCATTCCATACCGACCGTTTTTAAGGAGTTCGATATAGGCAATTTTCTTATTGTTTCGCGCGTAATATCGTGTAAATGTGAACCCGTTCTCGCACGTGTAGGTACACATACGTCTATTGTTATAATATGAGCTACACGAATATTAACAATTTTGTTTTTTTTTCTAACAGTATCAATATTTTTCCTATTTTTTTGTATTAATTAAACCTATTTATCCGATAAAAATATTTGAATTCTTCGCGGAATTTACTTGAAAACGATTTTCTTACATTTTAATATTATTTTTTTCAGTTTAATATTATAAACATTATCAAATTATAAATACTCAAAATTTAAAAATGAAGTCTTAAAGTGTTAAAAAAACTAAACTTTAATGTGGAAAAGCCATAACTTCACGACGAAAAATTAAAATATGTTTTCAGAAGTCTTTCTCCGTTAACTATACTATAGTATAGGAATGTCGGTACGATTGGCAAAAGATAGGTATATTTTGGTAGAAAACCCAGCCGGGATCGAATCTCCTCAATAGGCAGTTTTATAATAAAGAGGATGGTTTAATATTAAAGTTCCCAATACGAAGTAGGTGCGCGATGTTGTAGGTCGTGCGTCTGCAGATCGCCGGTCGTCAACCACTGAGCACGCACGAGAGTGTAATGTTACATACTTATTTTACTAACTCTCGTGACCGGTCGGCAGCGGCGGCGGCGGCGATGATGCAACGTTACCACATATTATATACCTACCTATATAAATTATATTATACACGGCAGGTTACATATATTTCTATAAACTGCAGTGGGTATATAGGAACTATAGTATTATTATAGTATGATAAGAATTACTTCATCCGTAACGAGACGACCACCGCCGCCTGGTTTCCACCACACTTCCGCCCCGCTTCCACCTGTGCCAATACGCTGCAGAGGTTCTTTTCTTTCTTTCCTTCGCTTACTTTATCATTATCCGGTACAAACATTTATTATTTATTGTGACTGCCGCCGAAAAAGACCTTCCACACACCACCTGCAGCACACCTCTCACTCTACGCCGTGCGGGCGCATTACACGCGATCGAATAATATGTCACACTGTACACACACACGCGCACACACGACACCATGTACCCATCTCTCCGAATATGTTTACACCCACTCCGCGCGCGCTTGCGGTGGTGGTTCGGCGTGCACGCGTTCCAAGAACCGGAGGAGGCGGTGGCGGTGGTGGCGTTGGTCGAGGCCCACCGCGTAGCGACTGCCCGGCAGTCTAACGTCCGCTATCGAAATCCGACGACGAGCTGCTGCAGCCGACCAACACGCGTACTCTGCCCACACGCGTCGACATCACCGCGCAACATATTATATTATTATTTCGATTATCGTGATACTATAATTATTCATAATAATATATCGTTACTATTACCCTCGTACACTCGCCCGCCGTCTTACCATATCCTTTGGACGTCCCGGCGTACCGTATACGTCGACCGTACATAATATTATAGCGTCTGCGCGAGGTCATGTCCGCTGTCTGCCGTCTGCTGCACGTGTACGGCGGCGGCGACAGGGGTGGCTCGTAGTAATCGACGCGACCAGCGCAGAAGATGGTAACGGCCCGTTGCACCCGCGGTCTCACCGCCGGAACCACCGCCGCTACCGACTGCAGGTACCTACACAACTGATATTGACATAATAATATATAATGAATATTGGATACGATGCAGTAACCTACCATATAATAATTGTAATAATACAAGCCGACGATTTCGCGCGTTGGAATACGGCGTGTTCGGATTTTAAACATTTTTTTTTATTTGAAAAATACCAGCCCGAACCACCGCCAACCGACGAAATGTTTCGAGATAACCGTTGAATCAATTTATATGTTCTTTGTATCACCCACTCGACTCGTCTAATTAGTATAGTAATTACTAATTACTCATATTATGACTTGTGTGACAGGTACTGACTTTTAACGGCTCTGCGTGGGACTGTGAATACCAACTGTACCCGTACCCTCACGTATCGTTTGTATAGCTTATGCTACGAGCGTGTCTCGTCGTGTTTGTCTGTGTCCCCCCCCTTCCAGTATGTTAAGACTTTTATAGGCTATAGCTATTTGAGCGTTTGGAGGGATTTTATTAGTGTATACACTTTTAAAATATTTTTACAAATTATATAGTGGTTTAATAATTTTGAAAAACACAAAAACAAATTTTTACATTTTAGATTTTGAGCGGAGCGAGGAAACTAGTGGTTTTACAATAATATTTATTTTTTATTCTGTAAACAAAATTTCTACCAGGAGGAGTGCTTCGATTTCAAGATATAGTATCTTATCTTTTAGCAAATTGGACCAAGATGGTACTTTGAGAGGTTATTTTTTGATTTTTGTTAGCTTTTTAACGCCATGGAAAAAACCGCCAAAATGTATTTTTCTAATGCTTTTTTTATCACTTTATAGAAACGAATAAAATTTAAAATTTACCTATAACCCACTAGGTATATTATATAAAATTAATGGTTACTTATTAATACATATTTATGATTCATAAATTTTATTTCGCCCGCTCAAAATCATTTTTATCGAATTCAATCATTACATTCAATTCGAATACTGTAATAATCCTGTCCGAGTACCGATGGGACGATGGAAAAACTTCCACCTCCACTCCTACTCCTCCCTACTACACTTACCCGACTTTTTTAAGCTAACCAAAAAATATCAAATATTTTTACGATAAATTATTGACCTGCCCTACATAATATCTTGGATATCTTAAACATCTTATTCGGTGAAATATCCTTTTGTATACCTAATATTGTTTATAGACACTCGATTATTATGAACATTGATATTGTAACACTCGCACAGTCGTACGCATATCATATATATAAATTGAATAATCTCTGTCTGTGGACACCTCTTAACTTACATCTTTACACCATACAAACATTTAAAAACATTTTTTTATGGTGTTCGTATTACATTGTTACACTCTTCCGGTGTGGCGAATGACACTTGTACTTCTGCACCACTATAAACTCTGTGACCGTTGTATTCAAAGGTTGTCGAGTATATTATTATCTAACCGAGCGTAAATTAAGCTGCGTGGCCGTGTTAGTTTTAAAGTATATGCTTAATGACTAACGAACAATTTGTCTTTGAAACATAATCTAAAGAAGGGGGTGAGCCTTCGCCTCTATAACCACCCTTAAATCCTTCACCTCTAAAACAAATTATAGTTTAAGTTCACATTGTATAACCTTTATTCACTAGTATGCCATCGGATATATCGTAACAATTATTATTAATGACAGACATAAGTATACAGACATACATAGCGCACGATAAAATATCATCGCAATTAGTTAATAACGATAATGTGTATATAAGTATATTACCTCCTACTATTAATATCGAACGTTATATTATAATAATATAATATAAATTATTACGTGTATGGCATGCGAACACGCGTGTTTATTGCGAAGAACGTCGTATCATCATAATACTATAAAAATATGGTATAAAAAATGTTATGGTCATTACGTCGTGGTAGTCTTCCTTATAGCACAAGCCGGTCACGAAAACTTTAAAATCACTCCGAATCGCGCCCGTCCATGGTCATTGCACGACGATATTTAATGATAGTAATACGAAATATATTACTATTACATACCTACATATTGTATACGTGGGATTACGCGGGCAAACGCACGCGAGTGTGTTTTAACATAATTTTTTTTCTTGTATTTTTTATTTTTTTAATGAGCCGGTGAAGGACCCACCGCATGTCGTCCGTTGGCCGGCAAAGATATTACATCACGGCGAGCCGGCTATATAATATTACACACATGCACACACACAAATGGAAGTAGGATAAGGCTAAAACATTCTGATCGTGGTGTGGATGGGATGGCAGTGCCGTGCGTAGTGGTGGCGATAATAACATAATGTATTATTAATATGTAGGCGAGAAAAACGAGGAGAGAGAAATCGAGAACGAACCGAACGAAAGAGAATAATATAATATCGTTATAATATTATTATTACTACGATAGTGAAAGTCACGGCGGCGGTGCCGAGGCCGACGACCGGCGCTCTATATATGATTATTATTATTATTACTATGATAGACAATGACGCGCAGAGAACCTTATGGTGTACTGTAATAATACTTTAATACGTACCTACTGTTGATTTGTCTGCAATTGCCCTTGAAAAAATACCGAATGCAAAAATAAATGTTGTATGTAGGCTACAACATGAACACAAGTACCATGATGGCATAATATGACCGCGATGAGTCTGGTAAAAAAATCTTCTACACAATTTAATAATAAAACCATTTATTAATCAAGAATAAACAAGTTTTCTAGTTATATTTTTGAATTAAAACATACTATAATACACTTGACTAAAAATGATTCATTTAAAAAAATATACTAAACATAAATAAAATAAATATAGTTCACATACAACTTTGTAAGCGTAGAATATTTCAGTGGTGTTTTCGTGGTTTTAACTGGCGAGGGTAGGGTTGTGGGCTTATACAAATTGATTGCAAAGTTAACCACATAGTCGTAGCCCCTTCACCTCCCTATGACCATAAGAACAATAGAATATACATTTATTATTATCGTACCTATGGTATAATAATATGCAAGAGTTAACCACGAAAAAGGTTTGTCAATATTAAAAAATTCTCAATAGTTTTCAAGATTCATGAAAAAAAAAATGAAAAAAAATAAGGAAAAACAGAGTTAGGATCCACAGTATTTTTTATGGGCGTAGGAAGTTAGACATTGGATATTCATCTGTAAATTAACAAAATCTCATAGGAATATTCTTATATTGTTGCAATTCAAAAACTAACAACCACTACTTAAAATTTTCACCAAATGTTAATATTTAATTAATTTCTAATCATCAAAATTGAAAATTTTCAAAATATTTTGACTCATTTTGAACTATTAATAGACATTTTCAATTTGTTTAGCTTTTTTTCTACAATTGTCAATAAATGTCTACATTTACCTATCTATACGCCTACTGTACTACTGATCGGTACCCACTTGCCCACTTTTTATACATTATATTAGTACCTATCCCTCCCCCCAATGAAAATTCCTGTCCATGGCATTGCATTGAGAGGGTTCTAAAAAATGACGTTGAATAGCAATTTTTTGTCGTATCAGCTACAATAATAAGTCGAATTACTCTTATTGTTAAATAACAAATAGCACCAATTAGTCGAGCCCCATTCCTACACTTATTATTTATACTTAAACTGGCCTTGGATGAACAACAGTGCTATAAAAATGTTATGGGTAGAATGTAGACAATATTGCAGTGAAGTCGTAGAGACGTGCTGAGTGAAACATTTTTAACTCCCCAAAATGTGTTTGCCAAAAAAAAAGAACAGACCTTCGTAAAACTAATAGTTTGAATTAAAGAAACTTTACTCTTCTCGTTTCGCAACGAACCTAATTGGTAACCAAACCGGGAGCGAAACAATCGAAAACGTATTTTTGTTACGTCGTAGTCGTCGTCGTCTCAACGTTATACATATTGTATGACGTGCTTTCCGTGTACAGCATATGCATACTAACTACAAAGTGATAACGGAACTGGGCATGATCTAGTTGAAAAGTTACAATAGCTGGTTATTTATATAGAAGAATATTTCGATAATATAAAATTGAATTAGGTAGTAATTTTATTCTCTTGACTAGTGAAACTAACTAAATTTATCACACTTAAATCTAAAATAAATTAATAATCAAAGTTTGATTTTCGTGCAATAAATAAAATGGTTGATTTTTAAAATATTAAAGTTAAAACCATAAAATCGCAAACCCTGGTACTACGTATAAGGCCATTCCAATAATAATGTAAAAACCATACATTCAAAGTAGGTAACTTACAAGTGGTACCATATCAGTACTGTTGTTGGTAGTTGCATAATATTACAATATCATATAAAAAAAAAAAGTTTCACGCGGAAAAGAACTCAGGTCAGTACTCAGGCTACACTTTTTTTCCGAGTTAATCGTAAGACGGAGGACACTTATAGCGATAAGAAACAAAATGTATTAACAGTAATATGTTTTCTGTATCGTGCAGTTTTTATGATTTTTATTTATAATATTTAAGTTTAAACAAACATCAAAACAAAGGATTTTAAAACATAAATAACGTTTTTTTGTATTAATGATAATATGATATAAAAAAAGTAAAAACCGTACGTCACAGACAAATATAAAATTGTCTTTTGTATAAATTCGGTTTCCCAACTGTGACCCTAGATTTAGAATAGTTCATTTTCGCTCGAAACACGGTTCTTGCAAACAATTTGTGGGCGCACGACGTCCTTTTAACGTTTCGCGACCGATAACAACAAATAATACATTGATTTACATAATAGTTTAGTGTTACAAGTCAGAACCGATATACTATACAGGTGTGGGCCACCACTGGTCGATCTGTTAAAGTCGTTTTTGCACGTCTTGAGAAAGAAAACAAAATTCAGTTACGAGATATATTATATGGTTTAAAATATTCTGATATTGTGTATAAACAATGTCAGGAAGTGACCTTATTCGGAAACGAGTATTTTCGACCGGACAAACATTAGAAAGAACGACCCAGTGCTGGCAGTGAAGTAATATGGCCCGAGGGCTCGCGACTATAAGCACGCGTGAGACGGTTTTCGCGCGAAAAGTGAAGCGTGGGCGTGGGCGCGGTCGTGCAGATAGGTACGGTGCAGACCGTATGCATAACAATATTATTGTATTACGCGGTCAGTGTGCGTAAGCATATAATGTAACAGTTATGCGGATGTCGTATAATATATATATATATATATAATATCGTAATTAAAACATATTATTATTTTGTTATAATCAATTATTATTATTAATGCGGTATTCTTCTGGATCATCACGCGGGAAGAGAGCGTACTATACTATAATATCCGTTTGTGCCCATGTAACATTTTTTATTATTATTGTGATACAACAATATTATTATATGTAACATCGTGGGTATATCGCCGCCGCCGCGCCTATCATTTTCCGGTCAATTATCGCCGTAATAATGTGTGCATAGGCATCTCGGAGGAACAGTAGTACCCACCAAACATGAAGGTACTTGCACGCGTACACGAGATTAATATTATGCTTTATTATTACCTCCCCCACGATATGTGCACCACGTTCGTGTCGTCGCGATGGAGTGTTCGTTTCAGTCACGTAATAGTATCCAATATTATTATTGTTTATTATTCGTCGTCGTCGTCTCGCGAAAAGAATTAATACGACGACGGAGTCTTCCGGTTAGATCGACGACGCATGATATAGGTTCTGTCATACCGCCACGCCGACTCGCACAGCACGCTACACACCTCTGCAGCAACTTCTTGTATATTCCATTTTGAGAATGTTATTCTTCTTACTTACAACAAAGCTGACCGCGGACAGACAGTACGTTATTGTTACAATGCATTATACTAGTTCGTTTTGCGACATATTCTACCGCACGATTCGAAAAAACACGAACTATAACCCTTTCTAACTATATAAATCTTTGAATTTTATTTCGAATAATATCCATATTATTATTAGTTAATACACACGTATCCGTCAGATTAAAATTTACTCTGTATAAATCGAATAAATTACAATTAAAATTATTTTTAATTTATTAAATTGTATACACGCGTGTTGTTACATTCAGTTTAAATCATATCAAATGTATCATTTATGAAAAAGTCACAAAGTTCTGGTTTTCGAAATCTGAAATTGTCGCGCTCTGAAGTACCAATTAATTTCATTTTTATGATTAATATTATTTATTTTTTCTTGTTTCTTTTACGCAGTGACTTTGGCCATTCCCTGAACGACAAGCGGACATCGTCAACGACCGCGATCAGTGACACCGTCTGTCACTGCTTGGCCTGTTGTTACGTAACCACGACCGTTACGACGGCTCTGCAACCACCGGTGGTCCTGACCACCAGGAGAAATAGTGGTAAGACAGCCGTGGACGCAAGTGAATCTTCTGACAGCGAGCCGCCTTCCGAGGCCGCTGCGTTTGTCGCCTCCGCATCCGCTGCGGCTTTAGTTTTGTTGGCCGCTCTGTTGGCCGTAGTGCTGTCTTCAGCCGCACTTTTGACCGTCGCGTCCATGGTACCGCTGGCCGACGCAGCCACGCACGATGTCCGCCGACCGCAAGCCGCCGATTACATACATTTGTGGCACCACCAACAACAGCAGAAGCAACAGCAACAGCAGCAGGTGGTTGGTCAGCAGATATACGACAACGACGCGTTAAGACAGAAGAGGCAATTGTTCAACGCGAGAACAAATCGTGAACCCGGAGTTGTGGCTTTGACGTTTTCACTGATCGGTGGAGTGAGTATACCTTATATAAAATATATACACAATTTGGTAGTTGTTATACTTCGCGAGAAAAAATACCAAAAGAACCCTCGACAGCCATACATATAAAATATATAATACATATAATATATATAAGACCCATATGCCTTAACCGTTGATTGAAGTGAGATGACGGACGGTAATTTGCCATGCCTCGTTTATTGTCTGTGAAATAGCCATGTCATGTTTTTAATTTATAATTAATATTATACTGAACTGTGAAAAAAAGTTGTCAATCTTTTAAATCAGTGGCGTTATTAACTAGGTATATTATGACGCAATGTCAATCATTATTCGTTAGAGCCTTAGAGGCATTTTTATGGCTGCAGACGGAGTAACATGTCATCCGTCTCGTGTGAACATTCGTAATCATTACTTTCGGGATTCAATCACGTTTCAAAAATATTATATAGGTAAATAAATCTACCAACGGAATAGAACTGACTAATACTTCTAAAATAATGCAAAGGGAAAATTAATTTTTGATATCTTAATTTTTAACTTAACGTTTATTGAAAATAATAATTAATGCATATTTTATTTATTTTGACGTTTTATTAACTGCAGTAAGACTCTAGTCTTAAAGATTGACACGGGTAAAAGAGCATGAGAGGGAATTAACATAATATAGTTGTTTTTAAATATGAAAATATCAGATATAATTTATTTATTATTACATCGTACGCCAATGTTGTCGATGTCGTCAAATTACATTAATGTTGAGTTCAACGAAAGACACTCATTATTTAGTTTTAAATAAACTATTAATGACTTTAAAAATATTTGTTTTACAACATTTTAAGTCTCATAATTAACATTTTTATAAAAATATTATTTTAGATCTGAGTGGAACGATGAATGTATTGATTTTACAATGATGTGTGTTTTTTTTATTTATTTTTTGTGTCTGTCATCACCTTTTAGGACATTAAAAGTGCTTGGATTTTCTTCAACAGTAACTTTTCTGTTAGGAAAGTGAATCTAGTTGGTACTTTGGGGGGTGGTCAAAAGGAAGACGGGAATATTTACGCAAAATCTGTTTTCGATTTTGGTTTTTGGTGTAACTCTAGAACAAATGACTGTAGATACATGAAATTTTCACTGGTTGTTTATAATTGCATTTCCTATACACCATAACATTTTCCAAATATTTTGACTTATTTTGAGCTGTTTACGGACATTGTCAGTTTCCATTTTTTTTAGTTTTTTTTCTATAAATATCAATAAAATTTTATCTGTTGAGTAAAAAAGCTTGAAAATTTAATAGAAGGCTCCTAGGTTATTGTTTCAAAGGCAGATGAAAAAAATTGAAAATTCTTAGTCACAGTTTTTATTTATAAGCATTTAAAGTTCAAATCTTGACAAACTACGGAAAAATCACGAAAATAAGCAAATTATTTTGAGTTGAGAATTCATAAAAATTTTTCTTTTTAAATCTAAGATTTGAAAATTTAATTCAAGATTACCCATGAGTTTGTCTACCTTTAAAAAAATAAAAAAATGTCTACAAGCAAATCAAATTTAATTTTTATGAGCATTTGAAATTCATATTTTGACAACATTTGATATTCACTCGATTTCTCATGTAACGATTTTCTTATTTTATTGTAATTAAAAAACGAATGACTGTAGATACTTGAAAATTTCACTGAATGTTTATATTAGCATTTTCTATACACGATAAAATTTTGAAAATAATTTGACTCTTTTTGAGCTGTTTACGGACATTGTTAGGTTTAAATTTTTTTTGTTTTTTTTTCTATAAATATCAATAAAATTTTATTTGTTGGGTAAAAAAGCGTGAAAATGTAATACAAAGCTCCTGATATATTTTTACAATAGCAGTTGAAAATATTAAAAATACATAGGCATAATTTTTTTTTATAAGCATTTAAAGTTCAAATTTCCACAAAATTTATAAAATTTATAATTTAATAATTATTTTGTAGTTAAAAATTTATAAAATGTTCAACTTTTATAGCTAAGGATTGAAAATTTAAAGCAAGGCTCCACGTAAATAGGTTATATATAAATTACTTTATGCACAATTATATCATCAAATATACTTAGTAACATCATAGTCTGACCGACCGTTTTCGCTCAGAATCGTTTTTCTTATACAATGATATATCATTGAATTCAAATTTAACACCATCCATTACAGTGACCCACTTGTAATCTACTGTACAGCAGAGCGACATCCACTTACCCACCTTTTTACTATTTTTTATCATAATTTTTTTAAAAAATTTTAATGACGAAATGAATTTTTAATTCCCTATTCCAAAACATATTTTTCGGACTACTTCGATAAATAAAAATATAATTTTAGACGAATAGTCTATGAGTTATACCTTATTAGCAGTGCTAGGATTTGTATGCAATAAAAAATTTTAAAATATGCATTTTATTTACCAAAATATGCAAAAACTTTTATTTAATGTTTTCATCTTTCTCCGTCAAATTATTCACTCTATTATCGCATATTGTACCATAGGATTTTATTTATAAAAATAAAGTTTATGTTTGAAAAATAAACCAAGTTATATACTTTGATCAATTTAATTATTTCTGGCTTAATACAATAAATACGATCATACTGAATATGCAAAAATATGCAAAATAAAAATCGTACCATTTTCATTAGAATGATATAAATCGTGGAAATTACTCACTAAAACTTCATTTGGACGTAACAAAAAAAACATGCTTTTGCATACAAATCTTAGCCCTGCTAATTAGTATTTAGTTTAAATGAGTAGAGTGAAGTGATACAGCCGTACCTACAAACTGTACTGTTAGGCCACTACTCCACTCAACTAAACTTTAAAGTTTGAACACTATAGTAAACTACTTGTCCGAAATTTGATTTTTTTAGAACAATATACTTCAATTAATATTAGAATATGAAATTTTAAATATAATATGTTATAAATTACAATTTGAAAATGTTAAAAGCTTAAAAAATTATAAATATAAAAATATAATTATTTTGGTTTATGTCTAACGACTTAAAATTATGTAAGCAAAATATTTTTGAAAACTTAAGAGTTTTCTGAAAAAATGATTGTCTTGCTCTCAATAGATCACTGCGTATACGTATTACTTATAGTTTCATACAAATATACAATGCCTATTTTTATATACTGACTTATAATTTTCTATTTAATATTATATTAAATAACCGTATGTTTATTAAAACACAGATTATACAGTTTATAATATTATACGCATTAACGAAATTAATGTAATTATCGTATATTGACCTCCCTCCCAAAAAAAAAAAAATTTTTAATATTATCTCGATCCGTAATAGTTGAAATTATATTTCTATACGGTCTACGGTCATAGATCACGATCTTTATTTTTCTTCTGCTCTCTCTGTACCCGCAGACTTTTTCGGACGCCCGTCAAGCATTCCGGAACGTGTCGAGCATCGTGCGCGACACAATCAGCGAGGCAGCCAGAGATCCTACGGCCACCACCGCCGCCGCGGACCAGATGATGATGGCCGCCGTCAATACCGCGGACAACGAGGTCGGTGGCGGAGCTGCATCCACCACTGTGGCCACGGACCAGAGGATGGCCGGCCAAGCGCTGGGCAAGTTGTTCGGTCGCAACTACCGCGGTCTGCGCCGGCTGTTCGACTCCGAGCTCCGGTCCGCCATCAAGGTCGGTGTCCAATTAATACAGCTGATCACTTTACAATTGTAATTTTGTTGTTCGCCGATGGTTTTTTGCACAACGCGTTTTCGACACGATAACACTGCAACTGTTAGGTCAGGGTCTCTTATCCTGATGCATTGAAATTTATAAGATATCGCAATAATCGATTTTCAGGTCTACAATTTTGGAAATACCCGTCTTACAGGTTATTATCGTGTTATAGCTACACGGATCGCTCATTTTTTTTTATATATATTTAAGTTATATATAACTGGGTAACCGACTAGGTAGGTACCTACCTCCTACATATACTAAATGCCATTGTGAATGTATGTTACAGTCGTCACTTTTCAATGATATAACCAAAATAGCTAAAACTACTTAAATGGGTGACTCTTTAAAAAGAGATATTTTCTTAAATGTTTGCTGAACACGATGATTAAATAAGAATTTTGTGGAAATTCGAAATATTAATGTTATGCCGACTTTAAAGAAGTTTTATTCTGAAATGCGTTTTATCTCAATTTATTTTTTTAAGTAAATTTCAAGTTTCTAAATGATTTTTTAAGTACGCAACAATCAACAATGGCACCGCATGAAGTTACTCTGAATCAGTACCTATTTAAATATTTTGAATATTTAAGATATAAATTTTTCCAAAATTGTCATTAGATTTGCCTATATCAAACCCCTTTGACGACGCAGTGGTTGTGACAGTGACAGTATAATTTAATTTAATTACCTAATTAATTACCTATTAAATTCCTGCGTTTACATGTTTATTGACTAGAACATTAATATAAGACGTTTACATTGTTGTAATTGAAATGTTAATAGTAATTTGTTTTGTTTTTTCCAACGCAGAACTCGCCGGGCAATGTCCGTGATTTCGCCGTCGAGTTGATGGGTTCCATCGGTCAGAGCCTCAGACCATCCAATCTGTTTTCTCGGGGGCTGACAAATGGCACCACGACCACGGCCAGCCGACGATGATGGTGTATAACGGAGTCATCGGAGGAGGCAAAGTCAATATCAAAGTCCAAAGTCAGAGTAGTCAGAATCGGTGACGAGAGCACTACACAGTGTCCATGATCCGTGGAACGTCACAATTACATGATAATTATACGATAAATCATAATAATATTATGGAGCCATTTAACTGTCAATCTTAAACCATATTATTATTATGGAACCGATTGAATATAATATAATATAATATTATTTATTGCAATATGTATATTATATGAATCGATATATTTATCATCAGTTATAGTCATCATTAGTAAATAATAGTAATTAGTAGCTTATTTTTAGTTTGTATAATTTATTAGAGTACAACGGGAACGTAGGTACATTTTTTTTCTTTTTCTGTAAACAGCGCTGGTCAAAGGAGTTGGAGTGAGTACGTTATATGCATGTAAATATGTGTACTCCTCTGATCCGCCATAATAATCTTAGGCCGTATGCTGTTCATACGTAACCAACAAATGTATATATTTTTTTAATATTATTTTTATCATTATTATATTGTATTGTTTCGCGTAAGACTCGACGTGTTATACTTATAAAAATATTTAAACAATTGTACGAAAGTTTTAATATTATTTTATTTTTTCGCAATGTAGTCATGTTCCATATGATATCACTGTACAATGCTCATTGATTGATTATTTATTCGAAATATATTATTTTCCTACGATTATATCCATATGAGTACACACATTATACATGATTAACTGCAGAAGGTATTTTTAATTGGTAAGATAATATGTTACCACATCGTCGTGGCAATATAGTAATTTTAACATAAGATTCAGACACCACAAATTAACTAAATTCTATATAAAAAGAAAAACACACCGAGATTTGATTTTTTCGTGAGCTAACAATTGGAAAATGTATTACATTCAAATATTTATATTTTACTCATCGCCGTAATAAATGCCTATCAAAATACCAAAGGTGGGCTTCTTAAAAAGTTAAAGTTAAGTTGAAAAGTTAATTTTTTAACTCAACTAGTTAATTATTTTTGTTTTTAACTTATTAACTTATTCAGTTTAAATGTTTATTGTTGTAACTTAACTTTTTATAGTTAATTATCATTGTCGTGCAGTTCAGTTAATTTTCTTTTCGATTCATGTGTTATCAACTAAACAATACTGATTCATCGACTCTTTTTTTTGATTTTGATCATTTATTTTCGAATTATATATTATAATAATCAATTTTTTTACATAGCGTGTCAAACGTCTGTGTATACCAAATACTATGGCAGTTTATGACTTAAACATATTGTACCTTGAAAATAATTAACTTTTTTTAACTGAGATAAATTAATTTTATTTTCTATCTTTACTTTAAACTTATCTAGTTATATTTTATTTTTTGTTAACTTTTAACTTATCTAAAGGCAATTTAATTGAATTAATTTAACTTACCACAGTTAATTATTTTCATTAACTTGCCCACCTTTGCAAAATACACCATAGCCATTCCATTTAAATAAAGGTTCAAAAAAATACTCTATATAATGAATGATTATCTGCTAAATAAATCAAGCAATAATAGAAAACGAAACAATGTAATTCACACTGTCATTGTCTTCATAGTATGTTATTCATAGTATGAATTAGCATTCATACTTAAATTCAAGTTAGAATTAAAATAAAAACTAAATGCTAATTTTATAATGCAACATTATTGTTTTGTCCAATTGTAGGTATTTTAGAAATAGAAATGTCATGATCCAAGAAATTTGAACATTGGATAAATCAGAGTGACCCGGGACAGGGACCCGGGACAGGGACAGCCTGTTCTAGGTCTTAATCGTAAGACTTAACTTGCTTTTTAAGGGGTTTTATATAGGCAATTTTAATAACAATTTTATATCTTGAATATTATATTTAAATATATAATATTATATTAATAATTCTAAGTAAGTGACAATTCGTTTCATGATTGATGTTGCGTAATGTTATTACGATGTTATATTTTATGGAAAAACAGTTTTGGCTATGGTTAAAAACACAGAGAAAACTACATAAACTATATTAACAATATATAAAATTAAAATTAATTCGGTTAGTATGATGTCCGTAAGCAACAAATTGGTAGGTTATCAGTCTCCACCACGAATTGTGCGATATACCTACTAATTTGTACCTGACGTGGTCTTAGCCGGATGAGACACATTTTTATAAAAGTGCTAAATCAAAAATCTACCTATACATTTTTTAATATATGTGACTTGTTCAACTAAAAACTGTAAATATGAAAAACTATAACTATAAGTATTTCCATCCGGATGTATTATGCTTTTTAACATATAAACAAGCTTCCCCTTATAAGATAACTACTGTTTTAAAATATGTTTTTTTTTTTAATAAATAAAAATGTGTTATAACTTATAATATTTTAAAAATTATGGTCTCTAGTACCAATAGTAATTTATATGTATATGTGTATCACTATTTTAAGCTACGAGTTACACCTTGTAAGAATTTTATTTATATTTATTTGCAGGAAAAAATTTAGCTTTATGCTCCCCACCCCTGAACCAATATTTTGCGATTGTGACCCACTTAAAATAGTTTTTATCTTAAATTAACTAGTTAAACAATATATATAGTATGTATATACATTACACACCTACGCCTAACGTATTATCTTGTTGATTTTTATCATATAACTATCAAAAAGAAGAGACATAAAGAGAAAGTAAAATTTGAAACAAAAATGGTTTTAGAATGATGAGTGTGCTTTTTTTAGATTCTGAGCGGAACGATTTTATTCATGTTATTAGTTTGTATCTTTTATCATCTTTTGGAGCAGCAAAAAAACTAAACATGTTTATTAAATTAGTTTTACTATTGGTACTAAAGGGGTCAAAGTAAATAATTCCCAGTTCTTTTCAAAATATTCAGGAAAAATAACAAAATAATTAGGCTAAAATGTTAAAACTTTCGACAAAATCGTATTTATTTTTCCATTTTGTACTATTTATAGAACATTTTAAATATTTAAAAAATGGTTTTAGGTTCTTTTAAATGTACATATCTAAAAAAAAATACATTCGTACGAATGATAACTTTTTTGTATTTGAGAAAAAAGCTCGACAGTTTTGTACATAGTTGTTTATAAGCCTTATTATAGGTACTTAAACAATTATCGAAAATATAAGGTATAACGTATTTGTTTTTTTCATATTATAAGTGTTTAAATTAAAGTTATATTTTTTTGAATTTTTACGCTAAAAATTAATAAGACTCTAACACGATTCCTTGTAATTTTTTAACTGGAATCATAAAAAAAGTAAAAAATAATAATAATCATAACGAAAAGCCACTTCAAATTTTTTGAGCGATTGAAGTTTAAATGCCTACGACATTGTATATTCAAATTTCAAACGTGCCTAGGCATATTATAACAGTCTATCAGCCTAGTGAATGGTTTTATTGGGAAAATTATAAATTTAAATATTTTGACTAACAGTAGTTTTGAGAACCAACTAAAACAGCTGAAATAAGTAATTCTGAGAATCTGGAATGTTGAAATCTATTTTTCTTAAAACAAAACTTAAATTTAGTTCATTAAATTCATTATTATATTTTTGATACAAAATCCAAAAATTATTTTATTTTTTTTCAGCGATCTTTGTTATTTGATGGTTAGTTTAATGTTATTTTTATTTTTTAAAATGTTTTTGTTCAATGAGTTATTGTAATTTTAATTTTATGAATACTTTTTTTATACCAACCCATTTATTTAAATGACATATTATAATTCTATTTTAAGTACTTAAACGTACTTAATTAACAACCTAATGCATTACTAACTGCAGTACCTACACATTATTAATTTTAAAATATAAATTTATCATTCTTATAGGTACTCTTATATGATTTTATATTAGCATAACTATTAAAATATAACAACATATTATATACTTAAACTTTTTCTACAGGGTAAAAAATGGAACAGGTAACATGTGTTCCACGATTTGTTCATACAATTCTAATCTGTCCATTTTACGCATAAAATCGTTATGGGTAATAGTGTAATAGTATAGCAAATCTATAGCAATCATTATTAATAACCTTATACAATTACAGGATCTAGGCTGTTTTTCTCCTTATTCTGGTAATAAAACTATGAACCCATCAGACACGTCATTATCTGATATGAATTTAGGTATTCATAGACGTTTGTTTTATTTGAGAAAGCAATATAAATTAGTACATGAGTATATTATATATAAATGGCTTTCATGCAATAATACTTACAAAAATGTTAAACATCATTTAGATATACGAAAAAATAGTGTAACTAGCCAAACTTGCTGCTAATTTACTAAAACTTAAACTCTATGGTGGCATATGTTTTAACTGTGGAAAGAGTGGCTTCAAGAGAACTTCAGTTGTTCATTACACGACGTAGGTATCCAAAAATAAGTACCCCTTGGACGTAAACGGGAATATTTCGATAGTACAAAAAAAAATTTCCATTTTTTGGTAATTATACAGTTAGACTGTTTAGTTATTCTATATTATATTTTGCCATGAATAAAAAAGAAATCGATAATTTTTCAAAATTATAATTATTGTGAAACAAATCCCTTGCATCAATATCTAAACATATGCCATTTGTCATGTTATAAAATATGTGATTGAGCTGGGGCGGGACTGGCTACATTTCTCATACAGAGTACTAATATGTACAGTTTATGTATTTTAATAAGACCCCCACAAATAATGGTGAAAGTTGTACACATTTATGATTGCTCGTTTTTATAAGTAAATTATTAAAAAAAGTTATGTCCGTGGGGGTATAGGTTTGAAATTATATGAATAATTACAATGAATATACTCTTACAGCCTATACCTACTCTGAATTTGTTTAATATATATCATATATTGATCATATACCTATCGTCTATACATATTATAGTTTAGAGAACACTGCAGTAAGTAGTACATTAAAAAGCCTTAATCCATAAGTATAAAAATACACAACATTTACAAAAAAAAAATTCTGTTTTGATTTTAAATTCCACTATCTATTTGAAAACAAATCGTTAAAAATTAACACTAAATAAAATAAAATAAGAACAACAACAGAAAAATGGAATAATCCAATGTCTCTCAAACGAAGAGCGACGAAGTTGTATTTAATCGCTTCAGAATAGGTCATACACTCTATACACACATGTCCATCTTATAAAAAAAACCACTAAAAATATACCAAACATGTGGCTATCCAACTTTAAAACAAATTATCATAGAATATGATATCAGAGTTTAGAGACCTAAGACATACAAGAGGCTCTACAAAAATTCGCCAAACTCGAGCCCTTTCATGACGCATTAGAGACCAACGAAGATTCCACTAAAAAAAAATGTTATAATTATGAATCAAATAGATTAAATTGTACAATTTAGACATTTAGTTTAAGTAATTTAAATATTTAATACAAGCCAACGGTCTTGTTATCAAGGTTTCAACTTTAATAAAACAATCTTCTATTTATTCAAAAATATTAAATATTAGTTTATTGCATGCCAAAAATTAAAACGTTTATGATTTAAATAAAATAGAATATTTAGAGCATCATATATTAAAATACGCTATATAATCAAAAGTACCTACGTGTATAAGGTTAAAGGTATATGAAAAATAAATTGTAAAAAATAATAAACGTATGTACCTATATTTTACGCGCTTTGTAGGTAGGTAGGACATTATCGTAAAACTTTTTACATAAATCTCGAACTTTTATCATCTATTCAACTCGTGACTCATCTTGGGAACCTAGCAATTACAATTTGTACCTATGAGGAAATTATAATGAGTCATAAGCATAACTTTACTGTTACCGTGCCGTCGCCACCGCCGTATGTAGCTGTAATACGGCGAGCTATTACCTATTTACCTAATTCTGTCATGACATTATATGGGGACAAAAAATATGAATAATCGACGATAGTTGACAGGTCACAGCAGGGGGAGGAGTGAACGTCGCGCCGTCGCTGTGCCGGTGCCACAGCATCCGACGAGGGGGCGGCTACGACGACTACGACGTCGACCGTGTAAATCAGAACACAACTGCAACTCTCGTGGCAACGATACAGAGCGGAGCGTGACACGTGTTGTGCAGTGTGCAAGTGGTGAATCGTCGTCTAAATATAAAATAATATTATTAAATAGATATTCACAATCACGTGAGGACTTTCCGATAGCACGTAAACACGTGGAAAATCGTGCTGGACGTAAATGTTGTAATATAATATAAGTATTTAAGTACCTACCTACATAACGTACAGACTGTGTCACCGCACGTCCAGGAGTCCGAGGTAAGAGTGAGCCGAACAATTTAATGTTTGACTATAATATTGTTGTATAATATTATTAATTATTTTGGAGGGGGAGGCGTAGGAGACACGTTTTTACGATGGCTTTCCTCTTGCGCGACTATTTTTTGTTTTTTTCGCAAACTGTGTAGGTAGGTATATTAAATTACCATAGCTATTTTATTACTACGGTCGTAGGAATGCTACGAAAGCAACAGCTGTCGATCGACTAATACGAAAATTACTATTATTATACAACCGATTTTTAAGGGGTACGATATAGGTAAGTTTTAACTTATTTAAATAAGCATTAAAATGCTAATCCACAAGTGGTCACACTCGTATTGACGAATACGAAATTATAAATAAAAATAAATATTTCGCATGAATCAAAACCATTCGGTACAAGTTTTTAACATACCTAATTGTTTGTCATAAACATAAGATAACTTTATCTGTGATGTAGGCAGGCAGGCAGCATTTATATCGATAACATAATGTTTTTAAATCATTAAATGATTTATACTTGTTGGTTTTTACACAGAATTATTGAGTTTAACTAGAATAAAATAAGAACGACACATCACAGATTAGTATAATAGTATAATATTAGTTTAATTCATAATATTATTTCAATATGACGTTTATTGGTGTCTTATACTAATATAATAAATAATACTGGAAGGTTTACACGCGCACGGCGTAATAATAAAAATAATATCCACAGTGCATGATTAGGTATTATATACCTACTATTATGTTTAAGGTAACCAAACTGTGGCATGTAGCTAGATACCAATACTCAAATATTTGCATTGTATCAAAACAAATCACGGTTTAAGACGTGTACTTGAATATTTGATTTTATTACGCACACATGGTAAATGTTGTTACTTATAACACTATTGTGTTTTAAACAATTTTGTTAATTTATTCTCATGTATTCAAACTAATTTTCTGGCGGTATAGTTACGACATTGTATCTTCACAATAGATAGTAATCATAAAAACAACTTCAATTGCGCAAAATCGATTTTTGAGTGGGTAGTAACGCATCTCACTTTCTTTGCTATGTAACATAATAAGTGGCTGCACCTGGTTTTTAGGTATTAACAAGTACAACTTCAAACTAGATAATGTGCGAATAATAAATGTAAATTTCCACGCAGCATGCACGTTATGCAATTTAAATTATTATATAATAATGTAACATATGCAAAATAAATATTTAACTGTTGCAATTTTAAAATAAAATAATAATTTATATATTAATATGTTAAATATGTTTTTTACTTGCTATTAATTTTATATTTGTTTGCTATAAATATTATACCGACAAACAAAAAAAAAAATATATTCATTAAAGACTAAATATTATCCAAATCGGTCAAATAAAAAATTGTTTATTTTATTGTTTTTAAACGCCAAGGTACAAACAATTAATGCCATAATATATTAACGCTGACGGCTATTAGAATACCTATGAATTTAAAATGTAGAGTCAACATTAATCGCAATTCGCAATTCGCGCGCGTTAATTTACAGCTCTTATATACCTAAAATACTAAATTAATAGTAAAACAAATTAAATTATATAATACCTATACCACCCAAGTCTAATATATCACTAATCTATGTCCAGCAATACAGCTCCATGCCCAGCTACATGTCTATTATCTACATCTATACATAAACGAGAATTGAGGGAGGCTAGCCGCGGCGGTATTCTAGAGATGTTACTAAATGCATACACTGTTTGAACTATCACCTTAATATTAATTATTATTTATTAGCTATAAATATTATATTAAAAAGGTGTTTATTTTTTTCAGCAATCATTTTTTCAACATAATCAAACATTGCAGCATCTGATTGGATCGAAATTTTTACATACAAAGGAACTTTATAGAGGTATTTATTTTTATAAATATTTTTCATAATATACAAAAAGTTTTTACGAAGATATTACTTATACTAAAGTTATTATTTCATATCCATTTACCATTATCGATTGATTAAATTTTGATGAATTGTGAAATTATTTATTTTAAAATATATACGAAATAATTACATTAATATAATTAATATTTTAATAAATCATAATAAAATAATAATAATGCCAGTTATAGTATAATAATGAAAAAAAATTATTAGTTTAATATGCAATATATTATACCAACAAATAAATTATATTTACTAGTTACATTTAGTCAATACTCCTACATCATAATAATATAAACATCATGCACGTATATTATATGGAATATCTCACACTCTCACTAGCTTCGTTATTACTTATTAACTTCTTTTCAAATAAATATTCTTAAAATATAGGTTTAGAAAATAATTTCTGGATGTAGTCACAATGATTAAAATTTAAAGTATATTTGCTTTCCCTGAAAACAAAATAAAATAGTTATAGGTATAACTTATAAGTTTTTATTTGTGTTTCTTGAAACAAATTTATAACGGTAATCTTCTAATTAATGTAAATAGTTAAATAGTTGATTTAAAATTTGAATACAGTCATCCTTTATATAAAAAAACTATGTATTATTAGGTTCCTAAAGTGTATAATAAGATTACATTTTATTTGTATATAGAGTTGCGTCATCGTGTTTTGGACCACACTGGATACGGAAGGTCTCTGAATCACAATCGAAGCAAAATAACAACCTGGGAATTTCGTTACATCGTAATTAAGTGGATATTATCGCGTTAGGCGAACAAAAAAAAAATTCGAAAATGACCGCTACTATTTACGCTGCGTTTGTGTTGCAACAACACGAACTGGAATCCAACGGCGCCTTAACGCATCAGATCATGAAATTCACGGAATCCGAAGACCCCGCGCACGCGCCGTACGTCAAGTTGGAGAACGTGTCCATGGACACGCTTGCCGAGGCGATACAGAAACGAATAAGCGACAACAGCGCGTACAAGTTTTTGAACCGACGGTCGGACGACGACCGCGACGGCGCTATGCTGTACGCGATTCCCACGGTGGAAACCGACGACGAAGAGCTTGACCAGTTCAAGTTTGTGTCCAGCCACGAGGGGACGAAGAGAGTCTTGTCCGAGGTCATGGAGGACCTGGGCTGCGAGTACACTCGCCTGTCGCCGGACATCGAGATCGCCCGCGTCGATTCGATGGCCACCTGGACGCTGACCGTGTCCGAGAGCCACGAGTACCACGAACTGAGACTGACGCCGGGAAATCGGTGCGCCAATGGCGTGACGCCGCACACGAGCACCGCCGAGTTGCAGATCAATAACATTCGTCTGTCGGAGATATTGTACTTGGCCGAGTACACGCACACGATAAGTCCAAGTTTGGTGCGTTACTGTGACGTGCCTTTGTATCTGGGCTCGAAACGGACTTGCGAGAGATTTAAATTCCCCAAGACGGCCAAGACGTCTGCACAAATTGTACGGGAAATACAGCGCAAGATCGACAGAATGCACGTACCTCTTACTGAGCTGTGGAACATAGTAATGGGTGGTGTCAAATTTTTTATATAATATTTTTCAGCCTATATCAAATCACGCGTGAATTATTTAGCCATCCTCTTTTATGGTTGAACATTTAAATCAAATCGGCTTGATTAAGTTGTATTGTTTTGTGTGTGTGTGTGTGTTTGTAACCATCATAATACGTAGTATTATAATACATAGTACTATACACATATAATATTATAATTCGAAATAAAAGAAAATTATATATAATAATATTATAATTAAGCCTCCAAATAAGTGAAATTAATCTATATTACACCAGAATAATCAATACGTTAGGTAGTCAATTAATCATAAAATAAGTATTGTGTCTGAATTGTGTGACAAAACTCTAAAAAAAGAACCAGTAAAAGTGATTTCATATTTGTATTAAAATTTAAAGTATAAAAGTATAAAACTCACTATTATTTGACTTCTATTTTTAAATTAAAAATTATAGTAAGTAATAAAAATTAAAATATACAATTTAAAAATCCATTTAATAAAAAGTTATAATACGTAGAGGTACCTACTTTTAATTTATTATCCGGATTAGGTTTATCGATAAAATGAGCTATAACTCAATCAAAATAAAACTGATCATACATTCATCGCACCCATACAAAACTATATATTAACTACTAATAGTTTTCAAATAAATACCGATGTAGTTCAAAAAATAATACATAAATCGGCAACTAAGAAACAAAAATTAACCAAAAATACTTTTACAAACTGCTAAAAATTAAAATAAAAGTCATGTATCTATTTATTATACATTTAGACATGTAATTGAATAATTAAAAAATCATTTTTCTTTTCATCTTAATATACGTTTAAAATGAAAAAATAGCTATTGCAATTAATGTACACAATTCGAACAATACAATATTTAAGTATACACGATTTTTTTTCTTTCTTATATACGTTGATGTGATGTTCTTTAATTTTTTAAAAATCTGAATAAAACTAGTATTCATTTTTATTAATACAAGTACATTTTAATTTATTTTTGTACAACTTATAATATAGTATGATACATATTTTATTAAATATAAGTACTTACTACATGTAAGTATGTAAGTACCTATACATTTCGATGTGAATTAAAAAAATAAAACTAAAATTAATTGATACATAAGTCATAATAAGTATTTTAATAACAACTTTATGATATATTTAGGCACGTTTGGTACAAATTAATATTATTGATTTTAGACAAAAAAAGTTATTTGTCCAAAATATGAAACGTATGACACGTTGGCACTTAAAACGGATGAATTCCGTTTCAATGCTCTACGGCATATAATAATATACTGTATTTATTTATTTAAGCGCATATTATGGTATTATAGGTTTTGTTGATTTTGTAATTAAATTATATTTTATTGTTATATGAAAGCTAAAAGAAAAATACGTTAAAACCATATTAAATACTTTACAAAAAAAAAAAAATTAAATGCGAGAGACAAAATAGCGTGGCTTTATTTTTCTGCACCATATTTACCTACCTAGTATATACTATATTATAATTTAGAATATTTTTCATGAAATAAAAACACATAGGTATTTATGATTAGGGCTATAATTATATGTCTATAAATATTAGTATGTAGAATAGGATTGAATATTTATATGTACTTAAAAAGTAACACATAAAAAAATTATCAGTACCTATTATAATTTATAGGTAATCAAATCCTATTCAAAATGATGTTCTTTTATTGTATAAAATCGACTATACTATGTTATGTTCTCAAAAAAATATTTATCATTTATTTAAGGTGTTTATATTGTTGTCAAATTAATCATTTAAACTGTTATAAATAATTCCTGGCGAAGAACATAGTACACTTCATTTTCGGTTTTCAATGTTTTCGTCTATACGTTTTATATGATTTATTGATTATTCCAACACCGGGTGTTTATTGATTATTCTGGATTGATTATTCCTAAAACAGATTGCTTGAATAAAAAATTATAGTAAACATTTTTCATTAAATAATAATATAATATGTAATTTTTTAAAAGTAAAAATCTTTATGTGCTTTCGCAAGGATTTCATTTTTTGTGGCATTGCGGAGACAACCAACAGACAAATTGAGAGTTTCTTTGCTGTATTTAAAATCTGAGGTGTGTTGGTTTATTTTCAGTTTACACAGTTTATGCAATCGTGTTACATTCTACTGCAATTAAACGGTAATTTCATTATCGATATTATTTTTAACTTAATCAACAATTATAATAACTAGGTCGTGGATTTAATGAAAATGTTTTTTTTTCTGTATGTCTTAAAACATTGCTCTCAAAGCACAAAATCCGTTCTATACATCAAAAAATTTAAAAAAAAAAACATTTATTTTACACTGAATTTTTTTAAAGTTTAGAGCATATTTTGAGGAATTTATACTCTGTTATTTTTTCATATATTTTTTTATAATGATTGTATACAATTGTATAACAATTAAGCTTAAATTAACATCCTAAAAATAAAAATAAAATTATATATTATTTATTTGGCTTCATGGTATTATTTGTATTACCTATCATGTTTCCACCTATGTATCAGAAACATGCGGTGACAGCGGCGACGGCACAGCGGCCTGACAAATGAAATTTTCAGATACTTAATAGAGATATAGGTCTAACTAATATAGATATAGGTCTGTTATTTTGTTTACGAACGGTTGGATTCGATCCCAGTTGTGCTTTATCCCAAAATATATGAGTTCCTATTGGTGAAGGTATTATTGGTCTCGCCATATCACAGATCTTATGAATTTATGATATAATTTAACGACACAAAAGAGAACATTACGTTACGTTGAAATGTATAAAAATTGTTTATAAATTGTTATTACTTATTAATAATAGACTTAGTGGAGATGAATATGAATATATTTCGGTATTTGAAATTGTATACAATTTTTTTTTTGGTTTTTGAGATTTTGACTAACCAAATTGATATAATAGATATTATTTGTCTTATGTCAATTATTATACTGAATGACTTAGTTAGAGAATACAATTTCTGAAATCATAATTAATTTAAAAAAATTATAAAATAAATTTATTTATAAAAAAATATTTAAATTTGTCACGGAGTTTAAAAGAAAACAACTTTTTACATTTTTGAATTTGAAGTAGTATGACCTTTAAAATGTGAAGAAATTTAGAATTATAAAATGCTAATATTAAAGTATTAAACAAATTCAAAAATGTAGAAGAGAATTTTTACAGTTAACTTCACGGCGAACTACAATTTATTGTTTCATTAATTTTGTCGGTTAACTAAGTTTGTGAAGAATCTATCACTGGAGGACTTCCTTCATCATAATATTATGTTCATGTTGTTATTCATTATGTATATTTATTACCATTTCATCATACTTACTGTGTAAAATAAATATAGATTGCACATTTTTCTTTAAAAAAAAAAATTAATTTACCAACACAATTAGCAAAACATTGATATTACAATTTACAATATTTGTTTAGCGCGTGACAGTGCGATGTTGACTAGTGTATGTGCGTGAGAAAGTGTCTACTTTGATCTAATCGAAAATTATAGTTCTTAATTGCAATTTATTACAAAAAAATTAATATACTCCCACATGCACGAATGAACTTATACAAATTGCTTTAAAACTGTCTATACTCAACTTCTTAAAAATTATTAAAATTCAATTTATAATACCTTGAAACACGTAACATCGAATGATGATTTGTATTGAATAATTGTTACTAATAAATAATAATAATTTGTTAAAACAATTTTATAGAGAATGTTTTAAAACTTTGTGATATTATTAGTCCATTAAATTGTATTTTTTTGTTTTTTTATAAAGAATTTAAACACGCCTTAATAATAACATAATCCGATATTGGTCTGTATTTCTATGCCAATAATAAACTCGAATCGGTCGGTAACAAATATAATAAACGAAGTTTCGATTACTGAAGGTATTCCAAGATATTATGATGGTAATTAATTTAATAGCTCGAAACGAGAAGCCATTATTTCAGGTTAAAATATATAACAATGGTAAATGGATGTAATAGGGACATGCATTATGTACATGAATAATATTATTTACCTTGCTATTTGTTTTAGATTCTTAGTGGAACGATAAATGTATTGATTTTACAATGATGTGTGTTTTTTTAATTTTTTTTATTTTTGTGTCTGTGTACACGTAAAGTGTCGAAATAATCATTGGATTTTCAACTTCAGTATCTTGTTCGATGGGAAAATGAATATCGTTGGTGCATTGGGAGGTCAAAATTTATTAATAGGCCAATAGTTTTCAAAAGCACCGGGAAAAACAAGATAAAAATTAAGGAAAAACGGGAATTTTTACGCAAAATCGATTTTGGTTTTTGGTGTAACTCTAAAACAAATGAACATATACACATGACATTTTCACTGGTTATTTATATTAGCATTTTCTATACACGATAAAATTTTCAAAATATTTTGGTCGGTTTTGAATTAATTTGGAACATTTTCAGTTTCCGATTGTATTAGTCTTTTTTCTAAGGACACCCACTTGCCCACATTTTTTTATTTTTTTTTTTGTGACCGTCATCACTGTGTGCAGTGAAACTGCTTCGATTTTCTTCAACATTGGTGTACAAATTAAATTATTCATTTTTATCGTACCTAAGGTGATCGTAATGAACGTTATTTAGATAATAAAAGTTGCTAAAAACGACGCGCGACGGTTTGTTTGTCCCTCAGTTACGGCTGTAACAGAAACGTAAGTCTTTCCATGTCTAATGACGTATTTCTAACAGAATGTAACAGGAACGTATGCTATGATCGTGATGGTCGTTGAGCGAGTAGCTACAACTGCTGCCGCGTATCGTCGCAACAGCCGCCGAGCTGCCGCCGCCGCCGCCGAAACTGAAGAAAAGAAACGATTAGACCATGAGTCCCTAGTTACTTCAGTACTCTATTTTTCGTTTTAGTTCGTATGTTTTGTGATCAACCTGGTCGACCCTAATGATCAACCCTCACAGATTAACAATATTATTATTATTATTGTTCAGTTTGATATGAGCCTGCTGCCGCCACGTAGCCGTGGCGTATAATACTTTCAACGCCGCTGACGCGTATACGCGTCAACATAGTTTATTTCTATAGGCCGGTGACACGTCCGTGAAGTTGTTGCAACAGCCGCTTAGCCGCCGCCGAAACTGAAGAAAAGTAACGAATAGACCATGAGTCCCTGGTTATTTCAGTATTCTATTTTTCGTTTTAGTTCGTATGTTTTGTGATCAACTTGGTCAACCCCAATGATCAACCCTCACAGACCAACAATATTATTATTATTATTGTTCAGTTTGATATAAGCCTGTTGCCGACGCGTCGCCGTAGCGTCACTTTCAACGCCGCTGACGCGTATACGCGTCAACAGAGTTTATTCCAATAGGCCAGTGACGCATTAATATAAGCTATAATTAAATCACATTTTTTTTAATAAACTTTGAAACTAAGATAGGCTATTGACATTGAACTATAAATTAAAGGTATGGGTGGTTTTAGTTTTTGTTTTTTCCGTTGTTTCTGAAATCACGGTCGGCATTGAACGTACATGCCAATATACTTTAGACGTATCCGTATTTTTAATTTCAAACAGACGGCGGCTGCCGGCTGTGGTCTTTTGATTTAGATTGGTATTAACAATCGATAATTTAATAGAACAAATTAACATATACACATGCAATTTTCACCGGTCATTTATACTAGCATTTTCTATACACGATAAAATTTTCAAAATATTTTGTTTGTTTTGAACTAATTAGGAACATTTTCTGTTTCCAATTTTATTAGTCTTTTTTTCTAAGGATGCAATAAAACTTTATTTGTTGGGTAAAAAAGTTTGAAAATTTAATACAAGGCTCCTACTATATTGTTACAATGACATTTGAAAAATATTAAAAATCCTTTGTCACAGTTTTTTTGTATAAGCATTTAAAGTTTAAAATTGACAAAATATGGAAAAATCACGAAAATTACCAAATTATTTTGAGTTAAGAATTCATGAAAATTTTTCTTTTTAAATCTAAGATTTTAAAATGTAATACAAGATTCCTTATCAGATTATCTACCTTTATCAAAAAAAAAATGTCTATATGAAAGTCAAATTAAAATTTTACGAGTGTTTGAAGTTCATGTTTTTACAATATTGGATATTCACTCGATTTCTCATGTAGCGGTTTTGCTATTTTATTGTTATTCAAAAACGAATAACTGTAGATACATGGCAATTTTACTAAATGTTTATATTTTTTATTTGCTATACACCACAAAATGTTAAAAATATTTTGACTTTTTTTGAGCTGTTTACGGACATTGTCAGGTTTAATTTTTTTTAGTTTTATTTTCTATAAATATTAATAAAATTTTGTTTGTTGGGTAAAAAAGCGTAAAAATGTAATGCAAAGCTCCTGACATATTGTTACAATAGCAGTTAAAAAATATTAAAAATGCATAGGCACAATTTTTTTTTGTAAGCATTTAAAGTTCGATTTTGACAAAATGTAGCAAATTTAAAATTTAATAATTATTTTGTAATTAAAAATGTATAAAATGTTCAACTTTTATAGCTAAGGATTGAAAATTCAAAACAAGGTTCCACGTAAATAGTTAAATATATAAATTACTTTATTCACAATAATATCATCAAATATACTTAGTAATATCATAGGCTGACTGACCGTTTTCGCTCAGAATCGTTTTTCTTATACAATGATATTATATCATTGAATTCAAATTTAACACCATCCATTACAGTGACCCACTTTGTAACCTACTGTACAGCAGAGCGACATCCATTTGCCCAACTTTTTTTTTTATGGTTTTCGACTAACCGAATTGTCGAAACGGTTAACCAGATAAAAAATGTTTTAATACAACAGTATTAATTTTATGGCACTCTTAAGTCTTAAGCACACATTCTCGTTTAATATTTTTCAGCAGGTTTCCGGTTTCAACACCTTTTTTTACGGTTCACTGATGATATTGAATTTTTTTTGTGGTCTTTTAAAAAAACCATGATATACCTACTTCTACTTTACATTTATATTACAAGATAATATTATACTGAAGTGGGGAAGGACCTCCCCATCAGAATATATTTCTGGGACATGTCACTGCTTGCGATAGTGAAATAATATTACACAATATACAGTAAACGTAAATAAAGTAAAGTAATATACCACGAATATACCAAGTATATAATGTAATGTGGGACACATGTTTATATTCACATAATATAATTATGACAAACATGATATAATAATTTAAAATCATAATTTGTACATTAGGTCTACGTAATACGAATATTATACAATCTACATTTTACTTGTACTAAGTATATTGATTAAATCGTATATTAGATATGAAAAGGAACATACAGTGACAGTATAGAGGTAATATTTTTTTCGGCCATGTGGTTTGTACTCTATCTAGTACGACCTGTAAAGATTGTTATTTATTTTTAATTTTTTTTATTTTTGTGTCTGTGTACACGTAAAGTGTCGAAATAATCATTGTATTTTCAACTTCAGTATCTTGTTCGATGGGAAAATGAATATCGTTGGTGCATTGGGAGGTCAAAATTTATTAATAGGCCAATAGTTTTCAAAAGCACCGGGAAAAACAAGATAAAAATTAAGGAAAAACGGGAATTTTTACGCAAAATCGATTTTGGTTTTTGGTGTAACTCTAAAACAAATGAACATAACACATGACATTTTCACTGGTCATTTATATTAGCATTTTCTATACACGATAAAATTTTCAAAATATTTTGGTCGGTTTTGAATTAATTTGGAACATTTTCAGTTTCCGATTGTATTAGTCTTTTTTCTAAGGACACCCACTTGCCCACATTTTTTTATTTTTTTTTTTGTGACCGTCATCACTGTGTGCAGTGAAATTGCTTCGATTTTCTTCAACATTGGTGTACAAATTAAATTATTCATTTTTATCGTACCTAAGGTGATCGTAATGAACGTTATTTAGATAATAAAAGTTGCTAAAAACGACGCGCGACGGTTTGTTTGTCCCTCAGTTACGGCTGTAACAGAAACGTAAGTCTTTCCATGTCTAATGACGTATTTCTAACAGAATGTAACAGGAACGTATGCTATGATCGTATATATAATAATTTAAAATCATAATTTGTACATTAGGTCTACATATGTACATTTTACTTGTACTAAGTATATTGATTAAATCGTATATTAGATATGAAAAGGAACATATAGTGACAGTATAGAGGTAATATTTTTTTCGGCCATGCGGTTTGTACTCTATCTAGTACGATCCGTAAAGATTGTTATTTATTTTACAGCATAATATTATAATACTGGCGTATTTCATTCCGGGTAAGCATCAAATTTACCCTGCTCATACCGTAAGTCATAACGTGGTTTAAGCTCGTGGAAATTGTTCGTGACCATGGTAACGCGGGGGTTTCTGTATCGATCGGGCTGATGGTAGCACAGGGGTGTGTATAACATACGAACATTCTGTTATATTATATTTTAATAAATAAAAAACGTTGGGCCATTTGGTTGATTGCAAAAGTATTAAAAAAAAAACAAAATATTTTATCGATGGTTTCTTGCTCAATAAGTTGTGTTAGTTTTTAATCGACAATCGCTAATTTTGACTGAAAAAAATAACACAAATACAATTGAGGGAAAAGGTTGACGTGGAAATGATTCTTCAAGGATTACTGTGTACATGTATGGTTGTAGTGTAGTATATGATGTGTATGCACCACAGAAAATAAAATACGACATCAAACTAAAGAAAATTTAGTGTATTTATAGGCATATTTTAAACATTTATTATTTATCGGGCGCCCAAGTGCATCGATGTGTTGTGGAATAAACGGTTTCAACAATTTAATACATATTATATATTTAAACAAATAATCACGTAAATGAACGTGTATAAGACATATTTCAATATTAGAAAACCAATATATTATAAACAATTGCATCTACAATAAGTGTGTATATTAGTATACATTTATTAATTATAAATACTTTATTTTTATAAGGTTAGGTTCTCATTAAACGTAATAGAGAGTTTTCACAAAGTTTTATTTTTCCTGTATAAAACCTTATTTTTATATTTCTGTCAACTGTCATGTACTTTTATAATATAACCTACTTTCACCCAGGAGTGCCCACCCTACCTACTGCGCTGTAATAACATTACAGGGTCGCTGTTTTCAAGCTTCGACTCCTACTGTTGTGGTTCACCCGCCAGTCAACCCTGAAATCAACCCCAAGCTTGATCGATCGTTGTGTCGGGCTTCGCTCAACGTCAGAATAGTCTCCTCCGCCCTCGCCGTCAAACTCTCACTCTCACACTCACCACCTATCTCTTTCGAATTTTCTTTTCTGTTCACCTCACTGCTGCACAACGCCAGTCCAATATACTACAATTCAACCCTACTCTCCGCCGCGACAAGCTGCTTGTGGTATCAACCCCACGTTGCATATACTATTTAATTTTATGGCGTAATATACTTTTACAATCGCAAGAATTGCACCTGCGCAAATCATGTTATATTCAATCTTATTTCCCACAGCAGTTCCTACGCCGAGCTGAACACCCCACTGCGAGCGGCTGCAGGACCTACGCACGCGCCACAAGCTGGGAAAAACCCGGACGCCCCCTTCAGGGAACTGCTCCCGACCGGGCGTTACGATTCGAGGCAGTTCACTAGCAACTCGACACCCGTCCAGACGCCCTAGTCCGTGTGACCTATTTTCACGAATTTGAATAGTATAGTGATTAGTGTAGCGAACAACATATTATAATTATAATAAAATAACGTTTCCGCGTAGCGCAAAAACAGTTTTTTCATAAATCACCCGCTTTATGCAGTTTTGACACATTGAAAAATCGTACGTACTTCGCTACGACCAAGCGGGCAGCACTGGTAACAACTACCTACTCAAGACCACCACATCATCAAGTAAGTAGGCATTCACACGCCTTCTTTTACATAACCGTATCGGTATTTCGAGTAAAGAAAGAGAAATAGAGTGAGAGAGAGAGAGAGGGAGAGAGAAAGAGTGAGAGGATATTATACTGTCGATCGAAGCGTTGGCGCGTGGTTAAACCTGCACCGAATTTCCCACGCAGCGCCGAACGGGAGACGAGTAGGTTTTTCAACAACAACAATAATAATAACAACAACAATAACATCGCTATTGCACAACCACCGCCCGATCAACGTTACATTTCGCGATACTTCCCGTTCCATAGTAAGCAATCGCAGACGGATTTCCTAATGTCTGGTATGCAGCCACTGAGTTTGATTTACATGCTTGTCGACGAATATATGCTGGCGTTGCCGTACATGTTCCTAAACATTATAAAGGAGGAAATACCTCGCTGGTTCATCTGCCTACCCAGAATAAGGACTTTCGTGAGCCATATGATGTTGAAGACCGCTAAGGCATAAACCGAGCGTCGAGCAGTGGCAATTAGTACGACGACGGCGGTGGCGGCTGCTGCTGTTGCTTCTGAGAGCGTGGGATACCGAGAGACGGTCGTTTTCTCCTCCGCCAACGCGCATTGGGCAACGCGACTTCGGGACAGATCCATTGAGTAACCACCGTCGACCCGTGCCGCCCTCACTCCACCCGCAGTTACGCAACGCGACGCGTACATAGAAAGCCTCCCTCCCTACTGCCGAACGTCACGTCAGACATGTGCATGCCCGTGGATCACGGCGATGCCGCGGTCATTTCGTACCCAGATTTCTTCGCAGCGACGCCGGTACAGCCACTTCCTCCGACACGACCACCGTACCAACATCACCTAACACTTCGACATCAGCGCCCGTTACCGTCGTTGACGTTGGCCGTGGTACCGGAATCGTCTGCATCGGTACCGGAAGACAACGCCACGACCGTCGCTGCCACACCGAAGCAGGCACATAGGACTTTGCGTTGCACGTGTCACAACACACTGGCGGCCATGCGATTGGGCGCGAAACGACACGTGACGGCCACTGACGACGTCACGTTGTCCGTCCGGCTATTCATCACGCTGGCCATCGCTATCCTGGCAACCAAACTGATCGCCGACGCCGTGTACTCGACTGGCGTGGACTGCTCCTCGGTGGGCAATCCGCACTCGTCCAGGGCCAAGAGACAGTTGCCACCGATCGAACAGGGCAACATGGTGATCGACAGCATATTTCAGGTGAGCTCCATCACCGCAGGTGAAATATTATCGTAATATAACATTATCACATGGTTTAATAACTGATCACTTAAGGTCAGTTGTACCATATCTGATTAAAGTTAACCGGAGTTTAATCGGCCGAATTTGCCCGGTTAAATATCTGTCATCAGCTGATTAAGCTCTATCGAAGTTTAACCGTAGACGGTAGAACTGGCCCTTATAGTTTGTAAAAATCACTGCGAAAATGTCTATGGTATCATTGGTGTGACTTACCTGGGACAGATTTCATTTTCTACTGAATATTCAATATTTTATCATAATATTATGTATTTATGTAACACTGCTATACAGTATACAGACGTTTATCGTTTAAAGCAAAACGGTACACCCGCTCGAGGTTGTCTCCGTGTGTTGTTATAGACGTACAACATAGTAAATTTAAATTCGCAGCAAGGCCGATTTTGTGTTTAATATATTACAATTAGTAATTACATTGAATTTACCTATTATGAAACTGACAAGGAAAGTACATTGTAATTTGTGTTTATATATCGTTTTTTTTTTTTTTTACTGAGATTCGGCTTTTTAAAGTGAGTTATATAGAGTTATATATATTTTATAATATTACAATTCAAAAATACTCAATTAAACATTTAAATATCGTAATAAACCACCGTATGTAAATACTGCAAATAATGTTCTAACCTTTGTAACGGGCCTCTCGCCATAATATCAAATCTAAAACACAGAATTTGTTCTGCTGAACTCAAATTTGCTTAGTCCTGATAAGTATTAAGACTGCAGATGGCAAATTCATTCGCTACAATTTTCACCAAAATAAAATATATTAAGTACTTTCTATTTTAAATCAAATTTTTTTTTAAACCAAAATAAATATTTATTCAAAATTGGTGTGAACTAGATAAAAAACTGCAAACAGGTTTATTTTTAATATTATATTGCTTGGATCAAAAGATAATACATCATTACAATTTACAGCCTAACAACGTAATGAAACATACGACACATAATAGGTACCTACAATAATTATGTTCTGGCTGTGTTCATGGTAAATAGTCATAGGTAGTGAAATATTAATTATTATTATTGTATAATTTATACTCGAAAATTTATCTACACCACATTTCTGGTTGCAGAATGCAGAAAAATAATCTTTGGTAAATTAATAACAGTATAAAATGTTATATTTATTTAAAAAATACTACCAATAACAATATGTCTATAAAAACAATAAGATTTAAAATTTTGCGTCCACTAAAGCCTAACTATTTCATAAAACTTTAACCCATAGAATTTCCGTAGAGGTCTATAAATTATAATATACGATGTACGCTCAGTTGCAATGTAAAATCACTACGACAATTATAATAATAATTGTTCATAAATACCAATAAAAATAATAATATCTAATTGGTACCTAATAAATTATCCGAATACCTAAGTTTTTCGTACATTTATGTTGGACTTGAGAGGTATATCTTGGACACAAAAAATAAATCCGTTTTTTGCATCAATTTTAGCAACTACTAGTAGAAAATATTATTGTTGAAAAATTAATTGAACTATTGTTTATTATTTGTTAATGGTGTCTCACCACAAGTGTTTGGTTCATGAACACGTTGCCGCAGATCGATTGCTTTTCGGGCAATAATAATTATAAAAATAGGTACAACGCAAAAGATAATAACAATTAATAAGCATCTCATATATTATGCTTTTTTAAATCTTAATTCAACAAAAACTTGCAATATTTAATAAATAATTCTAAACGTAACGAAAACTTACAACACGATCTTTTACTTTTAATAATAAAATGTTAAAATCGCACTAAAATCTATAGCCGAAGTGTTGAGTCACGATGGCTTAGTAAATTGTCTACATCATATAGTAATCACGCAATAACCGACAAAAGTTAAGACTTGGAAAGTAGGAATTCAATTTAATGGTAGATAAAATATTTGAAATTTAAATACATACTTTTTATGTTATTAAAATTGCCTATATTAAACCCCTTCAAAAACTCCGGTGCGTGGTGATACGTCATCCTGTACTGTTTGGTCGTCAGTGGCGTACTGCTAAATATTCTAGCCAAATATGATGATAATGATGAAATGATGAATATGATAATTAAGATGATATGTTTTTGTAGATTCCCATAAAAACGCTCAGCGCCGTCGGGACACTAATTAAGACCGCCCGTCCTCTGGTGCGCAGGACCCGCGAACGCATCCAGCAGTACTACACGGGCTACCAGCAGCAATACAGCAACGGTCAGCAGCAATACGGCAACGGTCAGCAGCAGTACGGCAACAGTCTGCAGCAATACAGCAATGGCCAACAGTACTACACCAGCGGTCAGAAGCGCTACAGCATTGGCCGTCTGAACTCCGACCCGCCATCACGCCAGGACGATGGAGCAGAAGAGTTGGTTCATCGGCCCAAGCGGACACAGGTGACTTATCGGGTCAGGAACGATCAGCCCGAGGGCCGCCGCCTATACAAATCCGAGGTTATATGATATCTCCTGCGATTTGTAACAAAAAACGATGAGTTTTGTTACGAATCGGTGCTCGGATATCCAGTAATGGTGTTCCTCTATATTATTGCTCAGATCGCTGACTTACATGTGCTAGGGATGGCAGCGCACATTTTGTATATTATCCATTGACAAAATCAAATACCACATTTTAGGGTCACTACATATTATATACATTTTATGTTATGAAGTGTCACTACTATAATACTAAACCGTTTATATATTATTATTATTGGGTATTTAATTTATGCGTTTTTTTCTTTCAAGTTTGAAACAATACGTTGAGTTTTAGTTTTTTTAACGATTTTCTAAGACGGTCTTGAAAATTAACTTTGCTCCAAACAGGTTACGAATTGAAAATTGCTACTGTTTCTAATTTGTCTACCGACTTATTATTACCTTGGTATTAATACAAAGATCAATTTTTAAATCTCTACGAATTATTATTACATTTCAAAAACTATTTTTTTCTCAAACACATTTCAACCAAACATATATTGTATTTTTTTTTTAATGATATCCAATATTTTAACTCGTTTACGTTGATACGCCAAGATATTATCATTATGACCTAATGCCACTATCATTAAATTTAACTATCTTTGTAGTATACAACACTTATCAATTATTCTAATCTTAAAATTGTATCATTTGTATTACTGTATATAATCATATTCAAAAAATAAAATACCTAGTCTATCTAAGAACAATATAAATTTGTTTTCTCACCCCCATGAAATGTATTCAATAATCACAATTTGCCAATTGAAAGCCCAAGGTTTTATACAAATACCAGTTCTTATATTTATTAATTATTATGAGTTAAGTATTGCTCATATACCAGAAATGAGAAGTATAGAATGATAATACACCTAATATAATACAAATAATAAAACGTATAAGTACTGTTTCCATATCACCAAGTTATACTGGTTACAGAATAATCTCTATGATAAAATATATTTCAAAAACAATTTAATTTTAATTAGGTATAAATAATATTTGTAAAACGCAACATTAACGTGAGTTTTTTGAATATATAATAATTTTAATTTTAATTATTAATAGAGATAGATAATGTAAATTTTCTGATTATGCCTATATCATTATAATATAATGTGTTAGTACTTACTAAGTAAATATATTAAAGTATCTATACAAAATCTAAAATTAATTACAAATAAAAAATAAGCACTTACACCATCTTTTATTTTAATCTTAAAATGGTACATTTTTGATCACTGGTTCAATCTATTCATAATGAGAAAACAAAAAAGTAAATAATTATTCCGTCATTATGAAAATATAAATGTTGTTTTATCATCACTGTGAAATTTATGAAAAATATCTAGACCTATTTGTCGATGTAACAGTTCTAGGTTTATACCTAGTACCTGGTTTTTTATTCATAAGCACGTAATATAATAAAATAAGGTAAATATAAGTTCTATGTCTTTAAGTCTAGTATGTTTAAAGTCTTAAAGTGGCATAATCTCTATTATTATTAGAAGGTAAACTACCAGAATACCAAAATTTCAAAATTATGTGAATTGATGTAGCTAGAATAAATAGGCGTGCGCGAACATATGATTTAGGGGGTGCCCATTATATATAATGACCCAAAATAATTTGTTTAAAATTTATTTTCCCTCAAGCAAAGAGTCATTAGTGGGTGACTTCTTAATCACGCATACCATGTTGTCAGTCCCTTTTCATATATTCTTATTAATTATGATAATTAGTAAGTATAGATTGTATATTTATTAAAAAAAAAAAAAAAAATGTATTATAATAAATAACGACCTTCTTGTATAGGAACAGTAATACAGTATATTATAATTTATAATAATAATACAATGTATAATAACATGTATTATTATGTAATGTGCCACAAAATAGAAATGTATTGTATAAACAACATTTAATAGAATGACAATTTTTTCATCAAAATCGTAAAAATATCATGTTACCATTATACAATAAGCTTACAAAATTACAATTACAATATAATTATAAGATATTTATTAATTAATATAAACGAGAAAGAACCAATTTAAAAAGTATGAAGTACAATGAAAGCTATAAAATTAAATAGGTATGTAACCACTTGCCATCTACATAATATATGTATTATAGTATTATACTATATTAGGTTTTAATTAGTATATCTAATTAAGTTAAATTCAATTAAAAATCATTATTTATTTAGATAATGTCAATTATTGTCCTGTTGTACAGTACTAAAATTATTTATGATATTTTGATTAGGTGTAATATCATAAACTAGACTAATAGAGAATAAACTATTTCAGTTTCCCTCACTTAAATAATAGGTATATTAATTAATATAGTGTTAAAATATTATGCATTACATTTTTAAAATAGGGACAATAAAATATGAATAGTAGTATAGTACCATGACAACACAACCATGGGTTTTTATCATTTCAGCCAGAAAAATATATTTTCATTTCAACTATGATTACATAATTTTGATATAATACGAAAACCAAAAGAACTACCTATACATTTATCGCAACTTCCGAAAAATACATTTTGGCCATTCGTAATTTTACAAGTATCATAATAATTCATAAGGTACCTATTACATTATACCAATACTTACCACATACAATGTATGTATACAAATACCTAATAGATATCATTATTAATTTCATATTTCATTTGTAATTCAATCATATATGATATTATTGAAGTAAATGTAAAATGACCAATCTAAACTAATTAAGATAACTAATACCTATAAAAATATTAATAAAGAGATCAGCAAATCTTGTGACCATCTCTTAATTACAATACAGTTGGCCAATCTTCTATGTAACTTTGTAGGGAAGTAAATTGTATAGATGTGAATTGTTCCATTTATAATAATTTAACAGTCATTCTTATAAATATGAACCATCAACCATGACCAAGATTTTATTTTTAAAAACATTAGTTGAACAAATATTAGACAACTAAAAGACAAAATGAGAGCATAATATTAACAAAAATTGTATAAATCATACATTTTTAGTGGGTTTTAAATTTGTATTATTTCTATGTTATTATAATATTTATTTATCTAAATACTAATGTAAAAACTATTGGATAACCTAAAAATTAAAGAAATGATTGGCCGTCCACTCTGTATAGCATAACTTAAATGTATTTATTTATTTTTTAATGTTATAATACATGTGTTATGCAAACGCCTATATCACAACTCAAAGGTTTTAAAAAAAAAATTTGGTTCTTATTCTTATTGTTAAACCTACTACCTACAGAATATAAAAACAAATATAGTTATTTAAATTGAATCTCAAGCATCAAAACAATGGCTACAATAATTACTGTAGTAAAAACTAATATTTTTCGTTAAACTAAAATATGTTATAATCACCAAGAAAAAACAACTATCATTGTATATTTTATGACATGTGATAAATGTTACAAGGCGGCATTATAAGCTGCAGCCACACAGCAAACATAAAAAAAAAATATTTACCACGCTTAGCTTCATAAAAATGAATGTCGTTAATCCTAAAATCTTCTAAATTCTATACGTAAAACCGTGCCGGTGATATATCAATGTGATTAAACATGAGTTAAATTAACCTATTCTATATTTTGGGGCTTACTTCATAAAATAAAAATATTAATTTAGTAAAAAGTGTTGCTTGGATCGGTCGTTATATACAAATTATAATAGCATTCAATTTTAAGCTCTAAAAACCAAAAGTCGATAAAAAAATATTAATAAAATCAAAATGAACAAAACAAGCAATATATTATAATTGTATATTTTGGCTGAAACGAACAATTTGCTAAATTAAATGATACCTAATAATAATTGTTTATTTAGGTAATATAAAACATTTTGTTGAGTGTTTTTAATTTGTTTTATGTATGTGTGTGTGTGTGTGTGTGTGTGTGTAATTGTAATATTATAATTAAATGTTTTTTTGAAAACATACCTATATGTTATAATAAAATAGACCTAAGTAATTTGTAAAATTACAAGAGCATTCGCAATGAGGGAAGAGAATGAGAAGACACAGTGGGACATTGACCCAGTTCTCAAACTTATCAGTCTTAGGCCTTCGGTTTTAATGTTTTATAATTACAATTAACATAGGCACTTATATTTAAAATGAATAATTCTAAAAGTAAATTTAATACAGACATTTTTTAGATTATGAAATCATAAATAACTTATCTAATTGATCATTGATTATAAAAATTAGAATAACTCTTCTCCAACGTAAAAATATTATGTATAACAATATAATAAAATAAAACAAATATTTCCATTGCCCTACCATCGAAAAATGTTTGCGAATGCTCTATTATAGATATGCGGTAGTAGGAATGACTTTTATACTATTTACTCAAATATCGGTTACTCAAGTAGTCGTGTATCGATAAATAAAACTTAAGTTACCTAATGTTGCGGAGAGTCAACACGTTTAGAGTTTACAAAATATATAATAAAAAATAATTATAATTCAACAACGAGACATAGGTATTAGTTATATAAAATTTTATGAAATTATTCTGTTGCTAATAAGGATATACCTACATATACTACATTGTAAACGATTTCTTGAATATTTAACTTCCACGTGACGATATTAAAAATCAAAAATAATACAAATAATGACATCTGGTAGAGATAATGTTAAATAAAATATATTTTTTTTTACCTCATTATATTTGAATGTGTACTGTATTGCATATTTTGAATACAATATTGTAAAATTGTCTTACGAATTTCGAGTTGACACGGTAAACCAAAATAATCGCGTCTCATATTTCATGTCAGTATTGTTAAATGTTCACGGATTACTGTACCATACATTTGTTTGGGTTCTCTGTCCCTATTCATGATGAACTCGATGGAAATTTTGAGACTTCAGGAGTTTAAAAATACACCCACATTCAAAATCCCGATGTTTATTTTGTGGGTAACTGAAACAGGTGGTAGTCGCCATTTATAGTTTTATACCGCATCATCAGACACGGGTCCGCCATTGGCGTGTAGTTAGAGTGACGTGCTAAATTTATATCTTCAAAATAGAATACTATAGTTAAATATAACTCTATAATCTCATATTGTCACATTTCGAATTAAAATACGTCTGTATTCTGTGCAATATTATACAAACGACATCTGTGAACTAATACTCCCGTTCAAAGTAGATACCTACCCTAGTAAACTGTTTACTTTGCACGAGCTCATTAAAACAACGTAGTAATTATTATTAATTTTTTATATATATATATATATATTTTTAAATAACTAATTTCATTCTATGTCATAACTATTAAAGCAATTTGTATCAAGGTATCTGATTTATTATGTTATGTTCAATATTATTGTGTATTAATATGGTATGTTACCACTTAAGTACCTATACAATAATATTATATATTATATAAATTACAATTATGTGGCCGTGGCGGCGTTCATTTATATACAAATTATATTTACTGGTAAAATGAAATAATATTCAACTATATATAATTAATGATAATATATGTGTGTAATTGTTAGTTTGGTATATGAAATGTGTTTTGTTTTGTCATGAACGAGATTTCTACCTTACTTAACTGTCCTATTTCTTATAAGAACTGATTTGAAAAGTGTAATATCTTTTGCCCTGGGACATAAAAATCCTAATAGCTGCGGTATCTACGGACGTGGTATTACACATTTACACACAATAACTACCTCCCAAAACCACTCAACTTTGAGGAGCAATATCTCATCAACGGATTAACGAAAAATTAAAATTTGAACGTAATAATTAATAAAAAAAATAGTTTTATTCAATTATGAAATTGTAAGTATAGGTTACCATTCGAAAATCAAAAGTTGATAGTAGTATATATAATAAATATAAAAAGGAAAAATATAAAAAAAATATACAATTCAATTTTGGAAATCTAAAATTTTGAAAAAAAAAACTTTGAAAAAAATCAATACTTTTTCAAATAATGAGTGTTGTTTGATAAAAAAATCACCCTGTACATTGTTATATTCCTTGTATACACATATGTTATGATTTATGAATAATACATATTATTTAAGTGGAGATATTCCAATCCCTGTAAATTTAAATTTAAATTAATATGCCTTTTTATTTGGCTATTGGCAATTTTACGTTGAGTTCACGGTACTTTTTTAATTCGTAATCCGATGGCTTAGTTCAAAGATGTGGTAAGTACATTTGTTAGATAGGTACTATGTTTGTATGAAATGTATTTATATAATGAACAGTGCAAATACATTAAAACATATTATATAATTATAAAATATTTAAATTGTTTGTTTTTATGTTATTCTTGGAATACTTTTCTTTTATTAAATTTAACTTGCAATAAACCTATTGGTATAAAAAAATACTTACCACTAAAACAATAAAATAATAAATAAGTAACCCCGCTCAATTGTTCGTAGAAAATTAGTGATATTAAAAGTACAGAAATTCTATCGTTAAAAATACGAATAAATGTACACGAACAATTTTAAACTGTTTTCAAAACGTTTTGTCTGCAAATGTTTTGGTTTTTCAACCATCTACACTTTACAACCCAATTGTATTGTTTTTTTTTTCAAAAGCAATCATCTTTGTTATTTTCTAATAAAATTCGGGCGTTTAACGGCGAACGATGCAACACATCGTGTTACATAGTACTACATGCTGTAGCTGCGAAATTATCGGCGACGAATATATGTTCACGATACTCGCAAATAAGGAATAACTGCCATCGGTATCAACATTTTATTTTTCGATCTTAAGCAAACATTATGTACCTACTAAACAATAACTATCACTATTAGTTACTAGGTAGGTATAATTCAAATTATAAATTCAGGACTTGCATTTGAAAAAAAAATTCCGTTTTATGTTATTTACAATTAAAACGTGATATTTTGAACTAAAATGTTATGCAAGTTTTGCGTTTATCGTTATTTAAAAAAGTGTTAATACCTGTTAAATTTAAAAATAATAACTAATGCGGGTAGGTAATGGCCCGGATACGGAATATAATATAATCAATTCTTAGATTGTTTCCATGAAATAAATGTTTCTACGAAACCAATAGACTTTTAAATAAATAGATTTTAAAATATTTCGATTTGCGTTATTTTTCGTTTCATAATAGGTATTCAATAATGATATGATATATTTTATTAATCTTTATGTTTTGCGGTATTTAATTATTTTTGATTATCACTTTCCATTGTAATTACGTTTACAAATTTCAATCGTTTTTTGTCAAATATAACGTTATAATCATAACGTTATTATAACGTTTGCAAGCCCTGAATTTACAATACGATTTAACATTTTTGTCATTCACTGTTTTGTTCGTCATATATATACCTACCAACAACATAATTCAACTCATCTTCATAATAATCCAACAAATATATTCTTCAAATTTATTTTAGACGAAACACTTAAAAGTTAAAACAATTGACCAGCAAGATAGTATTTCCTTAGCTGAAAACTTGCATTATTGTTATTATTTTTTGTAATGTTCAATTTGCGATTAATATTTAAGTTTAAAAAAAACTTTGTCATGATAAGTATTATATATTCATTTCGCATTTGTTATGTTTTAATTTTTATATTATAGGTATTTAAAATTGTTCGTCAAAAATCAAATTTGAAGATATTGCTAGGCAGTAAATAATATATAATATTCAAGTGTACCGTCTTTGACAATTGACAGATATATGTATATTGTATATAAACACAATATAGCCGAAATGAAAACTGGAAAGTCTAATAACTCACAAGGGCTGGAAAATGTATTGAACTGAAAAAAATAGAGTCACAGTAGGCTGAACGTGCAGTGTGCCATTGTCGAGTCGTATAGTCACGACTAGACTAGGTACTATAGAGATGATATTTGTTGATGGCAAAATTATAAAACATAATATATATAATATACGTACTATAGAGTACACAAATGATGTACCTATATATAGTATTTCAACATTTACTAAAAAATTGAAACACTTTGGACTCGAGGACATTGGGGGTTTTTGAATTTATAAGCCTGATAGTTAGTACTAATAGACACACTCAGGCACCTTCCAAAAGAAATGGTAGCACGAAATAGGTGGTGGGAGGTCACGTGAATTCCAAAAGCAGAAACAATACTATACAACTGTACAAAAGTACGGATAACCAATTTCACGTTGGGAGTGTAAGTAAATTTTTTTGAAATCGTATAACGGTATAATAGTAGCCAACGTCTGATGCGGGGTAACGGTTTAGTAGGTAGATACTTGATGGGTTCATTGGCCGGCGTGTGGTGGGCCACGCGATTATGCGAATGTATCGTGGTTCTGGGAACCGGTAAACGCTGTTACAATATACAAGTATACAACGAATAGACGACCGAGGTGACCGCAGATGATTACAGCGACCGAGGTGAAGGTCCATTGCAATGGTCATATGCATAAAATCGCACACAATATACAAACGCAAATTATTCGCCTTCATTATATCTCATTTCACGTGCCTGACTCCATGACTCCATGTGACGTTATCGAGTATCTACGTACACCTAATTACGAAATATTGTGAACACATAACAAGGGGTAGTGTCAGTAAATAAAAGTGGAAATGGATTTTAAATAACTCAACTACCATACAGATAATCGTTATCAAACTTATAAGATAAAAAAAATCTCGTTTATAGGTTAGGTGTCTATACGATTGCTCAAGTTCTTGCAGCTCAAATGTATGAGACTATGTAGCTACTACAAATCACAATGGTATACACTATAAACAATAAGTGTTGCGCTTTATATTTAATTATATAACAAAATCAGTAAACGCATCTAACCTATCCACGTGAAATAAAGAATTTTAGTTGTTAAGATGATTTAAAATGGCGTCATTGAAACAGAACATATTGTACATATTAGTTAAATATATGTGGCGATACGTTAAGGAATGTAAGGCATAAAATGTTTTAATAAAAATTGTGCGATTTGTGTACTGTGAACAGTGGGATGCCGTGATAACAAAAGTCATAGAATAAAAGAACTTTCAAAAATTGAATTGATGATTTGTACATATTTTTATTCGGGCATGTACAAGTTGCTCACGAAATTACTTTTTTCTTTTAACAATTTTCCCCAAACTAGGTACCTAGAGCAAATGCGCCAGTTGCCCTCAACATATTATAGGCATTATACCTACACGAATAGGTACACGATCACCGGATTACAATATGTCAATATCCCACCTAGCATAAAATAAGTGAGGTATCGATATAAAAATGTTTATAAAAAATAAATATAATAAAAATGCAATATTGCAATATTTATAATAACGATCGGGATACAATTAAATGCGTAAAAAAAAAATTTAAGTTAAAACGTTTAATTAAAAAAAAAATATTTTTGTTTAGTAATGACTAATGAGTAACTAATGACTAATTAGTATATTTTTAGTAATGATTTTTTGACAGACTACTTTGTATGGCACTTATTATTATAAATATTGCATTTATTTTAAGGTACCCACACATGTTAAATCATTGGAAAATCAGTAGCTCAAATTCAAAATATAATGCAGATACCTATCGTAATGCAGTGTTTGTATTTTGTAATATACGACTAAAAGCCTCCCTTTTATCTTGGTCTAAAAAAACATTCGAAAATTAGCTTAAATTTTTTTTTTATTTTTAAAAATTCGAAAATAACGATTTCGTCGGAAATTTATTTATAATATAAGGAGAAAACTATTTTGAAATAGGTTGAATTTAGATTGAATAAAAGCAACTAATATTTTCAAAAATACTGCATAATATTGTGAAATTCTTTGATTTTCACACTTTACTTTGATGACCGTAACAAAATAAATTATCGTGTCATTAGGAATATCTAACACATTTTCTAATTATTGTAGTTCTTATTTCGTTACAAAAATATTGTGCATATAAAACTGACTTATGCATAGCAGTTCATTGTGGGTACATTGAATAATATTTTAAAACAAATAAAAAATATTACATTCAATTTACATAGTATAGAGTATTCATTATTACTTATCGGATTAGCACTAGTTATTTAAGTGTGAAAACCATACAATTTTACAATACTATGTTATATTAAATCTACAATAATTATTTATGAGCATCTCAAGTTCAAATTTTTATAAAATTCGTAAAAATCACGAACATTTGGAAATTATTTTAAAGCATTTAAAGTTCCAATTATATATTTATCAAATTAAACATTTCCAAATTATTTTTCAGTTACAATTAAGTATTAACCCTATACTGCATATTTGCTACATAATGGTTTTACTTGAAAATAACGATATTTTTTCATTAACGCGCATTGTAGACATTTGTCAACATAACAAGTAGTATTTTGATATCAATATTATCACAATATAACCAGTATTAACTACGATAACAATCATAGTTATCACTTGTTTTATTTGCACTGCCCAATATCTTATCAATTGTCTAGTACCGCTATGTTTATCATATTGTATCTTACTGTACAAAACGAATTTGGGTTCAAAAAAAAAATATTTTTAAAATCACAATTGTGAGAATTATTTATTAAAATCATAATTATTCCTATATATATATAATTACGTTTGTGTAATTAACACTTTTCGGCTTGTAGCTTTTTGGATACAACATGCGTCTAAGGAAAAATATGAATAATGATTTTAACAGTACTTGAATATGCATTTTATTTTGATTTCACTTGGTATATTATATAGTATTTCATAAATTTATGATTTATTATTTTTAATTGTATATAAAGTACATCATGTAATATCTAAATAATTTCATATCAGAAATAATTTTTTTAAATAAAATCATGTAACTAATGCACATTATTGCCAATTGGCTACAAACCCTTAAATAGGGGTAACAAGTATAATACAATTAAAATAGATTTTTTTAGTCATTTTTTCTAAATTTAGCATCAAATTCTCATTAAGAAATATATTTTTTTTACTACAAAAAATCATGCAGTGTAGAGATTAATATATAAAATGTTCAATTTTTTTAGCCAAGGATTAACAATTTCAAACAAGGTTCCGAGTAAGTAGTTTATACTGTAACCAAACAATCTAAACATATGTATATACACACAGTTTTTTAATAGTTATTTTAAGTTTAAATTTGTACGAAATTAGATATTTAAACGAAGAATACCTAACAATTTTAATTTTAAAATATATTAATTGTTATAATTGGAAAAAAAATGGTCATTCAAATGGAGAAGAAATGTAACTTATCTCAGCGAAATAAAGCGTACAACAGAACGATGGAAAAACATAACAAATCTTAACAGAAAAGACGAAGTAATATTAACAAGACTAAGAATAGTGTACACTCGCTACACACACGGCTACCTAATGAACCGAGAAGATCAAACCGAATGCGCATCATATGGAGTCCACTTGACAATCAAGTACATATTCATCGAATGCCGACAAACTGAAGCCGCCAGAAGTATAAACATAACATTCCGGAACATATATACCAATCACTAGGTCCGAATGTATAAAGACACTAGCTTCATCAAATATATTATACAAATCGAACATTCATTGTAAAAAATTAATCATTATATGCCATGTAAAAACAGAAATCATTGTAATAACTAATCTTATCTAAAACATTGTCAATTATCAAATGTCAGCCAGTGGCCATCACTACCGAGGCTTATTTCTAATAAAAAAAAATTTAGTTTTGTGTTGTAATTTAAAAATATTATTCGTGAGTACTTGAAACTTCTTAGAGTATATAAATAATTATTATATACATACATGCAAATATACAAACAATATTAATTGCCCTTACCAGCTACCGTATTAATAATAACAATATAAATATAATTGAAAATATCCTTGGCTGACATACAGTTTTCTCTTAGAATCGTTTTTCGTTTACATTGATGTTATTTCATTGAATTTAAATTTAAAACCATCCATTATAGTGACCCACTTGTAACCTACTTTACAGTAGAACATCACCAAATCACCCGCTTTTTTTATAATTATAATCATTTAAACTTTAAGTTCATAATTTGACAAAATTCGTCAAAATCACGAACATTTGAAAATTATTTTTAGTTGAAAATGTGTTAAATGTTCAATTTTTATAATATAGGTATAAGAGTTGAAAACTAAAAACAAGGTTTCTTATTGCACAGTTGATCTTATCTTACAGTGTTTTTTTTATAGATATTTTAAGTTCAAATTTGAACAAAATTAGATATTTAATGTTTAAACGATGAATCTAAAGCTTATAGTTATTTTTTGGCAAATTAAAAATATTATTCGTGGGTACTTTAAACGTATATTATTATATTGTATACACACAATGACATTTTAAAATGCAATGTTTTCGGCAAAAATGAATAATTCAACTGCCCGTATATACTTATAATGAAATAAATAACTTTAATATAAATATAAATATACCATAAAATATACTTAGTAATATAGGCTGACGAACAGTCTATAAAAATAATATCTTCAGTGTATTACATTTTTTAATTGTATGTTTTCAGTCAAATTTGTAATAAAAAACAATTACTGAAAATTGGATGAAACAATGAAACAAAAATTATGTATATTGATCTGTAGTAGATAGAATGTAGATATTTTAGTATTTGTATCAGCATATAGTTGTGCAAAACACGATGAAATGAAATGCAAATATCATTACAACCACACTGCTTGTAATATTTCGCAATATTAGGAAAATTATAAAATTACCATGCATAATTGTACAGCTGGAGAAAATAACCATTCATATTGTTACCTATGCTGTTTGGACAAATTGTACTAAAAAAAAATACATAAGAAATTAAGTCTAAGGTAATATAACCTTTATAGGGTGGTTGTTCACTCACTATGCATTAGTCAATACATAAAGAAAAAAGAAAAAAACTGAACCTGAAGTGATGATATTTTGTTGTTGAGAAGGGAATTATTTTAACTATGAAATTTCATGGGATCCTATCTTAATAACTTGAATAAAGACGACAGCCAACAGGTAAACAATACACGTAATTTATCATTAATGCAAACAATTTAACAATAAATACATATTTCAATTTTATAGCTCATGTATTAATACACACTATTTTGGTTTCTTCTATATGTTTAGTGGCGCTTGCTACTGTTGTTCGAACTATGTATCGGGCACACAAACGAAGACTAATAAATCAATATTTTCATCTAAGTAAATTCAATTTTTGTTCTCATTTAATTAGATCCCAAAATCAAGAAAACGTTGTTTAACAAACTTTTTTTTGAATTCTAGGATTCGTGAACACTATACAATTATTACAATTATCTACTTAAAGAAAATAATATTTAATGAGTTTTGACTTATATTTAAAAATTTTAAAAATGTCTTTAGTATTTAGTAATTAATCATTCAATAATCAATTCATTACATTTTGAAAATATATTCTTATTCTTAATATAAAAAAAAAAATGTTATCATTCATAATTGGTTTTTTTTATCATTAATTACTTTGCGATTTAAATCTCTTGTCACTAGTCTAGTGGGTAAGTTAAGCTAATGATAAAAATTACACAAATGGTTTGATTTGTATAAAAATGATTTCCTGTGTATTCAGGGTTCATTATCTGATAACAGTTTAGGATTAGCTGATTTCAAAACTAGCTGTCATCAAGGGATTTAGAAAGCTCTTAAAAACAATAACACTGCAGCAGCTATAAAAATATTCCAACCTCAGGTAAAAATTTTAATTTATTTTATTTTAATTTTTAATTAGTGTATATTATAATTATTTTTATTTAACGATAAAACTAGGTAAATGGTTAATGGTAGAACAAGAAATTAATCAATTACCACACATCCTGACAACGATGCTATCCTTCATTAGGCTGAAAAACAATAGTTGTATTCAAGGGGCAAATCGTGGATATTGGGTACTGATTTCCATGATAATGGATCATTATATACGAATGGATCTTCGTAGGAAAGAATTTTTTGGATACGTAAATAAAATTGCCTATATTGACCCCTTTTCTGCAACTTTTTCATTATAATATAATATTATATTTAACAAACATAGGACTTTATGAGTATTATTTATTAGTACTTACATTTGAATTAATATAATCGTCGTTTAAATTGAATAAATCTAAAATTTAATAACACATAATTCATATAAAAATAATAATACATTATTTTTTAACAACAATATATGTATTATTTAAAATAAAATAGTTTAATATGTAATATAATATTATGATCGTCATTTAAAACGGTAATATAATAAGAATATCCTTACTCAATCGTAAGTACAGGTGATGTTTTAAATATCCATTCTTCTGACAGTCATTCTCATACTGTTAAAATAAAATCTACCTGGATAGCGACAGGCACTACACAAAAAATTTCAGGGGGGGTCATAGTAGTCATCTTCATCTTCTTCAATCGATGACATAAATAAATTGATTTTGAACTATTGATTTTCGGGAGAGAGGGTTGAACCTGTATACGTGACTGGATAGTGACTATTATAGTCAAACACTCGTATAGGTACGAATGGATTAATTGGATATTTTAAATAGTTACTATATTACACTCGACAGCAATTACACGTCATTGTTACTAATTAGGTATATCCTATACTTACCTATAACGTTGTATTAATTACATTTTAGATAATATTATTATAAAGTTGGTTGACAGTGATCGTTGATCATAAATCAAAATAATTTGTTTCACTTTCTGAGACTACATAGGTTTCTAGGTACTATTTTGTCTATATTACTTATTATACTTATATTAGTTATTACAATATTCTATTATATGAGTTACGACTGATATAAGAGACAACGGCAACGATATTTGTATTGTTTCTTTTTAATAGTCGTCGTCCTCGGCGCCGGCGAGTTGTCATTGTAAGTCATTGATGATATAATAATTACCGGCAACGGGCGAGCGGAAAAGCCTTGGCCTGAAGCCGTCGTACCCCGCCGAGCGGCCGCTGTTGGAGAAAGTCATAGATGCCACCATAGTTAACCTCGCCTTTGGATTTCCTATATTCTGGAACACTCTATTTTTATAGGTACCTGCATTCACATTCTAATTTACATACCTAAGTATATGTAAAATATAGGTAGATAGTGCCTATAAAGCATCAGGAAGATTGGATTATTATAAATTTTAAATTTAATTTTTATTCGAATAGTACGTGATACACTTTGCAGATATGAAACTGTACACATCTAATACTCGAAAAGGAAAAAGAATATCTAAGTTTTAATATTTTAGAAAACTAAAAGAAAAAAATCAATTTTGATTAAAATATTTTTGCTCGGTTAAAAAACTCGAAATTTTAATACAAGGTTCCATATTTGTCATTGTTAGTGGAAATTACAGACAAAAGTCGAGAGTAAAATCACAAACATTTTTTATGAACATCTGAAGTTAGTACCTATTTTGACAAAATTAATATAGTCACGAGAATTCGCAAATTAATTTGTGGTTAAAATTTATAATAAATTCAATTTTCATAGCTAAATATTGAACATTTAAAACAAGGTTTATCATAACTATTTGATACTGTAACCAAAAATTCTAAAAAGCGGGTAAGTGGATGTCGCTCCGCTGTACAGTAGGTTACAAGTGGGATAATGTGTAATGGATTGTATTAAACTTGAATTCAATGATATAATATCATTATATATAAGAAAAACGATTCTGAGCGGAGACGGTTTATCAGTCTGGATTTTTAAAATTTTTATTTTTTATTATAGCCTTTAAGTAGAATTAATATTATAATATTATAATTTTTTATTCGTTGCTACGGTGATAAACAAATCGTTAGAAATTAAAATCCCATTTTAAGCGGTTTTTCGTAATTTTTCAGTAGTTTTTCCCGTGGCATTAAATAATTATTGAAAAAATTGAAAAATTACATCTCTAAAGTACCATCTTGATCCAATTTGCTAAAGATAAGGTACTATATGTGAAATCGAAGCACTTCTTCTGGTAGAAATTTTGTATACAGGTTAAAAAAAAAAAAGAAAAAAAAAGAATAAAAACCATTGTAAAACCACTAGCTTTCTCGCTCCGCTCAGAATCTAAAAAAAACATTAAAAATAAGTGCAAATTATTATAAATGCTATTTGCTAATGAAAAAACATTATAAACAAATAAACAAAGTAGGTACAATAAACAATGCTTTTTGAATAAAAAAAAATACATACCTATTAAACTAATTAAACATAATATTATTATGTTAAGCACTAACAGTGTTATAATTATTTATTGTTATTTTTAGCTATATTCAAAACAACTTTTATGATAAATGATAATCATATTATCTTTTCTACAAACACGAGGTCATGAAGTAGAGAAGTCGTCAAGACTATTTTAGCTTGGTTAAATAGATTTGGCATAGGTTTTTTTTATTTACCTACTTCAGAATCAGTTTAGTATAATATTATTAAAAAATTATTGTATATTATAAAATATTATTGTACCTATATTATATTGTAACCTTCACATCTAAATGTGGTTTTATAAAAAAAAATTTTCTCAAGCCTATTATAAGCCTATTATTAAAAGTCGAATTATTTTTACATTATTTGTTATCATTATATTAACTGCCTACACTAGTTTAGTCCACATAATAAAAAAATTAAATTATTAGGAATATATTACAATAAATACCCAATATTTTATTGGTAAACATTATACTTAATACACGTCAAAATCAGTGTCAAATTATTTAAACAGCTAAAAATAATGAATTGATAAAACTATTAATCATTATAAAATGTTATTTTATACAATTTAAAAATTTACTACCTATTATGTACCATTAACATTTCTAAGAGAACAAGAAAACAACCATTTTTCATATAATTAATATTTTAATTATTTAATAGTACTATAATTTATAATACTATTGAATAGGTAGTTCAAATATAATTGGCCTATTACATTAGGTAATTGTATATTACTACCAAACAGTCTCTTTCAAGGACCGTCGTATTTTAGTCTATGCATTTTAAACAGTAAACAGAGACTGGAGAGAATGCATTGGTTTTACAATACCTAGTGTGTTTTTTGTGTACGTATAGGAGCAATAAAAATGTTTGTGTTAAAACCATTCTACTTAGAGTGTTGTTTCTGGCAAAAAATGTTCTAGTTGGCACTTTGGTTCTTTACTAAACTCTAAATAACTATTCAAAATAATCTAGAAAACCAAATCAAAAAACTCCATATAGTAGGTTTTGGGTGTAATTTGTCACTCACACTGTATAATGAATGCATTAAATTTGAATTCATTGATGAATCATAATACGAAAGATGATTATTAGCTGTCAGCGTATACTTGTAATGGTACTTTAATATACATATATTTTATACATTATACCGATATAAATAGTTATAGTTATAATTTATAAGAAATTTTTAGAATTATAACAAAATAACTTATTTCTATATCAATACTTGATTCTATACGATTTGTCTTCGAGCACAAAAATACAAAAATGTAAATAAAACAGTTTTTATAGAGAAAAATGATTCAATTTAGAGACGATTTCTGGAATCAAATCGCATTTCGTTTGTTATTGGGTGCTTAAAGTAAAAATTTGGTAAAAATTTAACACATTTTAGACCTGAGTTAGTGGGAATTAATTTCGTTTTTCTTAGATCTAATTCAAAAATGTAAAATTCAAAGACTTAAGTTATTCATTAAATATTTTTAAGTAATAGCATTTTCTGGACGTGATACAAATTCCTATATATATTGTGGTATTTACTATTTATACACATTTGATATTTTATTTTATTTTCGTTTTATGTATGAAAACATTTTTGTTTGTGAATAAAAAAGATTGTAAATTAAGTATAATATGGTAACTATTTATATAATTTAACCTCATAAGTTTCTCTTACCAACACTAAAAAACATTAAAATAATAATTACAATTTTGTTTATATGCTTTTAAATTTTAAATGTTTATACATTTGTAATGGAAACGAAAAGATGTAAATTATTTTATAGGTAAAATAGGTGCATTACGTTGGCAGGTAAGGAATGGTACTAAAAACTGATACCAACATTTGTTATATAATTTGTATAAATTTTTAATGGCATTACCAAAATGTGTACACTCATCTATCTGAGCGTCCATGAAGTTGACCCACCGACTTAACATGTTACGATCCAAACTTATACTAAAATTTAGCAAATAATAATCAAATTTTAACAAATTTGTTCCAGAAATTAGCAAATCATTTTTGTAGAAGTTATACATTTTTTTATTAAGGTAGGCCAAGTTCAGGTAACCCACTGATTTTATCCGATTGTTCCAGAACAAGCACCAGTAGTTAGCAAATAATGGCAAATCTTTTTTTGGAGTTGCCAAAAAAAAAATGCTATTTTTGGTGAATTTTTTAAAATTTATAATTATAATAATTTTATATATTTGTTACTTATTAACTATCTATATTTGAACCATTAAAACACAATATATAATTATTAATATTGCGTAGATTTCAAGTTTCGACTGTTAAACTATACTAATAAAATGTTTTCTTTATAGGTATCTGAAATACTTTTATAGTATATTATAAATAATGGATACCCATTATCTTCTTGAAGAATAAATAAAAATAAAAAAAAAAAATAAAATAGTTTTATCAAATTAAAAGTATAAATATTATTATAAATGAAATTAGATGTATTTATATAATTTTACTGAAGTAGGCAAATCTTAACATATTATAAAACAAGGCCCCTTTTTCCCTCTGTATCTTGATGCGGTTTTTTTAATTCAGAGTGATTTAAGAGGAAGGTTTATATGTATGCAACATGTATAATATAGATGGGAAACACCCCTGGGTGGTGCTAAAAAAGGAATTTTGAGATTTATGATAAACATTTTTGTTTATTAATGTTTGCTATGGACACCAAGGGCAAACGCCGGGGAGGGGGGGGGGGGTGACCTAGATTGGTGCAACTCTACCCGTTTCTGTGGCAACAAGTGAACAGTCTTTTTCTTGTCTTCGAAGACTGAAAACATATCTGCACAAAAAAACTGGTGGGGAGCGATTAAATGGATTGATGCTATTAAACTTATACAGAGACGTGGAAGACCTGCGAAGAGGTCATTGATATAATGGCAAAAAAACCGAGACTAATAGATCTTGTTTTTTAATCTAAATTGAATTGACAAATCGTAATAATTAATTAATCTATAATATGTTATATGTATATGTATATAATATAAGTACCTAAAATAAATAGTAAAAGTGTAAAACAGTATGAATATTATGATATTTATGAATACCTACTTTAAATGTACACCATATGTTTATTTTATCAGTTCATATACTTGATTTTCTAAATATTTTGACTCATTTGTTGTTATTTACAGACATTTTAAATTTTAAATTTTTTTATTTTATTTTCTATAAATGGCAATGAAATTGTATTTGTTGTGTCAAAAAGCTTTAAAATAAAATACAAGGATTCTTATATATTGATACTACAGCAGTTGATAAATATTAAAATATATAAGCACAATATTTTTTTAATAAGCATTTAAAGTTCTATTTTTGACAACATTTATCAAATTTAAAAATGATTTTGTAGTTAAAAAATGTATAACATTTTCAACTCTCGTACCTAACTAAGGATTGAATATTCAAAACAAAATTCCACGCAAGTAGCAAATTCTATAACAAAAAATTTAAAAATATACATAAACAGAGTTTTTTTTATAGTTATTTCAAGTTCAAATTTGGACGAAATTACACACTAATAACCAAGATTAATGATTTTAGTTGGTTATGCTTTTGTAATTTAATAATATTAATTCATGTTACCGGCTAATGTATTAATAATAAGTGATAACAATATAAATATAAAACAAAATATCCTTGACTGACAAACCATCTCCGCTCAAAATTGTTTTTCGTATACTGTGCTATCATTGAAATCAATTGTACCTAAGAGTGGTAACACCATCCATTAGAGTATCCCACTTGTAACCTACTGTACAGATAATATTATAAAACAAGCCTTTCCAATAAAATTAATAAAAATAATAATATATCCAATATACCTATAAAGGGGACGGAGTGGCCGAGCGAAAAAAGGTGTCAGATGTAAGGCGCTAATTAAAAATAAATGTATTCTATCTCAATAATTTATTTTATTATAAATTAATAATTAAGACCTTTTAACAAAACAAATTTTTAGTAAAATTTGTAATGTATTATATTATAGTAGCTGTCCTTATTTTACCTTAATTTTTTTTTATAGGCTATTAAAGTTCAAATATTGACAAAATACGTGAAAATGACGAAAATTTGTAAATTATTATAAGTTAGAAATTTATAAAAAATGTTCTTTTTAAATCTAAAATTTTAAAATATAATACAAGATTCCTTATTAGTTTGAAAGTATTTATTTGAAATTCATATTTGTACAACGTTAAAAGTATGATTGTATTATCAAGGTTGCTCGAAACTCTTTTTATTTCAAAAATATAGTTTCTATATCAGCCTTTGGTTTTGTACGGAGTGGAAAATTTCTGACGACCTCGGTTGCAATCGTTATTTGAATAGCAGTCACCTGGTATAACTCTGGTACTACCTGTACAAATAACGCCATAGAACGCCGTGTTGTGTGGCGAGTACCTATATACTGAGTGCATTAAAACTCTAGAGCACTAAAGCCGATCTCAATTTGTTAACATTTGTTAACATTTAGATTAACAAAAAACATTTCTTTTTTTCGTATTCTAAAAAAAATTATGTGTTAGCTACCCTTTACCTTTACAGCCTATATGAGTTGAAAAATCAAGCTAAGTTTCAAGTAATAATCTATTGAAATAACTTTTATTGAATATGGTCATTTTTTGAGGCTATTAACTTCCGATGAACCAACATCAAATTTTAGTTGCACCTATAACCCGGTTTCGCCCACCAAAAAAATGAAAAAATACAAAATTTAGATTTTATAAGTGTATCTTGGTTTTGGAGTACCTACCTAGGTACCTCAGCTTTGTGAACAAAATCGACCTAGGTGGACAATTTATTTGTGGTGGATTGGGTATAGCACTTGGTATAAATCGAACGTAGTTCAGACTATTATTTATACTTTTCAGATATCTCCAAAAACAATTTGAAATTTTCACAAAATTGTTCTAATAGTTTTTGAGAACCTATATAGTGGTTACATATATACATTGAACTCTCATATTTATTTTAAGATATATTTTCTTTATTCAAAACTATGAGTGTGCGACGATTTGATGGATCCTTTTACCTCATCTGCCAGAGTTACTAATGGTAAAAATTTAAAACAGTGGCGTATTTACGATGGGGGGGGGGGGAATGATCCCACTTCACCTTTTATTTGTAAAATTAATTTTTCTAATTTTTTGTATTTCTCAATATGAAATTACTTTTAAAGTTTTAAGTGGTTCAAACAAACTTTTTTAAAATTTTTTTTTGTGTCCGTCATCAACTTTTAGGACAGTAAAAGTGCGTAGATTTTCTTCAACAGTATCTTTTCTGATAGGAAAGTGAATCTAATTGGTACTCTGAGGTGTGAAAAAAATGCCGTGAAAAACAAAAGAAAAATTAAGGAAAACCGGTACTTTTTACGCAAAATCAGTTTTCGAGTAAATCGTTTTGGGTTTTTGGTGCAACTCTTAAACAAATGACTGTAGGTACATGGCTTTTTGACTGAATAATTGTATTAGCATTTTCTATACACCATTATATTTTCCAAACAATTTGACTTCTTTTGAGCTGTTTACGGACATTTTCAGTTTCCATATTTTATTTTTTTTTTTTTTCTATAAAGATCAATCAAAAATTTTATTTGTTGTATAAAAAAGCTTAAAATTGACAATGTCCATAAACAGCTCGAAAATTTGCAAATTATTATGAGTTCGAAATTCATAAAAAATTTACTTTTAACTTCTGAGATCTGAAAATGTAATACAAAATTCCTCATTAGTTTGTCTACCTTTACCAAAAAAAAATGTCCACAAGAAAGTCAAATTAAATTTTATGAGTATTTGAAATTTATATGTTTACAACATTTGATATTCACTCGATTTCTCATGTAACGATATTCTTATTTTCTTATAATTAAAAAACGAATGACTTTTGATACTTGAAAATTGCACTGAATATTTATAATAGCATTTTCTGTAACCATACAGTTTTCAAAATAATTTGTCACTTTTCGAGCTGTTTATGGACATAGTCAGTTTTCAATTTTTTTAGTTTTTTTTTCTAAAAATAATAATAAATTTTTTTTTTATATATATTTTGTACAATATCAGTTGAACAATATAAAAATACATGGGCATAATTTTTTTTTATAAGCATTTAAAGTTTTAATTTCGATAAAATGTATCAAATTTAAAATTTAATGTTTATTTTGTAGTTAAAAATTTATAAAACATTCAACTTTTATAGCTAGTGATTGAAAATTTAAATCAATATTTCACGTATACATATATTTTATTGTTCCATGGTTATACCTATATAAATAACTTTATTCACAATAATACCATCAAATATATTTACTAATATCATACGCCGTCTAACGTCTTTACTCATTATCGTTTTTCCAAACTATTGAGGGACTCACTCAAAAACACACAAAAAATGTCCGGTTGCTTAGGAGGAGATCAATGACATACAGACCAGTGTTGGGCGTAATCGATTAATTTACGATTAAATTACGTAATCGATTACGACTAATTTATTGAACTACATTAGTTATTAATCGTTTAATCATTTTTCAAAATAATCAGTAATCATGATTACATTTTTGTAATCGTTAATCATTATCGCAAAATTTATCGCATAACTACAATCTTGTATTACGAATTATACCGTCTAGCGTCACCGTCTACCGTCTACCGTCTAGAGCTACATGGCGCTATCGGCTATTGGCACTTTTTACTGGTCGATAAATTGTACTTATATTTTATCTTATAATTTTCAAAGGTTTCTTTATCTAAATTTACCCATAAATGTACATACGTACAGTAAAATATCGTTTGTATTTAGTTGGTTGGAACATTGAAACATTACTGGTTTCATTCCGTTGTTTTTCGTCCTATATATATATATATATATATTACTACAAACTACAATGAGTGACAGCGAAGGAACTTCAACTTCTGTACCACAAAAATAATAAAAATGCATCATCTCCAGATTCTCCACCACCACTTCGACCATCAATTGATGGTATTTTTGTAAATTTTTACCTGAAAAATCATGTGCGTCTGAAAGTAAAACGGTGGTTCAATGCGTAAAAAGTGAGCCAAAAATTGTTGAACTTAAAGGTTATGGAAATTCGTCTTCTCATTTTGTTACACATTTAAAACGTCGACGTGGCAATGATGCAGCTGAAGAATATAAAAATCATTTGAGATCAATTGGACAACCAAATAAAAAAATTAAAACTTTTGTTAAACAATTAAAAATTAAAACAACACAAGAAAACTTTGAAAGTGAAATTATAATTTTTTTTACATTCAATGGTTCCTTTGAGATGCGTAGTAGAAGACCCGTATTTCATAAAAATATTTGATACTTTAAATATATCCAATTCCGGACTTCATATTTTAAGCCGACGATCTCTTTATCGAAAAATAGATACTTATTATGAAAAAAATAAAATTGAATTAAATGAAAACTTAAAAGATGCACAATTGTTTGTACTACTGTAGATATTTGGTCTGGGAAAAAGAGGAGTTTTCTAGGGGTAACGTGTCACTGGATTTCATCAACTGATTTAAAATGGGTATCAAAGGCTTTAGCTTGTCGTCGTTTCAAAGGAAGTCATACTTACGATAGAATTTCTGATCTAATTAATGAAATACATTTGGAATTCAACTTAAATCCTTCTAAAATTATCGCAACAGTTACTGATAATGGGGAGTAATTTTGTTAAAGCATTCAAAATGTTTGGAGTAAAGAGAACAAATATAATTTTTATCGAAGAGGAAAATTCGGTTGATAATATTGATACCTCAGAATTTAATTTAGAATCAAACGAAAGTAATCAATTTCAATGTGACGTACATGGGCCAGATATAGAAAGCAAATTGCCAATGCATTTTAGATGTTTCGCACATACTCTTAATTTATGTGTAACAGCAGATATAAATAAAGTTATAAATAACTCTGATGAATTGTCATTAGTACACGTTTCAGTAATTAATAAATGTAATATTCTTTGGAATTTAGCTGGACGGCCAAAATCGGCCGAAATTATACAAAATATATTAGGACATACATTAAGTAGGTCCGGAGGGAGAAACGCGGGTGGAACAGTTTATACGATGCACTTCGACTGATATTAAATATAAAAAAAAATATTTCAAATTTAAATAATGCTTTAGATATATAAAAAAAAAACTGTTTGCGGGAACAAGATTTTGATTATATTGAAGAACATTTATTATGCACAGCGCCAATGGCTGAAGCATTGGATAATGCAAGGTGAAACAAATACTTATTATGGTGTAGTACTACCATGTCTTCTGGCATTAAGAAGAAAAATTGAAACGTTAGCTAAACCTGAAGGTATCTGGTTATACTAAACATATAACTGATGCAATATTAAAAAGTATTGATAAAAGATTTGAAAATTATTTAAATTTTTCTTCTCTTGAATCTGTTAATGCTGTTAATGCTTCAATAAGAAGGACGATAGAGACAAAATTAAATTTATAAGTTATTTGAAATATTTATTTGTTTTTATATTATATGCTTACATTTTTTTTACAATTATTAATATATACAAAACGAAAAAAAATGTTTCAACCTAGATATTTTTTGATTTTTATTTAGATTAAAATAAGACAGGTTAACAGCTTTAAAAAAAAATTAATAATAATAAAACATAATAATAACGTAATATTACTTAAATATAATTTGTTTGCCATGGAACGCTACCCACATCAGACACAAAATAATCTGCCAACTTGTTTCTTATTTGAATTGATTGGTTGGGTGGTCTTGAGAGATCTTGTTGGATTTCAATGAGTCCTTCTATAGTCATTACATCTTCGACGTTGAATCTATTTCTAGTCCTTATACAATTATGGAGGGCACAGCAAGTCTTCACCACAAGTATAGATAAATCCACATTTCCATTGATAGGTTTGTTAAAAATTTTCCATTTATTTGAAAGTATTCCAAAAGCACATTCAACGTTTCTCCGCGCTCGGGATAATCTATAGTTGAATATTCGTTTTTTGTGTCTGATAAACTTTACCACTGTAAGGTCTCAATATAACTGGTGATAGAGAGAAAATGCCTCATCGCCAATAAATGTGTATGGCATATTTGGACCAACTGTACCTGGAAGAGGCTGACTCTTAGGAATGTTTAATTCATTATTCTTAAGTTTTTTTATAGAAAGGAGTTCTTTCAAAAAATAGTACTATCTGACTCCTTCCCAAAAGAACCAACATCAATATATAAATTTATAATTCGCATCAACAATTGCTAGTAGCACAATTGAAAAAAAAATCCTAAAATTATGAAACAGAGAAAACACTCATCTTTGGCTTTCTGATCCGCACATGTTTCCCATCTATCGCCCCGAGACAATTAGGGTATTGACTGTATTTTTGAAAATCAGAGATATTTTTTCCATCGGTCCGTTGTCAACTCAGGAAAGCACTCTTCATGTAAGACTTCCCAAATAGCATTACAGACTTTCCTCAATATCTTCCCAATTGTTGTATGTCAGATTTAGATCGATCTGATCACATCCACTACCCAAATACCTATAATCATACAAAAGTTATGTATGTAATATATTAGGTAGACGGAAAAAAAAACCATGAAATAAAAACCAAATTTTTATATTTTGCTATATTATGTCATATTTCATTAGAAATAAGTTTTAATTTTCTAATTAAAAATTTCGATCAATAATCCAACTGCCCAGGTATCAAGAGGCTTGTAAGCACCTTTTACCCAGGCATTATTTTAAATTTTTAATCCTTAACTATAAAAATTGAACATTTTATAATTTTTAAATACGTTTTAAAAATTTGTCACAATACAATAATAAGAGTAATAATTTAAAATAAGTTTCACGTTTTAAACAATTGTCAATACAAACATATTTACTACTAATAATAATTTCAAATAGGTTATACGTTTTAAAAAATGTCAATAAAAAATAATAAAGATTGATAATTTGTTCAGTTAAATTAAGTAAAATTAATAGAAATTACCAATAAAAATTTGAACAGTCAAATAAAGAATAAATAATAATAAAAAAAAATTGTTATCGATATCTTATTGTATAAGAGATGGCAGTTAAAAAGTTTTCAACTGTTTTGCGCGGGACAACTTTTCTCGCACCATTTGTTGTAGAAATACCTATATATATATTATTTTAATTATTCGAAATGCACAAATTAGGTTACGATAGTCAGTGGCGTATGTAGAAATAATTTATAACTTATAACTTATAATAGTACCTAATAAATATATACCCCCAATATACGCCACTGACAATAGTATAACAACTGATAGAACACCTGGGCAGTTGGATTATTGATCAAAATTTTTAATTAGAAAATTAAAACTTACGACTAATAAAATATGACATATATATACCTAGTAAAATATGAATATTTGGTTTTATTTTTCATGGTTTTTTTTCCGTGATTCAATATATTATACCGGAATTTTTTACTTCCGACTTTTTTACCGTAATTCAAAAAATATTATACAAAATATAGGGTAATAATAATAATAATAATAAAAAATAACAAAAATAATTTATTGAATGTAGGCACGAGTACCATTACAGTTGTAATTTATTTATATTGCTATTTTAATATATTATGCATTCTCTCAATTTCAGGCAATAAATTTATACAAAAGTGGAAGAATATCAAGGACACCTACACAAAAAGTGAAAAAAAAAAATTAAAATCTGGACAGGCTGCTGAAATAGGTAAACGGTATGTTTATGCTCGACAGTTATTGTTTTTGCAAACTGCTGGTGCTACAACACAAAATCAGTGCAGTTTAGGTGGTGAACAAGAAGAATTGAGTGAGTCTGAACAAACAACACCACAATAAAGAATCTGAAACTCCACCTACCTATACCCAAAACAACCAAAAAACGTAAACATGACTTCGAGACTTCTCTAATTGATTTTAGGAATGCACCAATTCCTTCTCAGATTGTACCAGCCTTTTCAGAAATTAATCCAGACAGATCATTTTTTGAAAGTATCCTACCATCCATCAGTAAGTTCACTGAAGATCAAAAGCTTCAATTTCGTTGTGAAGTTTTGAAAATCATACAGCAGATGAGGAATCCACCAGCTACAGAATTATGAATATTCTTCTAACGTTCTAACGTTTAAATCATTTTTGTAGAAGTTATACATTTTTTTATTAAGGTAAGCCAAGTTCAGGTGACCCACTGATATTATCCGATTGTTCCAGAACAAGCACCAGTAGTTAGCAAATAAAAAAAAAAAATAAAATAGTTTTATCAAACTAAAAGTATAAAATATTATTATAAATGAAATTAGATGTATTTATATAATTTTACTGAAGTAGGCAAATCTTAACATATTATAAAACAAGGCCCTTTTTCCCTCTGTATGTTTAGATCTTGATGCGGTTTTGTTTAATTGAGAGTGATTTAAGAGGAAGGTATATGTATGCAACATGCATAATATAGATGAGAAACACCCCTGGGTGGTAAAAAAGGAATTTGAGATTTATGATAAACATTTTGTTTATTAATGTTTGCTATGGACACCAAGGCAAACGCCGGGGGGGGGGTGACCTAGATTGGTGCAACTCCCTGCGAAGAGGTCATTGATATAATGGCAAAAAAACCGAGACTAATAGATCTTGTTTTTTAATCTAAATTGAATTGACAATGTACGTAATATATTTTATTAATCTATAATATGTTATATGTATATGTATAATATAAGTACCTAAAAAATAAATAGTAAAAGTGTAAACAGTATGAATATTATGATATTTATGAATACCTACTTTAAATGTACACCATATTGTTTATTTTATCAGTTCATATACTTGATTTTCTAAATATTTTGACTCATTTGTTGTTATTTACAGACATTTTAAATTTTAAATTTTTTATTTTATTTTCTATAAATGGCAATGAAATTGTATTTGTTGTGTCAAAAAGCTTTAAAATAAATACAAGGATTCTTATATATTGATACTACAGCAGTTGATAATATTAAAAATATAAGCACAATATTTTTTTAATAAGCATTTAAAGTTCTATTTTTGACAACATTTATCAAATTTAAAAATGATTTTGTAGTTAAAAAATTTATAAAATTTTCAACTCTCGTACCTAACTAAGGATTGAAAATTTAAAACAAGATTCCACGTAAGTAGCGAATTCTGTAACAAAATTAAAAAAAAAAAATAACAAAGTTTTTTTTATAGTTATTTCAAGTTCAAATTTGGACGAAATTACATACTAATAACCAAGATTAACGATTTTAGTTGGTTATGTTTTTGTAATTTAATAATATTAATACATGTTACCGGCTAATGTATTAATAATAAGTGATAACAATGTAAATATAAAATAAAATATCCTTGACTGACAAACCATCTCCGCTCAAAATTGTTTTTCGTATACCATGCTATCATTGAAATCAATTGTACCTAAGAGTGGTAATACCATCCATTACAGTATCCCACTTGTAACCTACTGTACAGATAATAGTATAAAACAAGCCTTTCCAATAAAATTAATACAAATAATAATATATCCGATATACCTATAAAAGGGATGGAGTGGCCGAGCGAACAAAGGTGTCGTCTGTGACGCGCTAATTAAAAATAAATGTATTCTATCTCAATAATTTATTTACTTTGCAAGAATTTATTTTATTTATAAATTAATAATTAAGACCTTTTTACAAAACAAATTTATAGTAAAATTTGTAATGTATTATATTGTAGTAGCTGTCCTTATTTTGTCCTTAATTTTTTTTTATAAGCTATTAAAGTTCAAATATTGACAAAATACGTGAAAATAACGAAAATTTGCAAATTATTATGAGTATGGAATTCATAAAAAATGTTCTTATTAAATCTAAGATTTGAAAATGACAAATGTAATACGTGCGTGAAGTTGGCCCCCCCCCCCACCGTGACCGATTTATTTGAAAGTTATGCTATCATTTTGCAAATAATTTGCAAATAATTTCCCTAACCGGTATAAGAAAAATAAGACAAGGGCGACCAACTTCACGCAGCCCCCCCTTTTGAGCTACGAATTTCAAATTTATACCAACATTTGTGCAAATGATTTGCAAACATTTGCAAATCGGTTTTCACAATTTGCAAATAATTTCCCTAACCGGTATAAGAAAAATAAGACAAGGGGGGCCAACTTCACGCAGCCCCCCCCCTTTTGAGCTACGAATTTCAAAATTATACCAACATTTTGCAAATGATTTGCAAATAATTTCCCTAACCGGTATAAAAAAAATAAGACGGGGAGTATAATAATATGAGTTATGGAACTATAAGCTCATGAATGTTTAGTATAAATATTTGTTTATTACTAATAGATTTTTTATACAATACGAAATTTCAATAAAAATAGCTAAGATAAATAAGAAAATCTTGATTGATCATCTAAACCATTAACCAAGTGTCGCTAACTTATTTTCGACAAGTGAGCTAGATACTTAATTTTTTTTAAGTTTCTGGTGATCGACCTTGTATATTTATATAATTACCTACATCATTTGCATGCAATATAATAATAAATTGTATACTTATATTTTCATTTTATCATTTCTCCATTGTATAATTGTATTATTTTTTTTTCGCAAATAAATACTTTACTTTGTATAGTTTTTTATATAAAGCGTAAATTGTGTTTAAGATTAATCGATGAACCGATATTGGAATAATTAATTTTTAATACGATAGGCCTATATTTTTATAAAGGTCGACCCCTGGTCTATACGATCGAAAGTTGTCCAACTTTATAAGCTGCTAAATTAGACTCCCGCAAGACGTTAAATAATCACGTTACTACCTAGCTACTAGTGCTCTGCATGGTCCGGTCTTAATCAGTCCGGTCCGGATCGGACCGGACTACGGTCTGGTTTGGTCCAGTCCTAGGAAATAAAATTAACTAACAGTTTGGTTCGGTCTAGATTTAGAAATTTAAAAATTAATTCGGTCTAGTCTCAACAGAAATATTTTGTGTAACAGTTCAGTTCGGTTCGAATAAAATATTCATATTTACTTTCAACTCGGTCCTGGTCCAGGTTTAAGACCGGTTCCAGTATTGGTCCGGTCTTCGGTCCCGGTTCCGCAGTATACGATTTTATATTTAGAAAGAATTATACATATTACATAATAATATTATACATTTTATAAAATGTTAAATTTCCGACACTAATAACATTTTATCTCTTTCTGTTTTTCCAAGAATAAATAATAATTACAGTCTAGACCAGCGATACTCAACCTGCGGCCCGCGGGCCGCATGCGGCCCTCCAACGATTTATATGTGGCCCGAACAGAACTCGTTGAATTGATAAAAAAATATAAGTTTCAAAACTAATATTATTATAAATATAAAATATAACAATAGATAAGGATGATTATGTTTTTGGTATTTTTTCTATTTATAACGATTTTGATGTATTTTATCTTATCGCTAAACTGGCCGTAGCTCGAAGGTACGCATTATGATTATATGAACGGTTAGTCACGTTGTAGATGTGTAATAGCGTTGGTGTCGGGCACATTTATTTATTAAATATTTCAATCGTCAAGAGGCGTGAAACATACATTTGTAATTTTATTTTTTTATATTTGTTGTGACATTATGGCAGGCGTATCTTCGAAAAAACGAAAAATAACTGAAGAAAATAGACTGTTTCAAGACAATTGGGGGAGAACAATATTTTGTCGTACAAAATAAAAAGGGTTCAGCTACTTGTTTAATCTGTCGAGAAACTGTTATACAAAAGAAATATAATATTTTTCGTCACTACACTACAAAACATAAATCATTTAATAGTACTTATAGTCCCGGATCTTTAATGAGACAAGAAAAATTAACTTTTTTCAAGAAGTCATTGCAACAACAACAATGTGTTATTTCAGTGGCAGTATCACAAGATGCAGCTGTCACAACTGCATCATACGAAATTTGTTACATACTCGGTAAGCATATGAAACCATTTACTGACGCCGAAATTGTGAAGGAATGTTTTATAAGTGCTTCCTCCTTACTATTTGATAAATTTAGCAATAAAAATCAAATAATATCGGAAATTAAAAAAATGCAGCTTTCTGATTCTACCTGTGTTAGGCGTATAGAAAATATTGCAAAACATATTTATAACCGCATCATCGAAGACTTAAAAAATTGTAAATTTTTTAGCTTAGCTTTTGATTCTAGCACTGATATTGTAGCCACATCACAATGTTCTATTTTTGTTAGATATTGTACTGAACATAATTCTATTAATGAAGACTTTTTGAAATTCATTCCAATGAAAAATCAAACTAGAGGCGTCGATTATCTTGATGTGATAACTAATTTTCTTGACGACAATGATATTGATATTGAAAAATTGGTTTGTGTGTGCACCGATGGATGTCCATCGATGACCGGGTGTGAAAAGGGATTTATTTCTCTGTTGAAAAAAAAATATAATTTAACAAATATCTTGTCATTTCATTGTATTATTCACCAAGAAAACTTGGCAGCACGCGTCTCTATTCCAGAAGTAGATTTAGTGATGAAAAACAATAAAAATAGTTAATTATATTCGAACAAATGAACTCAATCACAGAAAATTTAAAAGTCTTTTAGAAGAAATGAACAGTAATTATAGTGACGTTCTTTTACATACTTCGGTGCGTTGGCTAAGTAGAGGAAAAGTTCTTGAAAGGTTTTTACTTTACGATTAGAAATTACTGCATTTTTACGACAAATGATAAATTTGATAAATTTGATGGACTTGAAAACATAATTGGTGGTGCCTTTTAGCTTATATGTGTGATATCACAGAAAAACTTAATGAGCTCAACCGCGGTTTACAGGGTGAAAATAAAATTATTTCGCAGATGGTGAATAAAGTTTTTGCATTTGAAGAGAAACTGGAGATCTATTACAAGGAAATACAGAACAAAGTGCTACATAATTTCCCAACCCTTATAAAAGCTAAACAAGATGATATTATAATTTCTGAAACAAATAATATAATAATTTTAAATCATTTAGCTGCCTTATCCAAAGAATTTAAAAGAAGATTTCAGGATTTAAGAGCTGTAAAGAATTGCTTTTTACTTATAGAAAATCCTTGGCACTTAGAAGTAACGAGTATAACACAATTAGCTGCATTGATTGTATCTGAATATTCAAAAGTGTTTGATGAATTTATTGAATTAAAAAATGATACAAATCTCGAAGCTATTTTCAAAGAGAAGAGAGAACAAAAAGAATACATAGAATTTTGGAATTTAGTTCCAGGAAAATACAAAACCCTACAAAAATGTGCCCACTTTTTGATGACAATGTTCACATCAACATATCTATGTGAAACTTCATATTCAAAAATGAAATATGCAAAGAATGTGTACAGAAATCGGCTTACTGATTCACATCTTGACGACTTGTTAAGAGTAGCATGCAGCAACTACAAACCAGATATGTCCAAAATAGTGAAAAAACTATCTCAATTTCAAAATTCACACTAATTAAATATTTATATTTAATTAGTGTGAATTTTATTAAGTTTATTAAGAATAAATATTTAATTACATTTTTTTTATAATAAATTTTCAAATGTTATACAATATACACAATATATAAATTTATTTTTAGTTTTTTTTTTTAATTTCCGTTATATTCATTTCAACTTGCGGCCCGCGTAATATTTTTAAAATATTTTATGTGGCCCAAATAAAAAAAAGGTTGAGTATGGCTGGTCTAGACTGACGTGAACTTGTATAACAACAACAAATAATTGAAATAGGGATACCCATTACCCGGGTACCACCAATAAATATAAAATCGTATTTTGATGTTATGTTATTTGTATAATTGTCAATTCCACCACTATTATATTAATATCTATAGAAACTTATAAATATATAAATAACTATTTTACGATTCGAATATTATCGAATTGTTATTGTTATCATTATTTACTGATCGACATCGACGCCCGACGCGACGGTGATTCGGTTGCCATTTGCCTATTTGCGTCCAGGCGGCAGGCATCGATCCAGAGTCCAGACCTGTCACTGTCAGCAATCGGCATACAATTTTCATATTATCATTATTCATTTTACCAACACGTGATACACTCAGAATTCAGATACAGTGCCATTGATTTTAATACATGATTTTGAAATTGTTGGTAAGTACAAAAAAGCAAGTACCTACCCTATTAGGTATAGGTAGGTACATAATTTGAAATTTACAATATTAATATGTTTATTGTCAGTCGTTATGTGCAGTGTTGTGTGTGTGTTTTATCTAGATAAAATATTTTAATATTTATTATTACAAATGTTGATTACGTATTTTAATTTATAATTATTTTGTGTTCAGAATACGTATCTGAATAATTTTCCAAAAATATATCCAATACATTTTTGAATACTTAAAAATTATTAAAATGCTTTGAGAATATTATTTTTAAATAAGTTTCATATTTTTTGTACATTAAATAAAAACAAATTATTACAGTCATAGGTATTAGGTACATCAAATTAATCATAGTTAATATTATTATTTTTAGGTTTAACTTGCTTATTGAAATAATTTTCAGTTTAAAATAAAATGTCTTAAAAATCAAGAAATGTACATTTATAAGTTATAACAATTAACTTCTAATTTTACTTATAACACATGATATCTTGGTAGTAATTACAATACTCCCGTATGTTTTTTATGAATTGAGTACCTATGTTTAACATAATTTAAATTCGTCTAAAAGTGTTTATATTATATTAGTTCTACTGTGTAATTGTTAACTATTTTAAAACTAGTATTATTTGTTCTCTTAAGAAAAAAATTAATATTTTTTAGTAGCTATAAGCAACATATTATTATATTGCCTTAAAATTATTAAGTAAAAATATTTTAGTACCTATTTTCTTATTAAACTTGCATGGATTATTATTTTTTCATCAGTTCAGTCATTTTAGTTCTGTGTAAATCAAAGAAACCCCATTTCTGAAACTTTATTTTTTATTGTATTAGTTTGTCATACAAGATTACAAGAATAAATATGAATATATGATATACATATCTAAATAATTTATGAAATAGTTTTCATAATATGTAAAATATACCTACCTTGTACCTACCAATATTTTTTTTTAATGTGAAATAATTTCCCTCAAACTTTTTATTCATTCTACCAATGTTTCTAAAGCATTGTGTCTATAATTCTAATACATGAAAATTAAATATATTAGTACATTACTACTCATTTAACTTAATATATTTTGTGGTTTAAGTTATGCAATGTGTCAATCTTATAAATTAGGTATATTATGTTGTGTTTTTTTTAAGTACATCTATAATATTAGATAAATACTTATTATTTTAACGCTGTATACAATTTCAGTCTATTAACTAATACAATTTTTTTAGACCATGAATAATTCTCAATTCATCAGAAATATGTTGGATTCAAGCAGTAGGTCAGTTTCACACAAATGTCATATTCTGAACACTCATTGGACTTTGCAGAGCCAAGTACAAGTACAACAAATATTAAATGAAACCATAGGCAACAATTCAATTGAAAATATTTCATTTGCATCTACTACTGTATCAGCTATTGGTACACCTTCAATAGAAGATCAGTCTTCTGGATTGAATTATTCGAAAAGTTCTATAAAACGTAAGTTGTTGAGTGGTAGTGATGAATTTATTCTTGTTCCACATAGTGGCAAAAGTGCAGTTTGGAATAAATTTAAAATTGTTATGCATCATAGTTCTTATTCTGAAGATCCAGATTCTCCTGATCATACTAACACTGATTTTGTTGCTTGCCCTTTGTGTATGGACCTTTATGTTAAAAAATCTAGCACAGCTACTCTCTCGACGACATAAATGTACAAAAAATACAAATCATAATCCCATTGAAATGTATGGAAAATTGACTAACAATAAATGCAAAATTCTGCCAACACGAGTAAAAGACGAAGCAATTGAGAAATGTGTCAAGTATTGTAGTTTAGATTTACGACCTATGTTGGCAATCAAAGGTAAAGGTTTTCTTGAAATCGCCCAATTTTTTTGAATGTTGGTGCTAAATATGGAGTTTCAAATATAAATGATATTATACCACATCCGACTACTGTTTCAAGGCATCTTATTAAAACAACAACAGATGTAAGAAAAAAGTATTTTTCTGAAATCTACAGTCTGATAAAAAATAATTATTGTAGTTCAACTTGCGACATGTGGACAGACAATTTCAAAAAGAATATTATGTCTATAACACTACATTATATAGATCAAAGTTGGGTTTTAAATAATCGTCTTCTGTACACAGGCCAATATCCATCACAAGATTCTAAAACTGGCGAAAATATAAAAAATTTATGAGTAATTTTTTTACCCAGTTATCAGAAGATTCTGACGAAAATGATGGTTCGGATTTAATGCAGTACATAACTTTTGTCACTGATCAGGGATCAAATATGATCAGTGCTCTTAGAAATTATAATCGCTTAATTGTTGTGCACACTTGATTAATACAGTCTTAAGAAATCTTTTGATTTGAAGTTTTTGCAACAAGAAAAACAATGGCATCAAAGCCCTTGGAGCCAATAACAAATTTAATGACTGAGTGCAAAACTCTTGTAAAGTTCATGAAAATTTCAGGAAAGAATAGTGAGTTATCCATGGTTTTGGTTCAAGAGGTTGAAACAAGATGGAATACACGTTTACTTATGTTACAGTCCGTTTATATAATCTTACCTGAAATAATACAAATTCATGGTGAATATTTTGGTCATATTCAAAATATAAACACACCGAACTTCTAAAAGCTCTCATTGAATTTTTGAAGTTATTTAAAAACGCTTCTGATGAACTCGAAGGGGACAAAAATCCAACCATACAAAAAGTGGTATTATATAAATGTCTAATTGAAAATCATTTATTAAAATATACCAACATTGAAAATAATCTTTCAAATGATGATTCCGAAGTAAATATTGATTATATAATGTGTATAATTAGGAGAAAAGGCATTGGAGATTTTAAACTCAAAATTTAAACTCGGCGAGGAACATGAAATCGCTGTATTTCTTTGGCCCAAATTCAAAATGCTGAAAATGTTTTCTCAAGAATCTGGTGACCGTTCTCGGATATTAAACAATGTTGGAAAAAAGCTTTTAGAGATGGAAACTAGAGACCAAGAATTAAATATCAATACCATTATACAAAGTAACTCTTCGATGCTTCAAACAGACCATCATCATCTATATTTTCTGAATGGGAAGACAGTCTAAGAGATCATGATCTTCCACAATATAAGTATAAAAAAGAGTTGGAAGATTATAGAGAAGAAATTGTTGATGTTGGTGATGATCACATTTTAGATTTCTGGTCAAAAAAATGACAAGATATCCATATTTATCAAGACTGGCAAGACAGATACTAGCTATACCAGCTTCTAGTGCCAGTAGTGAAAGATCTTTCAGTGTAGCTGGTAGAGTGATTGAAGAGCGTAGAAGTTGTCTGGATGGATCAACAGTGGATGCTATATTGTTTTTGAACAGTTTTTATTCTCAAAAGTAACTATTAAATTTTTTGCCACAAAGGAAACAAATAAAAGTGTTAATTGTTCCCTTCATTAAGAATGTATAAAGTTAATAAATTTTGTATTTTTAATTTTGATACTAATTAATACCTTGGTACATGTTTGTTATTGCCCTGCCATTCGGGTTTATAATAAATATATTTAATTGTTTTAAATGCATCGTTAATTTTATGGCAGAATTTGGCTTCTATCTCAATATTTTAATTTTGTTTGCCTAATGATTATTATTATTATTATTATTATTATTTATAATACACTTATTATGCATTATACTTTTTTAAATATTATTATATCTAAACGTTTTGAAATATATTATTATTTATTAATTCTTTTATAAGGATTATTTTCGTAGGTGTATAATATAAAAATGAATTATCTTTTATTTAATATTATTTGCTATCACTACGGAAGATAAACTACTCAACTACTCAAACAAGTACTTTAATTTTGAATATATTTTGTAATGTTTTGTTTCATTTTTAATATTATTTATTATTTAATGAATATTATTAAATCTATCAGAATTTAACATGGTTTTTTAAAGAAATCTCTTATTTAAAGTAACTATGTTGTTCTAATGTCTATATGAGTTTATCTATACAAGTAATATAACTGTCACGTGAGACGAGTACATAATACATCATTTATTATTTTTTTTAAATAGTTTACTTTAATAATACTTACATATTATGTTAAAAATTCAATTTCTAAATTACAATTAATTGTATTGTTGAGTCTAAAGTGAGTAAGGTAACTTGTTTGTTTATTTGGTTAATTAATTCTATAGATAAAATTATATTTATTTGAACAGATACCTAATATATTTTTTCAAATTAATTTGAACATTTTTGTTACAGTTACAAAATTACTAAAATACATATTTAGTGTTGATGAACAACTTTTATGAATAGTTTGACCTAGTTTAACAATGTTGGTTCAAATTCTTTACTTGGGTAGGTACTGGGTACACGATAATATAATGGTTACAATATTGAAATGAAAAGAAAATTCATATTATGACAATATTTTTATGCTAGGTAGTAGGTACTAGGTACATAAAAAAAATTAACTTAATCTTAGTAAAGTTTTAAAATAATAGAAAAAAAAATTTTAGTACATATAAATAAAAAAAATTGACATTTTAATGAAATATTAGAAGAAAAAAATTTGTTTTGGTCCGGTTTTGTCTTTATATCAAATAATATCAGTCCAACTCGGTCTAATATTTAAAAATAAAATTTACTATGGTCCGGTTTGGTCTTACTTCAATTAAAATCGGTTCAGTTTGGTCTGTCAATTGTTTAAAAAAGTAGTGGTCCGGTCCGGTTTTCTCAATATGCTAAACAACAACAAACGGTTCGGTTTGGTTCACATGGTCAAATCATTATTCAGTCCGGTCCTACTTCGGTCCCTTGTTAACATTTGAAGTCCGGTCTAGTATCTAAAATAACGGACCGTGCAGAGCACTACTAGCTACTCCACAATATGGAAAGATATAGAACTTAATTTCATCATGCAATAATGAATTCACCAATTTTTGCGGCCGAATATTAAACATATTAGATTACATTTAAACAGATTCTTGGAAATCCATAGCGCAGTCACACGTCACTATTATTTGTTATAAAAATATTGAATTTGGTCTACGAAAATCCTATAGAGTGAAAGAAAATTTCACCGTGTACAAAAATTCCAATTAAAATTTTGAATTTTAAATACTATATTCTCTTTTCTAGATTTCTAAGAAAATGGATTTTAAATCTGTTGTAATTTTTAATTAGTACCTATAATACCAAATTATATTCTATTTTTTCAAAGTGCACTTTTACTGTAATGTTGTCGTGTTGTTAAAAAAAAAATAAAACGCTAACCGACGCTCCCCTTCGAAGCATGACCGTCCCACCATCATTCATTAAAATTATCATATTCTCTAAACCGCTTTCGTTTTAATAATAATAAACATCTTCTTCTCAATAAAAACTCTATGTGTTATCTAACCTAACCTATCGCTCTGCGGGCAAGACGCAAATTGTTGGCTACGAGGAAATCAATATAAAGTCCACAACAACAACAATTTCCTCGTACGCCACATTAGTAATGACAATAATATAGTAATATTGTAGCATTCTGGATCATGTTAACTGATAAGTGATAACGTACTCTCGTCGACCGTAATCGTGATTTACATTTTTCAGCACATTCTCATAATTCCTCGGTGACCATTACATTTTTTTGATACAATATTTGAACAAAATGATTTTTCAAACTCTCATCCACGATTTTAGGTTTATCTTAAATCGTGCTCTCATCACAACCCTCAATTTATAATTACGCTCCTGCCTTCTATACTAAAATTTCCCGTATAGACGACGCCGTTGGTCGTCCAAAAGATCGTGGTTTCTTTTTACATTATTTGCATTCCTAATAAATTCTTGTTTTAATTAAAATATCTTTTGAATATATAACGAAGGTATTATATGTGAAATTGATTGGTCAAAGTCAAATCAGACAAAGTCACATAGAAAAACAATATATTATTATACGAATATGAGTAACCAGTTACATAAATTGTATGGAAAATTCAATTGACGGTTAAACTGTTTAGTTCATAATAAAATACAAATTAAACTGTCAATTTTAAACAAATATTCCTCAAAAGTAAGGAAATTGTATAACTTAACTCTAATAATAATCTATTTTTTATTTTGTATCAGGTAATTCATTTAAGTGTATAAAATAATTATTTCAAAAATTTTGAGCTGGGTATAAAATATTGTTTTAAAATTACATAAAACAATTATACAAAACAAATCTTTTCAAGAGTTAGAACTTTTCAAAAAAATGAGTGTACAGGCGCGGATCCAGAGGGGGCACTTCTCTAATATAGCATCCCCCTGGTATGTTGCTTCCTGGAAAACAAATACTCTACACAACATGTATTTTCCAGTAAGATGGGGCCATTTCTAAACAAAATTGGTACCAAAATAAAAATTTAAACTATTTTTCCTTTTAATACTGATAATTCTGAATCCTTATTGTTAACCAAATGTGACTGTAAAGAAAACTGATTCTTAAATAATATACAGAATACGTGACCTTACCTTAGCGCCTCCATAAAAAAAATTCTAGATCCGCCACTGTGAGTGTGGACAAATAATGGACTACTCTGTATATTTATTTATAAAGACAATACAAACACTTTACATTTCATTATATTATCAATATTGACATGTACTTATTATAAAATGTCCGATGTGATATATACTGCAGATACCAATATACTATACTAGGATATTAAATACCTTAATACGAATAATACCTATCTATTATATTAAATAATAGATAGGTATCAGATAATATTTAGGTTTAGAATAAAATACATTTAGATGAATTAATTGAGTGTATTTATTTTTTATTATTTCAGATTTTGAGCGGAGGGAGGAAGCTAGTGGTTTTACAATGATGTTTATTTATTATTATTTTTTTATTTTATATACAAAATTTCTACCAGAAGGAGTGTTTCGATTTCAACATAATATAGTTCTAATTTAGACTAAATTATCAGCTACCTAGACAGTATTCACCCACTTCTTATTTTCTTTTTATAGAACAAGTAACTTCAATATACTCCTTTTAAACTATCACATCTACATAATATTATAAAGAAGAAAACTTTTTTTTGTTTGTTTGTTCAGGGTAATCTTTGGAACTATTTAACCAAGTTAAAAAACACAAAATTACTATCAGAAAGGTATACTATTCAAAGGATCTGTAGGCAAATTTAGAGTTTTTTTTATAGAACACAGAAAAAGTATACGTTTTTGTTTATTATAGGGTTGTTATTGGTTGTAAAAACTAAAATGTTTATCATATAATTTTAGATCTTTATTTTATACTTGGTCAAAATCATCAAAATTACTGTATTAAAAATCTTTAAAAGAGATTATCTATGAATGTATGGATTAATATGCATTAATTAACGTATAAACGGTTTAGAGAGTAGTTTGAACCACTTTCGATTTATACAAAGTGCTGTATCGAATCCTACACAAGCGAATTGTAAATCTTAGTAAAATTGGTCTACAAAGCAATGTACACTGACGCAAGTTTGCAGAACATCTGGTATGATTATAATTTAATATATTTACATTTTACATGTTGGGTAAGTTGGTTTTTAATTCAACAATTAAAAACTTTAGTTAGCTTACTTTTTTCTTCAAATGGAACAGCAAGATCATCACAGGAGATAAGCCGAATCACTTTTTCACAAGATAAATATAGTAACTCGTCACAAAACCACTTCTCTGAAAATAATGACCATAGTATTTATATAATATATACCAACAGATATAAAGAATTAGGTGATGTATTATCACACAAAAACTGTTCATTAATAAATGCTTCAGAACTTGACATAAATTTTGTACAGTTATGAAAGTCAGCAAATGCTTTGATATCAATACAATTTGAAGAATCCAGTTGTGTTCGTAAAAACTCGGCACATGCACTATTTACATGTCCAAATACTATAGTACCATCATCTATTTTCCAATCTATAATCACATAAAACTTAATTTCTAAAAAAAAAATTGTAACTGATATTTATTTAGCAAGCAACTAAATTCACTCTCAACATACTTGTTTAAAGATTGTAAGTCTTCAAGTAATCAAAAAAAGTGATAGCTATTTCTAAAATGTGTTTGTTTTAAAAAAATTTGTTCAGATTCATTGGATTTCAGAAATTTCTTTAAATTACTTTCACATGATGAAGTCTGTAAGTCATCCATTTCGTTTACCGACATATTTAACATATTCACACCTTTGAAGAAAAGTTAAAAATTATTATTAATTTTTGAATCATGATGGTGTTGAAACTGAATACTTAATTTTTGTTCATAGGGAGTAAGGAACAAGAAAATAATTCCTATAAAATATAAATATTTAACTGTTGTTAAGAAATTACTATGTTGTTTTCAATATAAATAATTGTTGAAATAAATAACAAGCAAATTAGATGTTCTTATCAAAATTACTAACGAGAAGGGCTAGGATTTATATACAATCAAAATTGGTAAGATATGCATTTGGTGTATTCTAATATGTAAAAATATGAAGATTTATTACAACTGCATGTCACAAAAACTAAATATAAGTGTTTTTCTATGAGTTTTTAAAAATGTATCAGACAATTCTTTGATATACTGCCAAAGTTTTGCACTAATACTTTGTATTATTGGCATTTTAAATGACAAAAGTAAAAATTAATTTGATTCACAACCAAAACGCAACACACCCATGATATAACAATAAGTAATTACTGAGAAGTAGCAAAAATTATGTATAAATAAAAATACATAAAAATCCAAGTTCTACTATTGAAATTATTAAGTTTTCATAAATCTAAATAATATGTAATTAATCATGCTTCTGCAATGCATGCATACTGCCAAGTGTGTCTTTTCAGTTTTTTTATTTGTTACCCTTACGAAGTTTACATATACATTTTAAAATAAATTCCAGACCACAATATTCTCGATGTAGCTAGTATAAACCTGTTATAGTAGATAGGCGATGAAATGAAAAACATTAACAACTTTACTTATTAAATTGTTAATTTTAATATTAATTTTATGTAGGTACTCAACTGTTGTTTCAGAGAATTTAAGTAAATAGAAAAAAAATTCAAAATACTGACCCAATACCTATTAGATTTAAAATACAAATGCTTAGTTGCATAAACAATTTATTAAATTTGAAGAAACAATCGTGGGCCAAATTTTATTTAAGGGATCATTAGCTTATTATTGATTTATTAAATGTTTTGTGCAGCCAGGCATTAATCCCTTTTATTAAATCATTAGCAGGAAAATATTTTTTAAAAAATACATGTCAATGCACATACTTTAAAAATGTATAGCAACTATATGAATTTCCTATTGTATCATCAAATCACAAACACAATATTAGTTTGATGGTGTTGTATTAAAAAATATTATTGAATTTAACATTGATAGCATAATGAATATTATTATGTATTTTCTTACTTATTTATCGTAGTTTCAAATCAGTGATGGAACGAATCATGGACGATAGTACTGAATTGTGGATTTGATGATATAATTAATGATGCAGGTAACCTATATAACCCTAAGAATTAAATTTTATATTTAGATGCCTCTTCAATATATTTCACCACACAATTTAAATTACAAAATAACTACCTGTTGTTGGTGATTGAACTTCGGTGAACATGAACTAGTCTACTAGTCTGGTCCTGTATAGTGAGTAATGACTGTGGATAAATGTCAAATACTTTATTGTAAGATATCGTATAATATGAGATTTGCTGTGCAACTGAATGCCTGATGATTTTGTCTCAAGTCCGGGATTGGAACTTTGGAAAGTTGATATACCATGAAAAAATGTATTTATTGTCATGGCTGTTACTATTAACAATAGAATTTTACCGCCAATTTTGTGCGTCGTGTGGGCATTTAAGTGCTCTAGACGCGATAACGTGTAATATATAAAACTAGTGACCTATCACCTAGAACCCTGGTTATCTAAATCTATCGTGGTTAACCATGGGTCATTAGCTCCACGTCAACTATATCCCCTTGGACCATTTGTATCTATACAAAAATACAAACTATGGCGTTTTCCAAATGACTTGAGTACATAGTGAGAACATTCGATAATGATGTTTTATGCTGGTCAAGTGTTAAACAATACAAATAAAAGAGGAG